>JBAIAA010000532.1:0-600000 GCA_037893245.1 Crossaster papposus | reverse complement strand
GTTGAAAATTACAGCAACAGCAATAGTGTATAATACCTTTAACAAGTGCACAAACCTGCACGTAATAAACAGATTCTAGTGCAAATAGTTGCAGGCAAACAACGCAAACATCCCTTTCCAATCTACCTCATCTCATGCCATCACCTACCCTCTTGATTCCATGGTCCCCCGTCAGAGAGCCTAAGGCCTCCGTCCTGGTACGCATGAACTCCCCCAGGGAAACGCGTTCATCAAAACACTCTTCGTCGTTTGCCCCGGGACTGCCTATGGTCACGTGACTCTTGTCTGGGGGAGTCCAGCGGGAGGTGCCGTGATCGGAGAACTGGTCTGACGAGATGTATTCATCCTACAATAGGATTTACAGCAGACAAAAACACAATGAAATTATGTGCCTAACATTAAAGTACAGTAAGGTTGGGTTTTCACAGGGCTCGCGAACGATTCACGAAGGATGCGAATGCCAAATTGCAAATTCCAACATTCTGAGTTTTTCTCCGAATGTGTCGCGACAATGCAGTTTGAGCGTAGTTCTCACAACGTATGTGCGAATGTCGTGTGTAGCGTTGCCAAACTATGGCCAGTCCACATACACGAAGAACATGCGACTAAAATGCGAACAACACGAATGTTGCACAAATCTCGAGCAAAATTTGTGCAGACATTTTGCGACACATGCAAACCTTTCCTTTCGCGCATATTACGCGAATAATGAACGTCGTGCCACATTTATACGTCATGCGTACATATGTCGCGCAATTATCTTGCGAATAGTCCGTGAATAGCTCGAAAAAATGATCGGACAAACTTCGCTGCTTTCGCGAGACATGCGCGAGACATTCTCCAAACTGTCGGAATCCGTTTGGGGTTTCACAAAGATTTTGCGAACATCACGTGATTTGCCCTCGAAAATGTCTAAAAAGCTTTGTCATATGCGCACGACCTACTCACGACGTGCGAAATGTTCGCAAAATTTTTGTGAAACCCAAAACATATTCCGACAGTTTGGAGAATGTCTCGCGCATGTCTCGCGCATGTCTCGCGCATGTCTCGCAAAAAGAAGTTTGTCCGATCATTTCTCGATCTATTCACGAACTGTTCGCGTACTTCTTGAAAACAGGTGACTTCGCAAAAGAAGCATCGGATTGCCGGTCGTGTACGAATGTCGCATGAAAGTCACACAATGTTCATTATTCGAGAAATATGCGCAAGAAATATGCGCGAAGAATGCCCGAGATTCGTGCAACATTCGTGTGGTTCGCATTTTAGTCGCATGTTCTTCGTGTATGTGGACTGGCCATAGTTTGGCACGCTACACACGACATTCGCACATATGTTGAGAGAACTACATTCGCAGAAAAACTTCTCCGAATGTTGGACTTAGCCATTTTGTCGGCATTCGCATCCTTCGCGAATCGTTCGCGTGCCCCGTGAAAACCCACCCTGAGGAAGGAGACCTGCATGAGGTTTAACACATAGTTGGTTTATAGTTGGTTTTGATATTTTCATTATTTTAAATGCGTGTGTGTTTGTTGGGGTGTTTTTGTATTTATTTATATATTTTTTATTTCATAATTTATTTTGTTTTGGCAGTGCTCTATTTCTCTGTCTGATCTTGTTTGCTTTGGCTTAGTACAATCTATTTTTTGCATTGCCTTTTATTTTGCGAGTGTTTATTATTCAAAGATATGAATCTACATGAATAAAATAAATCATACTTCTCTGAATTCATGTTCCTTCTCAAATTCTCGTTGGTCTTCTTCTAGAACAGCTTCCACGTCAGCTACAAACAAGAAATATATACTCATCATGATTCAACAGGACCATGTCACAATTGAAACAACGCAGGTTCAGAGTCATCAATAAAAAATATGCCAAACTCTAACTATAAAGTTATAGCTGTAAAGACAATTGCATTGTGTACTCGCTGTACTTGAAAGCCAGATATATATTTTTTACTTCAACCCCAACCCTGCTGAATCCAACAGGATCCAACCAGTTGACATTTTTGTTGGAATCTGATAGATTTCAGAATTCTGGGTTACAGGTAAATAACGTAAGTTGGACTCTGTTGGATCCAACAGTTAAAATAAGTTAAAATAAGACACAGTTGGATCAGTTGAATTTAACCAGTTCGCGCCGGGATTATTTTAACATCACTGAGCCGACGCGCGGGATTATTTTTATCAAAACTCGATTCGAGGCGGGTTCAGGCCGATAGTACCTGGAAGCACACCCACGCATTTTCGGCCTTGCTCGCTGCAGACAGACATTTCTGGCCTTGCTCGTGGCGTGTTTATGCGTCATCCGTTATAAATCTGGGGAAAACTTTGCGTTTATATACATCATCCGGCGCGAACTGGTTAACAGGCAAGTCATTTGATATGTTCAGGCACCCAACAACTTGGTGAGTTGGTCTGTGTTGGATTGAGCACTAAAGTCACACGAGTCACAGTTGGACTCTGTTGGATTTAGCAGGCAAGTCAAGAGGAATCATTAAGGGAGTTAGGGTTTAATGCCTTGCTTACACATACACGACAACAATTACCAAATTGTAGACTCCTATTCCATTTTAATACTCAATTTGTATAAAATTATGCTTGGATTAAACCCCAAAATATTTTTTACCTTGGGCAATAAATTTGTCATCATATTCAGGGAATTCCTCATCTTGCGCATTCCCCTGAGGTGCATCGTTCCGCATGCTGTCGAATGGATTATAAACCCCTCCCTGGCTGCTTCTTCTTGCTGCGGAGGCGGGAAACCCACTAAAGTCACTCATCATCCGATGAATCTGCAGGATATCTTGCTTGGTGTTTATATCATCATGGTCGTCAAACTGAAAGTCAATTTATATTATGATTCATAAATACCTGAGAAAGTTTAGTTATTCCTATTGGACGAGAGCCCGACACGCGAGTACGTTTTAAATGGCTAAAACAAACATGGTATTAAAAGGTAGGATACACCATTTGCAGACATCAAAATATTTACTACCGAATTATTAGAAAATATTTACTTATTTGATAGTAAATAATGATTGTAGGCATCCAGCAAAAAAGATTGTGCTAGATATCCTGTAATTGTTCCGAAAAATTGAATTTGATCAATTATAAATCATGATCGCGGGAGGGCGATCGCAAAAAAAACAAAAAAACATAAGAACCACTGCCTTTTCTCAGTATCCGTGATTGTAAAACTTCGGACAGGTCAGTTAAACGAGATTTACTATAAAATGCAACCCCCAAAATCCACCCATTCAAGATAATTCAAGCAATTACCAATGGTGTATGTGTGTATCGTACCTTTAAGCAAGGGATGTAGTCGAGTCCATCCCAAGTCCCTGCAAGTCCCTGTAAAAGTCCCTGCAAGTCCATCACAAGTCCTTCAGTTCCAATTCAAATCACAAGCTATTCAAATGAGCTTTGACAAAAGCATTCCTTTGTCATTGTTCATTCAGTTACTTGTGACTGCCCTTATGAAAGGACTTGCGACTGGCTTCACGAAGGGACTTGTGAACAGACTTGCAGGGACTCGACTACAGCCCTGTTTTAAGCAAGTCAAACCAGCTCATGGGCCTCAACATTGGTAATGCTATCTCAAGTTACATATTTCATTTTGCCTGAAAAATGTTCTAATATAAAAACAAACAAACATTTATTGTTAAAATATCGAGTTAACTGTAGATGGGGGCTCTATAAGTGCTTAGCGATGTTGTTGTTGTTGTTGTTGTTGTTGTTGTTGTTGTTGTTGTTGTTCTACTTCTTGTGCCAAATTCGTTTTCGCGACATGGCTTAGCTGCAGTCACTGCTCAGCTAAGCTTTTCAGTCACATGACATTTTCGTTGACGAAACTCTTATACGTGCAAATTCTATGAGACCACAGGCTGTACTGTGTGTCTATGGGATATGACAAGAAAAACCATCGGTCGCAGTCACTGCTACAAATGTCGATGCATCCAATCAAAGAGAAGAGTTTCGAGGCCGTATTCGGAACACAAATTATTATTATTATTATTATGTCATTTTCAGAAGAGTTGTGCAAAATCTCTCACCTGGAAGTTATAAAATACACATGCTAGAGGGAATTTTCTGCTGTATTGTTGTGCATTTATTAAACCAATACATCTGTCTTTCTTATTGATTTTTGTACAGGAAGGTCCCCAACGACACGACTCCTGGACGAATTCGTGCTCGTTTTCCTATTTACTCTCACCTCCGCATTCCCTGTCGCCCCAATCAGCGTCATGTCAGCATCCTGATCCTCCTCGTCCTCCGTTCCATTCCCCCGCCGATCCTCCCCCGTCACACCTCCATCCATCATCATCATGCCGCTATTCCAGAACCGTTGGTGCAGCCCCTCCTGTGAGGAGCCAAAAGACGCCTCCTCAAACTGGAAGCTACTGGCGCCACTCAGCGGTCTCAGGTCAGGGCTGTGAGGCAGGTCGTTCATAGAGCCGGCCGACTTGGGTCTCATGGAGGGTAGCAAGAAGTGAGAGGAAAGGCCCGACATCTCGGGGGTTGGCGTCTGACGAGCGTCACCTAAAACTGAGCCCTTTTTGTTGTTGTAACAAACATAAAATTGTTTTGCTTGATATTATTAAAATATAACATAAGCCTGTAACCCCTTCTTTTGAAAATATTGCACATTATATGTGAGGCATTCTGGCAAAATGAGACGGAACTGGACACAGGTCTTAGTGGAGAGATCAGTTTCTGTCGTTGCACTCTTCAGCATTAGTTACATTTTTGTTTTCATGGAATTTGACCAAATGATTTTTTAAAGTCCAATATTTATTCAATTCGGTTTTTAACATGTCAAATACATGTGGCAAAATACCAAAATACTAAAATGTTCATACAACAAGATGTTCGTCCATTTTTGTTTCATATTAATCTGTGCCGTATTTGCATAAATTCATTTTATCTTATGCATCAAGCAATCCGATTGGCTCACTGATGAAAGTAAGGTCAGCGAGCATGTCAAAGTTCAATCATTTGAACTCTAAAGCGACATCACCAGCATCCTTCAGACACTAGTCGAATAGGCTTCAGTGGCGACTAAAACTGTCTTTAAGATGATCGCGCGTCACTGTTTCAGTCGCACGACCAACGCGCGACAACTATAAACCAGGCTTATCTAAGATACATTTGCTTACTTCAACATTCCGTTCTTGATCGCTGTATCCAGACAGGCTGCTCCATGATCTAACGAACCCTCTCCTGCTGCCGGCTACCCCTCCACTGACCACAGATGGCGCTGTGAGGGAACTTTCCGTCTCACCGTCACTCATTCCATCCCCACCCCCGCCGCCATCCCCAGGAACAAGGGGGTCGACCACCTCCCCCTCAGCGGACTGCCGTAGGCTCAAGTCCTGCTGTGGGGAGAAAGGCGGGCTAGGGTAGTATTCGTCTGAGCTTCCACCCTCCAGGCCAGGTCGGGATTGGTGGGTAGCTTCGCTGCTGCTGCTCTCCCCACCATCACCGGCATGGAGACTGATTCGTTCTTTCAAAGAGGCTGGATACAACACCCGCTTGGCATTTTCCTTAAAGACAAAATATAGGTTGTATTACTCTCACATTGTAAAATTGACCCCTCGACAAAATCACCAAGATATATGACTAAGTTTGCTTTTTTAACCAGTTCTCGTCAGATGTGTATACAAGCACAAATTTTCCGGAATTAGAAACAGATGACAGATAAGAACGTCAAGTGCAAGGCCAGAGATATCGGTTAGCGACAGGCTCGCAACGAGCGAGGCAGGAAATATCAGGTGCTTTTACCCACAGATGTCGGTCTGAACCGGTCTCGGTTGGAGGTTTGTAAAAAAACAATCCCGTGCCTGGGTCCGGCAAATGCCCCCCCCCCCCCCCCCCCCCCCCAAATGGCCCGAACTGGTTAATTCAATAGGGGATGTTGAACAATAGGTCTACAGAGCTAACACAGAGAGATAACTTTTTCCTTGCTGAAGCACCATTTAAGATCAATATTCTAGATAGATTTTAGAACTGAAATATAAGCCTGCCAAATGCAACAGAATGCAAAACAGCTGAAATAGAACCCTGCTAAATGCAACAACATGCAACAGTGGATTCTGGTGGAATGTGTAGGGCTACACTGGTATACCGGTACTGACCAGCAAGCCTGCTAGGTGCAATAAAACGGATAACACCAGGAGAAATGCGTTGCTTGCTAAATGCAATCACTTGCAACAACTCAGGCCCGTACGCAGGGGGGGGTGCGACTGGTGCGTATGCACCCCCCAAATTACCAAAAGGTCCACATTTTTGGGGGTAAATAATGGTATTTTGATGAAGAATTAAATATCTGTACTGACATACACAAAATGTTGGTCCCATTTTTGGTCCCATCAGTACAAATTCGCCCCCAAAATTACAAAAAGGTCCATATTTTTCAGGGTAAATAATGGTATTTTGATGTAGAAATAACTGTACTGACACACGAACAATTTTGGTCCCATTTTTGGTCCCATCAGTACAAATTCGCACCCCCCCATAAAATAAAAAAATCCTGCGTACGGGCCTGCAACTTGTTACCATTGGTGCCTTCTGTTGCGTTTAGCAGGGTTGAAGGGCTAAAGTTTTCAAATGAAAACAAACAGGTCAATAATGAATTGGTCGAGCCTGTGTAGTTTGTTGTTTTAGCAGGATCTGTTGAAGATAATTATTTTAAAAATTACTCACTCTCCTAACGGCTTCCACTTCATCCTCTGTGTCTATTTCACTGCTCTCAATGGATTCAATGCCTGTAGCATTTCCTCGCTCTCCTATGTGAAGAAAACATGCATGTTTACAAAGAAATACATAAATGCTCTGGCAAAATGAGATGGAATTAGGCAGAGGTTAAAATGAGAATTCTCATGTATTAGAAACGAGGATAGAATCCCCTTTACAATGCTGTTTGTTGCACTTCAATCTGACATTCCATTAACAAGTTATGGCTGTTTAAAGTTTGCATTTGTCAACGTGTGGCAAAAGCAAAATTTTGAGAAAAAGGCCTTTGAAGTTTCAAGTTTTGTATATGGAAAAATGCTAATTGCTTTTCCATAAAAACACTTTTATTCCACTACTTCCGCACTATTTCTTTACAAAAATATAGTTAGTAAACATACCAAAGATTACAAATATCAATAAATCATTATCATTATAATTATTCATTATTTTGCAGTTTTCTCCAAGTCATTTTGCCAGGATATGCATCACAAATACCTAAGACAGGTTAGCCATGCCTATTGGTCGAGAGCCCGTCATGTGGTGGTTTTAAACAACCAATAAAAACACCAACCAGTTTTAAACACTTCTGCGATGCCACTTAAGACTGTTATATTATTTGGCCAATCATTAGCTTTACATGAAGCATGATCAATACTGGTTATTGAAGCCGGGCTTTATATGTCAGTTTTAATATTTATTTATTTATTTATTTATGTCATCTTTAATGAGGGTAAACTCCAATCAGTGCACAGCACTGATTTCCATGGAGGCCCTCAGGTGCTGAATTGCGAAGGACGCAGCTACAACGTAGTCGAGCCGCTGGCACGTAAAGGCGCATATGGCGGCCGGCCACATCGACTCATATATGACTACGGATAGCACAGCCCGGGATTGAAAGTGTTCGATTTTTTCAGAGGGAGGAAAACCGGAGGACCCTCATGGTACAGGAGAGAACCAACGCACAACTCTACTCACATATCGTCCGGGCCGGGAATCGAACCCGGGCCACATTGGTAAGAGGGCGAGCGCTTTACGCACAAGCCACCCGTGCCACCCTACATGATCAATTCTGAGGTATTTATTAATCTACATTCCATCTGATCTTGACTACTACAGTACCACGTTACTAACCTGGCTCCATTTCCCCATTTCTCTCATTGCTTTGATTCCCTTGGCCATTTTCCGGACCATCTAGGCTGGCATCGCTGAATCGTGGCATGTGAAAACTCCCATCCAGCTGAAGGCTTGTTGTGGATAGGTCTGTCAGTCAGTGAAAACAAATCAGTGGTTGTGAGTATTTAACTCAATTGCAATGATGAAACAAGCTATGTTTATACATGGGTCAGTCCTTAAAGTTGGGACACTGGTCATGTCACCTGTTGATATGATCGCCACCACTAGTTGCACGAATACCTATGATTAATTTCGTTGGTGATCGCACGACCAAGGGTACCAACAATGGTACAATGACCTACCACTAGTCTTAATCAGTTCGAGCCGGAATTATTTTAACATCACCGAAACGAGGCGCGGGATTATTTTTAACGAAACTGATCCGAGGCGTTTTATAGGCCGGCCGATGGTACCGGGAAGCACACCCCCACATTTCTGGCATTGCTCGCTGCTGACAGACATTTCCGGCCTTGCTCGTGACGTGTTTATGCGTCATCCGTTTTGAATCTGGGGAAAACTTTGCGTGTATATACGTCCTCTGGCGCGAACTGGGGTCAATTTCATAAAACATACAAGCAGAAAAATTGGCGTAGCACAAAAAAATTCTTGCTTAGTGAAAACAGATTATCGGCCAAAACTCCAACAAAATCCAGCTGAATACCAGTAAAAAAACCATAAACATCAAATGAAAAAGTGGTTTGTAACCCTGTTATTTTTCAAGGAAGAATTTTCATGCTAAGCAAATGTTGGTGCTTACACGTTTTATGAAATTGGCCCCTGGTTAAAGAGTCCAGATTTTACCGAGCAATAATATTCCTTCCATTTCACAATTTAAAGCGGCTCAATCTTCGTTTTATACAACTGACATACAGATCCGCGTACATTGGCTCATTTGTTGACGTCGCCGCTGTCAACAAACGGCACAAATCGGGTCACAACCTTCTCCCCAGATTTTGGAGTGAGGGTCAACTATTCAAAAGCCGTGGGACAAACTTGATCCCAACTGTTGAATAGTAAATCCCATACACCATAGGCAAATGGAATTTGAAACCCGATATCTGCAGAAGAAATATGACTTCCATTGTATATAAAACTCTGCGAGCTCGGGACATCTGCAGTCGGCAATTTTTGCTACATGTCATGTCGGCTCACTCAAAGAATTTAATAGTTTGTTGAACCTTATTCATTTGGGAGTAAGATGTGCCATTGTAGACGTGCAATTGTGAGGAGCAGCAAGTCAATACATTTCGCGTCATTCCATCATACGACCACAACTTAATCGGTACTTGTAAACAATCATCGCTTGCTAACAATCACTACTCGAGAGTATTAATTGCTATATAGTTTTTTTAATAGGAGTAGTGCTACGAGTAGCTAAAACTAATCACGAGTAGGCGAGTAGGCGAGTAGTACAAGTATATTGATGTAATATATTTTGTTAAGCTTTTTTGTTAAAGCTGCCGAAACAGCTCGTTTTCATTAGGATTTTGTTGTTAGTTGTTTCGGCAAAGCATAGAATGAGAGTCAATTTTTTACCTCATAAAAATATTTATTCCATTGTACACACAAACATTCTATTTATTATCATCGCCCAAACTACACAAATTTATATAGTTTGTTGATTTTTTATTTTTCGACTACAGACATGGCCAAATTTATAAATACATTACACTGAAATTAAGTGTTTTGAAAATATTCTTATCGTATAGTTTTACATCATACACACAATATTTAAAACACCACTAGATAAAATACAGTATGACAACAAAGACAACCTGCATGAATTTACATGGCACTTGAGACTGAAACAAGTACAACGATGAGTCTGGTTGACCAAGGCTGTCAAGCTTGTTCCCTGAACAAATGAAAGGCTACTCTCGATCGGCTGCTATCGTACAGCTGATTTGTTTGATCCGTCTCTGTACGACACAGCGCCCAGTGCCGCACACGCAGCACAACAGTGTGTACGCCCCACAAAAACATCCGTAAACAGTAAAGTAGAAGCCTCAAGGCAGCCTTGACGCAAGAGGGGCACATTGCTGATGTTTTATTTTTCATGGAGCTATATTAAATTACTAGAGCGCTAACTCCTTGTTTTTACGCGCGGAGATACTTTGAACCATCCTGTATGCAGACATTTTGAATTCTCGTGCGTGTTGTAGAAAATAATAAAAATAGATGAATTGAATTTTGACAGTGTACTCTAAAAATGCAACACGCGTGCAAGTAGAACAGACGCAAAAAAATAATTACGTGCATCATGACAGTTAAAAAAGTCACGGCAAAATCATCTGCAGCGGATATACGTACGCGCACGCAAACAAAAATAAATGCCAATTTGCTGATTGTGCGTTTCAATTTTGGGCGTAACGGCTTCGGTAACACACTGTATAGAATACAAACGCAGACATGCAAATAGTCGTACAAAAACCGTACAAAGTTTCAAGTTTTTCATAGGTTTGTGCACAAACATGGATGCGCCCAGCAGGCATCACTTTGTACATCGAGCCAGTGCTCTAGTAATTTAATATAGCTCTACGTTTTTTAAACATTTTTTGCCAACTTATATATGCATTTTCATTGGTCATAAATAATGTATCGTCCATGGCCAATAACGTCACCGATGAAAGGTGGTTGCTTTGGTAATACAATGCCGTCGCACATGCGGCGAGGTCTGTGTTGTGTTTTTGAACAGCGTGGGGTGGTCCACTTGAGGGCCAATCAGATACAAGTTGTGCCATCCCTAATTAATAAAGGGTCAAAGGTCACCAGGGGTATAAACACTAATAAAGAACAATGCAAGTGCAACTTGCCTTTCTATGTGGATCAACCGTTTATTATAAATAATTTTCCTGTTTAAAGGTAGGACACACCATTTGCAGATATCAAAAAAAAAATTACTACCGAATACTTAAGAAATATCTTACTTATTTGAAAGTAAATAATGATTGTAGGCATTCAGCAAAATGATTTTAAATCTCGGAAAAACTTTGCCTGTATATACGTCCTCCGGCGCAAGTTCCTTTTACCAAAAAAGAATGTTATATGTACGCCACAAGTTTTGCTGTGAGTGGTGCAAATATTTTGAATAATCTGACCCGAACAATTGCGAACATTGAACTCCTTAAACACATTTAAATTAGAGCTCCGTTATGTTATCTGTTAGATATTATGCCAATTGCGCTGATCTACGGAGTTATAACTTGGTTGCCACTATAATGTGGAGCCGGATGGAAATTTCCCCTCTTTTTTGTTTTGCGGATTTTCGTCCCATCCCATAAAATAATAAGAATTGGCCTTAAACAGGACTTTTCTAAAAGTTCATGTACATACCTAACTGAGTAAGTATTAATGTTTTGTATTCCTGTTCTTGTTCTTGTGTAAATATTTTGTTAGTAATTTTGTGTAAATGTTGCTGTTTGCAAGATACAGTGGTCAGTGTTTGTGCAGAAAAGGCCTGTCGGGGCTCGCTTTGATACAAGATCCCCATCCTGTCATGAAGTGTATCAGACCCTGACAAGGTGTTTGTTAATTCATCAAATTTATCGAATGCACACAAAAACTTGACTTTATTACAATAATTTGAAATCCTGGTGACTGTTGACTCTTAAGTAGGAATGGCACCTTTTGAAATTTTCTTAATTGACACATTTTGCTCCATCGCAGTTGTAAGGTACACATTGACACATGTTTTTTCCTTGCACTTGTAATTGTGATTAAACGTGTAATTAACACAAATTAAAGACCTTAATTGGACTTTGCACTATATATCATGTTCTCTTGTGATCAGTAAAACCTATGATTTTATGATAAACTGTTGATATACACATAAATTCAAGTTGCACTCAACGTTATGAATAATGGTGTTTATCGATTTCTAATGACCTTTGACCCTTTCTTAATTAGGGATGGCAGATTTTGCTCTAGCAAGGTGTCAGCTACACATTGACACTCAAAATTATGATTAAACATGTAATTTGCACTAATTAAAGACCTTCTTAAATGGACTTGGCACCAATTATATTGTTCTTAAGTATGTAAATCCTAATCAGTACACGATAATTTTTCGATTCATGAAGAAATTAGGTTTGCACTCAAGATTATGATTAAATCAAATTGTTGGGGCTATAGTATAAGGGGCTCGTCCCTCCCAAAGCGCCACTCGCCAAACTTAAAAAAAAAAACATTTTGCAGTTGTCTCAGTCACTTCTACATATCCCATGCTTCAAACCTTTTGCACTCAAAAGTATGATTAAACCTGGCTGGGCTCTCGGACTATTAGGTGTCTTGCCCGAGAGCACAAACATCATATTCCTGGAAAGGTTTAAACCTCCACACCATCGTACAAGAGTCAAACACCATAACCACTGGGCCATGGCATTCTGCAGGGCATTAGTACGGTGGTTAGTTAGTAATTGCACATGGTGTATTTTTATTCTCATATTGGCATCATCTGAATATCAACTCTGTTATTTTGATTTTTTTTGATACAGCTGCAAAAAGTTACTTTTACTCCCTGTCAGAATTTCTTGTATTTTAACCCATAGATGGATGATAAGGTTGATGACTGAATTGAAATAGTACAATGAGGTGAGATATTTAAAATGTATAATTCAAAGGTTTCTGAATCACAGAATGAGGTTAAGCCCTCGCGTAGTGGACACAAACAGAGAAGAAAGATTGTGTAAAGTGGTTTCCATAGAATGATCATAGCTCCTAAGACAATCATAAGTGTGCGGATTAGATGCTGTCTAGCAATCACAAGATCATAGGCTGCTGCTCTCACATACCGCAGGTTTAGGGCTTTGGCTTGTCTTTTGAGAGTGACTTGAATCTTGTAGTAAGCAAGACTCATCAGCATTATGGGCAGCAAGTATCCCATTAGAAATTGAAACACACCCAGCATCGTTTGAAATATCTGATCATGAGCTTTTGAGTGAATGCAATCCTGATCAGGATCAGTACTGAGTTGAATCGTAAATAAATTAGGTAAAGAAAAGATAAATGAAATCACCCAGATCAGAGCAATCAGATATTTCATTCTTGTTGCTGTGAGAGTCCTTTCATAGTGCAGCGGATGCACAATTGCGACATATCTTTCTAATGTTATTACACAGATTTTGTAACAAGATGCACGGCCAAAAAACCATGACAAATATTCTGATCTCAGAACACGACAGAAAAGTTGTCTTCCGACAACAGTTGCCGGCACAATAGCTAGTGCACATTCTAAATGGGTTAGAAATAAATACGTTAAATACATATCTACATGTCGTAGTATGCATCAAGCACTAAGGTCTTTTTATTAAAGTAGCAGCTCTTTTGAAATCTAAGTTCTCTTCTTCAACTGTGTGATACCAAGTGAAAACGTCCATCCACCTACAGTTATCCTTCTTGCCACTAGATGTACTTGTAGCTGTTGATACTCACGGTAAGCCACTGCTGAATAATATCCTGCACGTAATCATCAGCGCCTTTTATTTCGAGTCAAGTTTTAGTTGATGCTGAGATGATCGGAAGTTCATGACAGTTGATAAAGAAGCTATATAGGTCTAAACTAGTCAGTTCTCCCTTATGAGCTGTGCTATTATAATGCCGTTGATTGACAGAGTTGGTACAGATACGGTTTCATTTTTCATCAATTCATAATTATTCTCTGTCAGCTGTAGTGGTTTTTAAATTAAAGAACTGTAACATTTTTTTGCAGCCTGTCGATCGAGGGATGACTTCATTCCGGTTGTAAACATAATTTGCTGTCACTCACAATGTTGTGTGTAGTTTGGTCTCTTCGGAGCAGAAAGGGAGGGACATTTGTTTGCTTTTGATTTTCTTGTTAGCCACGTCGCAAAACAGAAGGGGCTCTATAAGTGCAAAAAGTTGGCAAAAAGTTGGCAAAAAGTCTTTAAGATTCACACAAAACCAGCTTCCTGTGTGATCAGGTTGTCTTCTGTACATTTCTCTTAGTAGCTGCTGACTAGGAAAGTATCTGTTACTATCCATCAGCCAGCGCTTGGTCCCCATTTCCTATAGGCAGACGGAGCTTTTTATTGTCAATATGATCAAACTGTCTTCGGTCCGTTTCACTTAGTGGCTGCTGAATAGGAAAGTATCCATCAGGCAAAGTTTGATCCTCATTTCGTATAGGCAGACAGAGCTTATAAGGTCAACATGATCAGACTGTCTTCTGTCCTTTTCTCTTAGTGGCTGCTAAATAAGAAACACTCACAATGGCACTCTCACAATGGCACCATTTGAATGTCAATTCTGTTATTACTCGGTCTGTTAAAACAGCTGCAAAAAGTTACCTTAACACCCTTTCTGAATTTCTTGTACTTTAACTCGTAAATGATCGGATTAATGACCGAGTTTAAATAGTAGGCAAAATTGGTGACTGCTCTAATGTACGTATACAACTCTGAAGCACAGAACAAAAATGGAGCCCCAATCGTTGGATGCAAGCAAAGAACATAAGACAGTTGCGCTGGTGTCCATAGGATGATAAGAGCTCCAAAGACGAGTGTAAGCATTCTGACCAGACGCTTTCTAGCAACCACAAGATTATAGGCTGCTACCCTGACATGTTGCAGGTGTAGAATTGTTGCTTGTCTTTTGAGAGTAACTTCCATCTTGTAGTAGGCCCAACTCATCAAAGTTATGGGTATAAAGTAACTAAAGAGACATACAAATACACTAACGATCACTGGAAAAGCCTGATGAAGGTATGTGATTTCTGAGCAAGCCCGGTCAGTATCATTACTTGATTGAATTGTGAACAGTAAAGGAGAGAATAAAACAAATGACATAACCCAGACCAGCGCAATAAGAGTTTTCATCCGTGTTGGTGTGAGTTTTCTCACGTACTGTAGCGGATGTACTATGGCGACATATCTGTCCAGTGTTACCACGCAGAGATTGTAAGCTGATGCATTTGACAAAGCCCATCCGAAATACTCCGAGACCAGAAGTCGGCAGAAAAGTTCTCCCCCACCACTGCTTGTTGGCACGACAGCTACTACTAGTGCACAGTCTGAAGACGTCAGATAAAAGACCAACTCACAGAAACATAGAAGCATGTCGGCTACAGCCAAATTCACCAGCAGATAGTTTGTCATGTTGTGTAAGAATTTGACTCGTAGAATGACGAAGCACACTAACAGGTTTCCTAAGACGCCGATGACACCTTCCATGACCAGGATCACGCAGAGCCACTTTCCTTCAAGGGAATGCCCACTGTTATTGAGTTGCCAAGTTGAATTCATGACTACAACGTCAATTGATACTTGCTGGTGTTTTAGGTTTGCAGTTAATGAAGCATTCATCAGTTCTGATCCCCGGCACATGAACTCTTGTGCATCAATGTCTTTGCACACAGGTTCCCACGTATGGAAATGCAAAAACCTGCATCGTCTTAAAAGGGCTACTGGAAACTCTCGTACAGCACCAAAAAGTGTGCCTCTTCTTGAAATTTGAAGGGGAACATCTGGATGGACCTCTTAACGGAAGACTTTGTTGTGTCTTCTTCAGACCAACTCCTTTTGCCAACAATTGATGCACGCCTCAAGCAATAACAGTTTGCTGATCCAGGACCTGTGATGTTTGGTGTGGTGTCCTACTCTGTATTGGTGCCTTTAATACTAATTTTCTCATCATGTGTTGATTAAAGTAATTTTACGCTTTGATGGTCAGGAGATAATGAAGTGTACCGTAGTGAGATTTAAGTGCTTTTTTGGCCATCACTGCCTTTACTTTTTCATTCAGTAAATTATTAAAGCATTTGACACAATTGATCATGATATATTACTAAGTAAAATGAGGAAATATGGAGTTTGAGGTACGGCTCGAGTGGTTCAGTAATTACTTAAATGACAGGAAACAGTACTTTGTGTGGCAAAACAGTGTGTCTACTCAAAAACAGATTTTATGTGGATCTTCCTCAGGGGATATACTGAGGCCAATTATGTTCCTCTTGTATATAAATGATTTACCTCAATCTTCAGATATTTCAAAATTCATTTTATTTGCAGATGATACGACTATGTTTTATAGTAGTAGCGATAAAAATGAAGTATTACATGTAGTAAATAGGGAACTTTAATCTGTCTGTGAATGGATAAACTCCAATAGAATATCAGTTAATTTTAAAAAGACAGGCTGTATGATATTCTCTAATATACCATAGATCTAAATGGACATTTCCACATTGTCTTTAATAATACCATGATAAACCAAGTTTGTCAAACCAGATTTCCAGAGGTAATCATAGACAATAAGCTTACTTGGAAAAGTCATTGCCAGAAGGGGCATATGACAATTTCTCGTACACTTGGTAAACTCTGAAAGATTAAGGATATATTACCAATTAAAGCGCTATTTTCTATATAATACTTCATCTTTGCCACAATTGCAATATGGGATATTAGCATGGGGCAATAGAAATGTATCTTTCTTAAATAAAAATTACGTTGTACAACATAAATCACATAAATCAGAGGTATAAACCACTCAAATGCAAGAGCACATACCGCACCCCCTTTTCATCAATTTAATACACTTCCCATCGCTGAGTTATACAAATACCACCTTGGAGTCATTATGTTTAAATACAATAGGAAACTATTACCTACAACAATTTTGAAACTCTTCAGTAGAGATACAGACATCCACCAGTACGAAACAAAAAATTCAAGGAAATTTCATTTGTATAGAGTAAGAACATCTAAGTATTTATCTACAGTTAAACACCAAGGACCCATTTGTTTGGAATAGCCCCCCCCCCCCCCCCTATTCCCCCTATTACATGTAGGTCAATGGGCAGTTTAAAAAAGCATCTTACAAATTATTGTATCTAAATGTTGGTACTATACCTGTCTATTAATATCTATGTTGGAAATTGACAACAACCAATATTATTTCTTTGTTAGTATAAGTTTCTGCAATAACTCTACACTAGATAGCTCATTACAATGTCATTGTATATTGCACATGTAGACCTACAATGTACTTCCAAACCAAACCGATGTTCGGGGGGAAAGGCCAAACCGGAACCGAACCGAACCTGGAGGATCAGTTTTAGCACTACACCGCTAGGCCTGGCACAGTTAAAGCAGAAATATACCTTTTACAGCTATCAAAAAGTAATTAACCAAAATACTGTTAAACACTGAAACAAAAAGCTTACTTGTTGTAAAGATATTAATAATTCAAAACTCCCTGTGAAATTATTCTTACAGGCATGCTGCCATTTTGAAGAAAATAATGAAAGTCATTTCCAAAGATACGTCTTATAGATGCAATAGTAATAATTAATAACAACTGTCGTGCTTATATACATGTACAGCGCTTTCCATCCTCACCGATCTCAAAGCGCTTTACAATTATTACCCCGTTTATCAGGCCATGGACCACACGGCTGCCAATAGAGGCACTCAATTTGCCTCGACCCTCTCAGGTACCCATTTATACTCCTTGGTGGAGATAGGCAATTGTAGTTAAGTGTCTTGCCCAAGAGCACAAACACCATATTCCTTCACACCATCGTACACGAGTCGAACACCATAACCACTGGGCCATGGCATTCTACAGGGCATGGTTAGTAATCGCACATGGTGTATTTTTATACTCATATTGGCATCATCTGAATATCAACTCTGTTTGTTTTTCTTTTGATACAGCTGCAAAAAGCTACCTTAACTCCCTTTTGGAATTTCTTGTATTTTAACCCATAGATGATAGGGTTGATGACTGAATTGAAGTAGTACAATGAGGTGCAGATATTAAAAATGTATAATTCATAGGTTTCTGAATCACAGTACGAGGTTAAACCCTCGTGTAATGGATGCAAACAGAGAAGAAAGGTTGTGTAAAGTGGTGTCCATAGAATGATCAGGGCTCCTAAGACAATTATAAGTGTGCGGATCAGTCGCTGTCTAGCAATCACAAGATCATAGGCTGCTGCTCTCACATGCCGCAGGTTTAGGGCTTTGGCTTGTCTTTTGAGAGTGACTTGTATCTTGTAGTAAGCAAGACTCATCAGCGTTACAGGCAGCAAGTATCCCATTAGAAATCGAAACACACCCAGCATCGTTTGAAATATCTGATCATGAGCTTTTGATTTGATGCAATCCTGATCAGGATCACTTCTGAGTTGAATCATAAATATATTAGGTGAAGAAAAGATAAATGAAATCACCCAAATCAGAGCAATCAGACATTTCATCCGTGTTGCTGTGAGAGTCCTTTCATAGTGCAGCGGATGCACAATTGCAACGTATCTGTCTAATGTTATCACACAGAGATTGTAACAAGATGCAAAGCCAAAAAGCCATGACAAACATTTTGATCTTAGAACGCGACAAAAAAGTTGTCTCCCGACAACAGTTGCTGGCACAAAAGCTGGTGCACATTTTGAATGGGTTAGAAATAGGAAGAAGTTTTGAAGACAAAACAGCATGTCGGCCACAGCCAAATTCACCAGCAGATAGTTTGTCATGTTGTGCAGGAATTTGACGCGTAGAATGACGAAGCACACTAAGAGGTTTCCTAAGACACCAATGGCTCCTTCTGCTGGCAAGGCAGTGCATACCCACGACCACTTATGTTCAGTAAGGTCCTCCGTGTCATTTAGCTGCTGAGTTGAATTCATGGCCGACATCTGCCAGAGTACTTGTTTAGAATGATGTTATCATAAACAGTTGACTGTTAAACACTGATGACTTAATAGAATGTTTGTAGACAACCCGAAGTTAAGGAATCATCAAAACAGCAGATAACGTAGCCCCAATTGGAACTTGATGACCAGTATAACGATACAGTATAAGGACACAGACCATTCGGTTACCAACAGCAAAGCAGTAAAATTCCAATTGCTATTCAACACATTGTATGATGCTGACTCGGTGTAATTGGAAAAAGTGTTAAACTTTTTTCCAAAACTCACATTTTGAAGATTTGTTTGTGATCTGCTTCAATCAAAGCTGTCAGGTTTTTGTCTTCAGTTCTCCATCATAGAGAGATGACTTCCAATGTACACTGTATGTAAAGTACTTTAAATACTTGTAAATGTACATGTACAATTATGCATCAAGCACTAAGGTCTTTCCATGTAGCAGCTTTTTTGAAATTCTCTTATTCAACTGTGTGGTACCAAGTGAAAACGTCCATCCACCTACAGTTATCCTTATTGCCACTTAATGTACTTAGCTGTTGATGCTCACGGTAAGCCACTGATGCTGAATAATATCCTGCACGCAATCATCAGCGCCTTTTATTCCGAGTCAAGTTTTAGTTGATGCAGGGATGATCGGATGTTCATGACAGTTGGTAAAGAAGGTATATAGGCCTAAACTGGCCAATTCTCCTTAGAGCTGAAATATTATAGAGCTGTGATAGAGCTGCAATATTATAATGCTGTTGATTGACAGACTTGGTACAGATACAGTTTCCCTCTTCATCAATTCATAATTATCCCCTGTCAGCTTTAGTGGTTTTTAAATCAAAGAATATTAGCTTTTCTTGGCAGACTGTTGATCAAGGGGTGGAATTTCTTCCGGCTGTAAATGTAATTTGCTGTCACTCACACAATTTTTTGCGTGAATAAGATTAAAACTGCTGCAAACGGCTTACTGGCTGGGATGACCTAATATATACAAATCAAATAAGTTAAGAGGGCCTAATATTTCTATCTTAACAAGATCTTCTTCGGAAACAAAATGGCTGTGTACATGAAACAAACATATAAAGGGGACACACAAGCATGATGCACAACATGGTTTGGTCTCTTTGGAGCGGAAAGGGAGGGGCGTTTGTTTGCTTTGAATGTTCTTGTTAGATGAGTCGCAAAGCAGGAGGGGGTTTATATGTGACCTGTCGCCACAAAATGAGAGTAAAGTCGCACAATGCGATTCAGAGATATGGCCATCTAAAGTCAAAATATGAAGGGGTGGTCAGTTTTAAGATTTTGCGTAATTTGGAAAGCCCAATTCCTTCTCTATATATTCCCATTTTTTTGGGTGAGATCAGATGATCGAAAACCTCCTTAATTACGCGAGTTTGCGTAGTGTTTGTGAAGTTAGTGTTTGAATTAAAGTCCATTAGTGGTCTAATTAACACGGTAATTAAATATGCAAATCAGGTCATCGTAAGTATTCCACGTTTTCGAAATTTTGATATTTTGCATGTGTGGAAAATTTCAAGAATAAATAATGATTAGAACATAGCCGTTGCTATGCTCAACCGAACCTTACTTATCCTGTTTTGTAATCTTTTGCGTGTTTTGTTTAAGATGTTTAAAGTAAGTTTTCTCACAAACACCTTTTGTGAAACCCATGACTTTCTAGAGCACTGTACAAAGTATTTATCGCAAAGCCCACAAGTGTTATGTATCATTGGAAAGCTCTCTTTCTCAAGAATTTGAAAATACCAATATCTCAACTTTCAAAATTTTCGACTTTACTCTCATTTTGTGGTGACAGGTCACATAGGTGCTTGGCGTTGTTCTGCAACTGCAAAGTTGCCTAGTTGGCAAAAATTCTCTATGATTCACACCAAACCAGCTTCCTTATGTGATCAGGCTGTCCGTATATCAATAGTCCCTAAGCCATATCACGCCTCAATCTCCATATAAGGGCACGTGCGCGAGGCACATAGGCCTATCATTAAAGTGGCTGGAGGGGTGTCCATTAAAACTGTTAAACAAAATCCTCGGAAAATGGTAATTTTTTTTCTTGTTGTCACTTTTTGACCGAAAGGTCTTTAAGAATGGAAATAACAATGTGATTGGCTAGTATTAAACAAAGTTCAGGCCCATATGAGCGGGGTTTAAACACATTCATGTACTTGTTTTACACTAACCCTACTGAATCCAACAAGATCCAACCAGTTGATATTTCCATTGGAACCTGTTGGATTTAGCAGGCAAGTTATTTGATATATCGCATTCTGTTGGGATACTGGTAAATAAAGCCAATATGGGATATGTTCATGGTACAACTTGGTAAGTTGGACTGTTTTGGATTGAGCAGTATCATACAAGTCACAGTTGGACTGTGTTGGATTTAGCAGGCAAGTCCTGGGGAACCATTATAGGGGTTAAGGGTTAAAACCGGTCAACCACATTATTATTCCCAGAGGGCCGACAATAAATAACCATAACACCGCTAGGCCTGGCACAGTTAAGGCAGAAAAATACCTTTTGTAGCTCTGCAAAAAGTAATCAACCAAAATACTGTTAAATACTGAAACAAAAAGCTTACTTGTTGTAAAGATATTAATAATTCAAAACTCCCTGTGAAATTATTCCTACAGGCATGCTGCCATTTTAAAGAAAATAATGTAAGTCATTTCCAAAAATGCGTCTTAGAGATGCATTAGTAGTAATTAATAACAACTATTATTAACAACGTATTATACACCGCTTTCTATCGTCAACTATCTCAAATTATTACCCCGTTTATCAGGTCATGGATCAAATGGCTGCCAATATAGGCACTCAATTTGCCTCAACCCTCCAAGGTACCCAGTTATACTCCTGGGTGGAGATAGGCAATTGTAGTTAAGTGTCTTGCCCAAGAGCAAAAACACCTTATTCCTGAAAGTGTTTGAACCTCCACACCATCTTACACGAGTCAAAGACCATAACCACTGGGCCATGGCATTCTACAGGGCATTAGTTAGGTAGTGGGTGAGTAATCCGCACATAGTGTATTTTTTTCTCATAATGGCATCATCTGAATATCAACTCTGTTATTTGTTTTCCTTTTAATACAGCTGCTGCAAAAAGCTACCTTAACTCCCTGTCGGAATTTCTTGTATTTTAACCCATAGATGATAGGGTTGATGACTGAATTAAAATAGTACAATATGAAACAGAAATTAAAAATGTATAATTCAAAGGTTTGTGAATCACAGAATGAAGTTAGACCCTCGTGTAGTGGCAGCGCACAGAGAAATAAGGCTGTGTCAAGTGGTGTCCATAAAATGATCATAGCTCCTAAGACAATCATAAGTGTGCGGATCAGACGCTGTCTAGCAATCACAAGATCATAGGCTGCTGCTCTCACATGCCGCAGGTTTAGGGCTTTGGCTTGTCTTTTGAGAGTGACTTGAATCTTGTAGTAAGCAAGACTCGTCAGCATTATGGGCAGCAAGTATCCCATTAAAAACAAAAACACACTCAGCAGAATTTCAAATTCCTCCCGTACATGGTGCTTTAATTCAAAGCAAGCCGGATGAGGATCGATAGTCATTAAGTCGGTAATAAATAAAAATGGTGAAGAGAAGAGAAATGAAATCGCCCAAATCAGAGCAATCAGATATTTCATCCGTGTTGCTGTGAGAGTCCTTTCATAGTGCAGCGGATGCACAATTGCGACATATCTTTCTAATGTTATCACACAGAGAGTGTAACAAGATGCAAGGCCAAAAAAACATGACAAATAATCTGATCTCAGAAAGCGACAGAAAAGTTGTTTTCCGACAACAGTTGGTGGCACAAAAGCTAGTGCACATTTTGAATGTGTTAGAAATAAAAAGAACCCATGAAGACACAGCAGCATGTCGGCCACAGCCAAATTCACCAGCAGATAGTTTGTCATGTTGTGCAGGAATTTGACGCGTAGAATGACAAAGCACACTAAGAGGTTTCCTAAGACACCAATGGCTCCTTCTACTGGCATGGCAATGCATACCCACAACCACTTACATTCAGTAAGGTCCTCCGTGTCATTGAGTTGCTGGGTTGAATTCATGGCCGACATCTTCATAAGTAGTTGTTTAGAATGATGTTATCATAAATAGTTGACTGTTAAACACTGATGACTTAGAATGTTTGTAGTCAACCCGAAGTTAAGGAATCATCAAAACAGCAGATAACGTAGCCTCAATGGAAACTTGATGAACAGTATAACGAATAGGAAAGTATCTGTTATTATTACAGCAGCGGTGCATCCATCAGGCAGCGTTTGGTCCTCATTTGCTATCTAGACAGACAAAGCTTATAAGGTCAACATGATCAGACTGTCTTCTGTTCGTTTCTCTCAGTGGCTTCTGAATAGGAAAGTATCTGTTACTGTTACAGAGCTTATTTGAAGCATTCATCAGTTCTGATCCCCGGCACATGAACTCTTGTGCATTAATGCCTTTGCACACAGGTTACCACGTATGGAGAATGCGCAAACCTGCATCGTCTTAAAAGGGCTACCGGTAAGTCTCGTACAGCACAAAAAGTGTGCCTCTCTTCTGAAAATTTGAAGAGAAACTTCTGGATGGACTTATAAAGGAAAGCTTTGTTGTTAACAATTGATGCAAGCCTCAAGCAATAACAGTTGGCTGATCCAGGACCTGCGATGTTTTGTGTGGTGTTCTACTCTGTATTGGTGCCTTTTATACTGATTTTCTCATCGTGTTTTGATCAAAGCAATTTCATGATTTGAAACAGTTCGTCAGGAGATAATGAAGTGTACCGTAGTGGGATTGAAGTGCTTTAGCAATCACTGTCTATATGTTTTAATTCAGTAAATTATTAAAACAGACCATGTTGGCGCATTGGTATTACCACAATCGTGGTTTGGTAACACATCCATCAGTTTATCTCGGCTCTTTCAAGTTAATACAGAATGCCTTGTTTACCGAGCATCCTTTAATCAATAACGGACTGATTTTGGTTGCAATATCCTGATTGAGTTTGTAACTTTCCGACATTAAACTATATAGAGAGCTTTAGGTTCAAAGGTTGTTTGTTTTTAATTTTTTATTAGAGTAAAAACTAGAGATGTAGTGGATGCATGCTGCCAATTAAGAGCTAGTCATCATTTATCAATACCTTTGTTGAAGGGACACCAGTCAGAAGCAACAAACCCGTATAGAGGTGTGCAATTATGGATAGTGTGCAATTATGGATAGTTTGGGAACAGAGTACCCGATTACAAAGAAAAACACCCCAACATTTAAATCTCAGAAGTTCCTTTTTGGCTTGTTTATAAAGGTCCACACTATAACATTGCCACATCAGTGAGTTAATACAACAAGATAGAAGTGTTTACAGTAAGGTTGGTTTCATTTTGAAAATTCTCAAAAAAGACATTCAAAACCTTTCACTTTCATCGTCTGAAAAAGTCCATAATCTGGAATTGGTTCTTGACATCAACGGTCGGGTTCTCGAGTTCCCGGTTTCGATGCACAGCCCTAAACTTGTAATTGCCATGTGGCCAGGGATCATGCCCAAAGTCACATACTACTGCAACATTAGCCAGAATAGTTCAGAATTAACCCGAATAAACCGGAACTGTTTAAGATGTTGTGATGATGGCCTGGCATACCACTGGCACAAACCCGGAGATGGTGTTGTGAGGCACTCTGATGCCGTACATGAGGGTCTTATAGCTGTCGCCTGCTGTTAGGTGCGGCTTCCAATTCGTACCTAGTTCTTGCCTCTAACATTCCCCGATCGGTAACTGACCAATTAAAATATATAAATTAAGATTTTCCCGACTCCTTATTTTTTTTAACCTATTACTGAGGATGAACTCTTAAGAAAAGTCACGAAATTTGGAGCATTTAAAAAATGTTCTTGTTAAAAAGTTATTTGCGAGGACCCGGTAATTACTGAGTGATAATGACCGGGTTGGGGGATGACCGTTGGTAATGGACCTCGCCTTCGGCTTGCTTCATTACCAGCGGTCATCCCCCAACCTGGTCATTATCATGCAGTAATGACTGGGTCCTCGCACAGTTATTCCCTAATTAAAGCGCTATTTTCTATATATAATACTTTATCTTTGCCACAATGTCAATATGGGATATTAGCAAGGGCAATAGAAATTTATCTTTCTTAAATAAAATTTATGTTGTACAAAAGAAATCACTTCGAGGTATAAACCACTCAAATGCAAGAGCACATACCGCACCCCTTTTTCATCAATTTAATACACTTAACACTTCTTATCGCTGAGTAAATACAAATACCACCTTGGAGCCAATATGTTTACATACGATAGGCACCTAGTACCTACAACAATTGTGCAACTCTTCATTAGAAATACAGACATTCACCAGTACGATACAAGAAATTTGAGGAAATTGAATTTTTATAGAGTAAGAACATCTAAGTATTTATCTACAGCTCCTGTTTGGCCATGATTTATTCACTACCCCAGTGGCGTGGCGGCTGCCTTGGAAACGTCTCCATGCATTTTCAGCTGTACTATTCATACTATATCAGCATGATTATAGCCCTTTAATTTGTTGCATTGTACATTGCACATGTAGGCCTACTTCTGAACCAAACTGAACCTGGAGTATCAGTTTCAGCACTACACCGCTAGGCCTGGCACAGTTAAAGCTGAAATATACCTTTCGCAGCTATCAAAAATGTTATCAACTGTTAAATACTAAAACAAAAAGCTTATTTGTTGTAAAGATAATAATGATTCAAAACTCCCTGTGAAATTATTCCTACAGGCATGCTGCCATTTTGAAGAAAATAATAAAAGGTCATTTCCAAAGATGCGTCTGAGATGCATTTAATAGTAATAATTAACAACTGTCGTGCTTATATACAGCGCTTTTCATTCTCACCCATCTCAAACCGCTTTACAATTATTACCTCGTTCATCAGGCCATGGACTACATGGCTGCCAATATAGGCACACAATTTGCCTCGACCCTCTCCCATTTATACTCCTAAGTGGAGATAGGCAATTGTAGTCAAGTGTCTTGCCCAAGAGCACAAACACCATATTCCTGGAAGGGTTTAAACCTTCACACCATCGTACACGAGTCAAACACCATAACCACTGGGCCATGGCATTCTACAGGGCATGGTTAGTAATCGCACATGGTGTACTTTTATTCTCATATTGGCATCATCTGAATATCAACTCTGTCATTTTTTTTTTTTTTGATACAGCTGCAAAAAGCTATCTTAACTCCCTCTTGGAATTTCTTGTATTTTAACCCATAGATGATAGGGTTGATGACTGAATTGAAATAGAACAATGAGATGCAGATATTATAAATGTATAATTTATAGGTTTCTGTATCACAGAATGAGGTTAAACCCTCGTGTAGTGGATCCAAACAGAGAAGAAAGATTGTGTAAAGTGGTGTCCATAGAATGATCAGAGCTCCTAAGACAATTATAAGTGTGCGGATCAGTCGCTGTCTAGCAATCACAAGATCATAGGCTGCTGCTCTCACATGCCGCAGGTTTAGGGCTTTGGCTTGTCTTTTGAGAGTGACTTGTATCTTGTAGTAAGCAAGACTCATCAGCGTTACAGGCAGCAAGTATCCCATTAGAAATCGAAACACACCCAGCATCGTTTGAAATATCTGATCATGAGCTTTTGATTTGATGCAAACCTGATCAGGATCAGTACTGAGTTGAGTCGTAAATAAATTAGGTAAAGAAAAGATAAATGAAATCACCCAAATCAGAGCAATCAGATATTTCATCCGTGTTGCTGTGAGAGTCCTTTTATAGTGCAGCGGATACACAATTGCGACATATCTGTCTAATGTTATCACACAGAGATTGTAACAAGATGCAAAGCCAAACAACCATGACAAACATTCTGATCTCAGAACGCGACAGAAAAGTTGTCCCCCAACAACAGTTGATGGCACAAAAGCTGGTGCACATTTTGAATTGGTTAGAAATAGAAAGTAGTTTTGAAGACAAAACAGCATGTCGGCCACAGCCAAATTCACCAGGAGATAGTTTGTCATGCTGTGCAGAAATTTGACGCGTAGAATGACGAAGCACACTAAGAGATTTCCTAAGATACCAATGGCTCCTTCTACTGGCCTGACAGTGCATACCCACAACCACTTACGTTCAGTAAGTTCCTCCGTGTCATTGAGTTGCTGGGTTGAATTCATGGCTGACATCTGCACGAGTACTTGTTTAGAATGATGTCATCATAAATAGTTGACTGTTAAACACTGATGACTTAGAATGTTTGTAGTCAACCCGAAGACAAGGAATCATCAAAACAGCAGATAACGTAGCCTCAATAGAAACTTGATGAACAGTACAACAAATAGGAAAATATCTGTTACTTTTACAGCAGCGGCCGTGCATCTATCAGGCAGCGTTTGGACCTCATTTGCTATAGGCAGACAAAGCTTATAAGGTCAACATGATCAGACTGTCTTTGGTCCGTTTCTCTTAGTGGCTTCTGAATAGGAAGGTATCTGTTACTGTTACAGGGGCAGTGCATCCATCAGGCAGCGTTTGGTCCTCATTTCCTATAGGCAGACAGAGCTTATTTTAAGCATTCATCAGTTCTGATCCCCGGCACATGAACTCTTGTGCATTAATGCATTTGCACACAGGTTACCACATATGGAAAAATGCACAAACCTGCATCGTCTTAAAAGGGCTACCGGTAACTCTCGTACAGCACCAAAAATTGTGCCTCTCTTCTGAAAATTTGAAGGGGAACTTCTGGATGGACTTATAAAGAAAGGCTTTGTTGTTAACAATTGATGCACGCCTCAAGCAATAACAGTTGGCTGATCCAGGACCTGCGATGTTTGGTGTGGCGTCCTACTCTGTATTGGTGCCTTTTATACTGATTTTCTCATCGTGTGTTGATCGAAGCAGCAATTTTACGATTTAAAACAGTTCGTCAGGAGATAATGAAGTGTACTGTAGTGGGATTGAAGTGCTTTGGCAATCACTGTCTACACTTTTTAATTCAGTAAATTATTAAAACAGACCATGTTGGCACATTGGTATTACCACAATCGTGGTTTGGTAACACATCCGTCAATTTATCCCGGTTCTTTCAAGTTAATACATTCTATAATGCCTTGTTTACCAAGCATTCTTTAATCAACAATGGACTGATTTTGGTTGCAATATCCTGATTGAGTATGTTCCTTTCTGACATTAAAACATATGCGAAAAACATTCTTTTTAGTTTGGGTACCAGACATGATTTTCTACGTGTTGGGTGCAGGAAAAAGTACTGACCTCTACGGCCTGTTTTTTTTTATCAGTCTACCAGTATGGTTTTTGGTTTTAGGGTTACACGTTTTTGAGAAGTCGGAATTGTGAAGGGAAAATTCCTAGTGTGTTTTTCTAACATTTTCTACCGGACTACGACTATCTTAACACAATTCGTCGTGCTTATAGATATTAACTGTTAGTGCTGTTAATGTATGGTTTGCGCTCGCCAAAGATATCATCGGTTTTGGATCGTTTTTTTATGTGGAACAACGAGTTAACTTTCGGGCCACGTGTACGAGTGCAAGGATTGCACACGTACGAACTATACGAAGCCCAGTCCAGTCGCTTTCCCGTTGCGTGCACGCACCGACAAGAATTCTACGGTGGCCTGGTAGTGACTTCGCAAATCAGCCCGCATAGACATATCATCGGGGAGTCTAACTTATTGCCTCGGGGTGAACCTGAATTTGGACATCGAAAGACCTAGACGCAGTTGGTAAGTGGTTACAGTACCATCTGTTAGAGTTTTAGGTTCAAAGGTTGTTTATTTTATATTTTTTATTAGAGTAAAAACTAAAGTTTTAGTGGATGCATGCTGCCCAATTAGAAGATAGTTCCCATAATTTATCAATACCTTTGTTCAAGATTGAAGTACAATGTAGATTAAAGGGAAATTCCAGGCTCAATAATATTTTACCTAGTCTAAAAGAATATATGATAACATACTGACTCCGCAGGGAATTTGTTTTGATTTGTTATCGAGATCGACTTACGCGCCTATTATATTCACGATTTCTTGCCATTCAGTAGTACTAGTGCACGTCCATATTGTTCAAATTTCCCGCCTCATCCGGGACATTATGACGTAGTGTCTGCACCTCAATGCACATCGCTTTATTGTGTGTTGTTCGCACTGGTATCCTACCTTGACGCGGCGAACTACATTATGCATACTGTGACGTGAGGTGCCGTGCAAGCTATATATTTCATGTAACTCAATCATAAATAAGAGTCCGGCAAAGGTTGAACACTTTAGAATAAATTACCGAAGTTTATTTCTGCACGATGTCCGATCGAAGGCCGCCATGTTGCATGTGGTTCTCTTGCTCATAACTCATGAATATTAATTAGGTCAGGTCACTTCTACCATATTTGGAGTACGCCCGGACGGTGAAACTTTCGTGCTTTTCATACTTTTAATACGTTAAAATATGTGTTTATAATATTAAAACTTTAAGAATCTTATATTTCTCAAGGAATTTCTAAGAATTTGGATGGTTTAATCCGACTTAGCTTCATTTAACAGAGATTTTCCATTGTTTTCATTACGCGAGCGAGTTTGGGCGCAAGGTCGGTTTTGACCAATGAAATCCTCTGTGGAACGCCGCGGGCGATATAAAGGTTTGAACTTGCGGAACGAACACCAGTTGCCATTTAGCAAGTGGTTGGTTCGTTCAGGTGAGTGAATATATTATCATCTCATTAGGAAATTACGAGGAACTATCTTGTGCATTCATTATTTATTATCTGATGTATAATGAGATAATAGGTTTATATTGAAGTGTGTTATATTTGTTGTCAACTTGTCATTGAATTGAAGTTCTATGAATAGACATTTTTAGTGCTTATTTTGACACAAACTTGTCGATGAATTGTAGATATGTTAATTACTCCTTGATAACGTTGGAAACGTAGTGTGTATTGAACTTAGATTGTTTCCTTTGTGTGACATAACTTATTACATTTTATTCGTGCATAAATTATTATAAGAGTACGAGTTGCCGTTTAGCAAGTGGTAGGTTCGTTCAGGTTTTAGGAACGGTCTGGCCGTCGGCGACTCACTTACTCGGTTTACTCCGGGACCCGCTTACTAATGGGCGGTGATGGGCGTGATCTAATAATACGGGCTGAAAAGAGGGTTCTATGTACCAGTGAAAGTCACTGCGATGTCGGCGTAGACGAGTATTTTCAGCTAGCGGAGTAATTTGAGTACTACCAGTTTGGAACTGGCGGAGTAAATCTACAACAGCCTGGGGCTGACAGCTTGGAGCTGACGGAGTAATTTGAGTACTACTAGTTTGGAACTGGCGGAGTTAATATACAGACTGTGGCTGACGAGTATTTTCCAGCTTGGAGCTGGCGGAGTAATTCGAGTATTATCAGCTTTGTTCTAGCGGAGTCATTCCAGCTAGGAGCTGACGAAAGTTAACTTAAAGGGGTATAGGCGGAGTAAATTCTATAACGGGAGCCGGAGTAAATTGAGTATTTGAGCTGACGCATCCACTGATGAATATACATGTAAATAGCTGAGATGTAATATTGATATTGTTCTTGGTGTTTAATAAAATACTGTTCAAGTGAAGAAGTGTCTCTGCTCCCCTATTTTTGTCCGTAGGAAATAAGGCTGCCTGGTTGTATATTGCAACCAAACGAATCCGGGAAATATAAATTTATTGTGACTCGGCGTATCTACATCTCATTGTTGGGGTGAAGGCAGAAAGCCGTCGCGTTACAATACGTACCGGTATGTTGTACGGCGCCCGACTATTGTGAGTACATATATTGCATTTCTGTGCAGATTATCGACTTGACGCGCCAAAAACTATCGTTTATTTTTGTATTTTCTGAGAAAAATAGAAAATCTGAGAGCTAGTAATTATGGCATCAGGTCCTTCTCCTTTTGAGCCCACTTTCACATGTACAGTACACATTGTGTATACACTATACCGTACACAAAAGGGTTCACTTGCATTCATTGCGCGTGCAGGGCCGCTATCGATCGGGCTTGGCGTACTGATGGTGCAGACACTACGTCACAATATCTCGGATGTACCAATAAACCAGAACAAAATGGCGGCTCGCATGACGGTAAGCGCAGTGCGAGAAAATCTCTGTTTTATATGATTACGAAAACCGATAAAAATAAAATAAAAATCAAGTCACAATGGCAATTGACACTCTTTAACATTATGCAATCATAAACTATGGGTGGAGTTTCCCTTTAATAGTTTGTGAATCAGAAAAACCCAAAACCTCAAAATCCACCCTGAAATGACTTCACAAGTACATTGTGATAAAACACATTGTGCGACATTGTCCGGGTTTCGTTGGAACAGGTCACATATAATGTACCGGGAAGTAAACTCTACCATTCAAAACAGTTCAAAATTTTTTGAAAGGGCCAACCATTTATGCATAGCAACTGAAATGATATTTGGTTGAGCAATAGCCCCACCTTTCAATTCCTTTAGAAAGGTTTTGTGTCTGGTCATAGACTTCCCATACTTTTAATCTTAGGGGTTTATGCCATAGCCCAATTTGTCTACGTCTCAATAACTTTCAAAGGGTATTAGAAAGAGTGATAGTGCAGTAGCAACAAATTCTGTAGTGTTTTAGAAGGTTCATCATTATTTTTTTTGCCATTTTGCTAAGTAAGCAGATTTTGAAAGGTTTTGAATTGTCAAACCATAGGAGAGTTTATATTGAATGTAATATCCTGATTGCTTATTTTGTTGAATGCAAATGCCAGGAGGAAAGATAAGTTTGTTTCAATTGACCTAACGCCATTTGTGAGTGAGCCACGCCCCTTAGACAACTTTACACACGTGCAGCATGCCAATCAGTGCGATGCGCAAAACGCACAGTAGCATATACGGGGAATCACTGCATGTACACGTTTCTCTGACCGAATAGAGGAGTTGGCTCGGATTTTGGAGACAACCTTGTCCAGGAGTACATTCGTGCAGACTTTCGTCCGACCACTTATCCTAAAAAAGCATAAAAAATAGCTTTCTCTGTTTTCCAGTCGCTTGTTATAACGCGTATCTGAATAATTCTGACAAACATATTTTCACCAATCGATAATAGGATTTTTTTCAGAAAAATGAGCGGAACAAACTATGCTAGACGGGCTTGGTCAAAGAGTTGCAAACAAGATTAGTATGAAAATGTGATAACGGGCTGGTTGAGCGTTTGCGTTAAAATTGATGAGCGTTTGCAATAAATTTGATGTGCATTCGGCTTTTTGCATTTTAACAAACATGAGGCCGAATAATGCACGTAATATTAAAATTATTTTAATTGTTATATATGTATGTGTTTTTGTAATGACTGGGCTGACAATTTTCATGTTTTCATGATAAACAAATGAATTGAAATGAATTGAATTGTATTTAAAATGTTTTTTGTTTGTCAGATATTTGAAATATCATGTGATGTTCAGCAGACGTACGATTGGATAATGGTCGTGAACGATGATAGGCTAATTCTGAGGGCTTTAAGATACTAACATTCCCCAATCGGTAACTGACCCATTAAAATATATAAATCAAAATTTTCCCGACTCCTTATTTTTGTTAACCTATTACTGAGGATGAACTCCCAAGATGTATTTAGAAATTGCCGGACAAGTATAGTACGGGACATGATGAACTATGCGCTCCAACAATCAAAACAATTGCACCTCTTAAACAATTAGTAAAAATATAAAATATGGCCCCTGAATATGAAAACAAAACACTGGAAATATCGCCGAAAGAAAAGTCACGAAATTTGGAGCATTTTTCTCATTTTTCTTGTTAAAAAGGTATTTATTAAAGGGAATAATTATCAGTGCGAGGACCCGGTAATTACTGAGTGATAATGACCGCTGGTAATGAACCTCGCCTTCGGCTTGGTTCATTACCAGCGGTCATCCTCCAACCTGGTCATTATCATGCAGTAATGACCGGGTCCTCACACTGTTATTCCAGAATTAAAGCGCTATTTTCTATATATAATACTTTATCTTTGCCACAATTGCAATATGGGATATTAGCATGGGGCAATAGAAATTTATCTTTCTTAAATAAAATTTACGTTGTACAACAGAAATCACTTCGAGGTATAAACCACTCAAATGCAAGAGCACATACCGCACCCTTTTTCATCAATTTAATACACTTCCCATCGCGAAGTTATACAAATACCACCTTGGAGTCATTATGTTTACATACGATAGGAAACTATTACCTACAACAATTTTGCAACTCTTCAGTAGAAATACAGACATTCACCAGTACGAAACAAACAATTCAAGGAAATTGCATTTGTATAGAGTAAGAACATCTAAGTATTTATCTACAGTTAAACACCAAGAACTCATTTGTTTCGAATAGCCCCCCCCCCCCCCCCCCTCTCCCCATTCCCCCTATTACATGTAGGTCAATGGGCAGTTTAAAAAAGCATCTTACGAATTATTGTATCTAAATGTTGGTAGTATACCTGTCTATTAATATCTATGTTGGAAATTAATAGTAGTGACAACAATCAATATTATTTCTTTGTTAGTATTTCTGCAAAAACTCTACACTAGATAGCTCATTACAACGTCATTGTACATTGCACATGTAGACCTACAATGTACTTCCGAACCAAACCGATGTTCGGGGGGGGAAAGGTCAAACCGGAAAAGAACCGAAACTAGAAAGACAGTTTTAGCACTACACTGCTAGGCCTGGCACAGTTGAAGCAGAAAAATACCTTTTGTAGCTATCCAAAAAGTAATCAACCAAAATACTGTGAAATTCTGAAACAAAAAGCTTACTTGTTGTAAAGATATTAATGATTCAAAACTCCCTGTGAAATTATTCCTACAGGCATGCTGCCATTTTGAAGAAAATAATGAAAGTCATTTCCAAAGATACGTCTTAGTGATGCGTAATAATTAATAACAACTGTCGTGCTTAATATACACCGCTTTCTATCGTCAACTATCTCAAATTATTACCCCGTTTATCAGGCCATGGATCAAACGGCTGCCAATATAGGATATCAATTTGCCTCAATAACCCTCCAAGGTACCCATTTATACTCCTGGGTGTAGATAGACAATTGTAGTCAAGTGTCTTGCCCAAGAGCACAAACATCATATTCCTGGAAATGTTCGAACCTCCACACCATCGTACACGAGTCAAACACCATAACCACTGGGCCATATGGCATTCTACAGGGCATGGTTAGTAATCGCACATGGTGTATTTTTATTCTCACATTGGCATCATCTGAATATCAACTCTGTTTTGTTTTTTTCTTTTGATACAGCTGCAAAAAGCTACCTTAATTCCCTGTCGGAATTTCTTGTATTTTAACCCATAGATGATAGGGTTGATGACTGAATTGAAATAGTACAATGAGGTGGAGATATTTAAAATGTATAATTTATAGGTTTCTGAATTACAGAATGAAGTTAGACCCTCGTGTAGTGGCAGCACACAGAGAAATAAGGCTGTGTAAAGTGGTGTCCATAAAATGATCACAGCTCCTAAGACAATCATAAGTGTGCGGATCAGACGCTGTCTAGCAATCACAAGATCACAGGCTACTGCCCTCACATACGCAGGTTTAGGGCTTTAGCTTGTCTTTTGAGAGTGACTTGAATCTTGTAGTAAGCAAGACTCGTCAGCATTATGGGCAGCAAGTATTCCATTAGAAACAAAAACACACTCAGCAGAATTTCAAATTCCTCCCGTACATGTAGGTGCTTTAATTCAAAGCAAGCCGGATGAAGATCGATAGTCATTAAGTCGGTAATAAATAAATTTGGTGAAGAGAAGAGAAATGAGATCACCCAAATCAGAGCAATCAGATATTTCATCCGTGTTGCTGTGAGAGTCCTTTCATAGTGCAGCGGATGCACAATTGCAACATATCTTTCTAATGTTATCACACAGAGATTGTAACAAGATGCAAAGCCAAACAACCATGATAAATATTCTGATTTTAGAACGCGACAGAAAAGTAGTCTCCCGACAACAGTTGATGGCACAAAAGTTAGTGCACATTTTGAATGTGTTAGATAGAAGAATAACTCTTGAAGACACACCAGCATATCGGCCACAGCCAAATTCACCAGCAGATAGTTTGTCATGTTGTGCAGGAATTTGACGCGTAGAATGACGAAGCACACTAAGAGGTTTCCTAAGACACCAATGGCTCCTTCTACTGGCATGGCAGTGCATACCCACGACCAATTGCGTTCAGTAAGGTCCTCCGTGTCATTGAGTTGCTGGGTTGAATTCATGGCCGACATCTCCATGAGTACTTGTTTAGAATGATGTTATCATAAATAGTTGACTGTTAAACACTTATGACTTAGAATGTTTGTATTCAACCCGAAGTTAAGGAATCATCAAAACAGCAGATAACGTAACCTCAATGGAAACTTGATAAACAGTATAACGAATAGGAAAGTATCTGTTATTATTACAGCAGCGGTGCATCCATCAGGCAGCGTTTGTTCCTCATTTGCTATAGGCAGACAAAGATTATAAGGTCAACATGATCAGACTGTCTTCGGTACGTTTCTCTCAGTGGCTTCCGAATAGGAAAGTATCTGTTACTGTTACAGGGGCAGTGCATCCATCAGGCAGCGTTTGGTCCTCATTTCCTATAGGCAGACAGAGCTTATTTGAAGCATTCATCAGTTCTGAGACCTGGCACATTAACTCTTGTGCATTAATGCCTTTGCACACAGGTTACCACGTATGGAAAAATGCACAAACCTGCATCGTCTTAAAAGGGCTACCGGTAAGTCTCGTACAGCACAAAAAGTGTGCCTCTCTTCTGAAAATTTGAAGAGAAACTTCTGGATGGACTTATAAAGGAAGTCTTTGTTGTTAACAATTGATGCACGCCTCAAGCAATAACAGTTGGCTGATCCAGGACCTGCAATATTTGGTGTGGTGTCCTACTCTGTATTGGTGCCTTTTATACTGATTTTCTCATCGTGTGTTGATCAAAGCAATTTCACGATTTGAAACAGGTCATCAGGAGATAATGAAGTGTACCGTAGTGGGATTGAAGTGCTTTAGCAATCACTGTCTATTCTTTTTAATTAAAACAGACCATGTTGGTGCATTGGTAATACCACAATCGTGGTTTGCTAACACATCCGTCAGTTTATCTCGGCTCTTTCAAGTTAACACAGAATGCCTTGTTTACCGAGCATCCTTTAATCAATAATGGACTGATTTTGGTTGCAATATCTTGATTGAGTTTGTTACTTTCCGACATTAAAATGTATGGAGAGCTTTAGGTTAAAAGTTTGTTTATTTTTTATTTTTTATTAGAGTAAAAACTAGAAATGTAGTGGATGCCTGCTGCCCAATTAAGAGCTAGTCATCATTTATCAATACCTTTGTTCAAGGGACACCGGTCAGAAGCAACAAACCCGTATAGAGGTGTGCAATTATGGATAGTTTAGGAACAGAGTACACGATTACAAAGAAAAACACCCCAACATTTAAATCTCAGAAGTTCCTTTTCAGCTAGTCCATACAAGCCCACACTATAACATTGCCACATCAGTGAGTTAATACAACAAGATAGAAGTGTTTACAGTGAGTTTGGTTTCATTTTGAAAATTTCCAACAAAAGACATTCAAAACTGTTCGCTTTCATCGTCTGAAAAATTACAAATGTAGTTGGTTAATGTTTCTGGAATTGGTTCTTGACATCAACGGTCGGGTTCTCGAGTTCCCGGTTTTGATGCACAGCTCTAAACTTGTAATTGCCATGTGGCCAGGGATCATGCCCAAAGTCACATACTACGGCAACATTAGCCAGAATAGTCTAGAATTAACCCGAATAAACCGGAACTGTTTAAGATGTTGTGATGATGGCCTGGCATACTACTGGCACAAACCTGGAGATGGTGTTGTGAGGCACTCTGACACCGTACATGAGAGTCTTATAGCTGTCGCCTGCTGTCAGGTGCTGCTTCCAATTCGTACCTAGTTCTTGCCTCTAACATTCCCCGATCGGTAACTGACCAATTAAAATATATAAATCAAGATTTTCCCGACTCCTTATTTTTTTTAACCTATTACTGAGGATGATCGAACTCTTAAAAAAAGTCACGAAATTTGGAGCATTTAAAAAAAAATTCTTATTAAAAAGTTATTTGCGAGGACCCGGTAATTACTGAGTGATAATGACCGGGTTGGGGGATGACCGTTGGTAATGGACCTCGCCTTCGGCTTGGTTCATTACCAGCGGTCATCCCCCAACCTAGTCATTATCATGCAGTAATGACTGGGTCCTCGCACAGTTATTCCCTAATTAAAGCGCTATTTTCTATATATAATACTTTATCTTTGCCACAATGGCAATATGGGATATTAGCATGGGGCAATAGAAATGTATCTTTCTTTAAAAAAAAATTATGTTGTACAAAAGAAATCACTTAATAGAGGAATAAACCACTCAAATGTAAAGGCACATACCGCACCCCCTTTTCATCAATTTAATAAACTTCTCATCGCTGAGTTATACAAATATCACCTTGGAGTCAATATGTTTACATACAATAGGCACCTAGTACCTACAACAATTGTGCAACTCTTCATTAGAAATACAGACATTCACCAGTACGATACAAGACATTTGAGGAAATTGAATTTTTATAGAGTAAGAACATCTAAGTATTTATCTACAGCTCCTGTTTGGCCATGATTTATTCACTACCCCAGTGGCGTGGCGGCTGCCTTGGAAACGTCTCCACGCATTTTCAGCTGTACTATTCATACTATATCAGCATGATTATAGCCCTTTAATTTGTTGCATTGTACATTGTACATGTAGGCCTACTTCTGAACCAAACTGAACCTGGAGTATCAGTTTCAGCACTACACCGCTAGGCCTGGCACAGTTAAAGCTGAAATATACCTTTCGCAGCTATCAAAAATGTTATCAACTGTTAAATACTAAAACAAAAAGCTTATTTGTTGTAAAGATATTAATGATTCAAAACTCCCTGTGAAATTATTCCTACAGGCATGCTGCCATTTTGAAGAAAATAATAAAAGGTCATTTCCAAAGATGCGTCCGAGATGCATTTAATAGTAATAATAAACAACTGTCGTGCTTATATACAGCGCTTTTCATTCTCACCCATCTCAAACCGCTTTACAATTATTACCTCGTTCATCAGGCCATGGACTACATGGCTGCCAATATAGACACACAATTTGCCTCGACCCTCTCCCATTTATACTCCTAAGTGGAGATAGGCAATTGTAGTCAAGTGTCTTGCCCAAGAGCACAAACACCATATTCCTGGAAGGGTTTAAACCTTCACACCATCGTACACGAGTCAAACACCATAACCACTGGGCCATGGCATTCTACAGGGCATGGTTAGTAATCGCACATGGTGTACTTTTATTCTCATATTGGCATCATCTGAATATCAACTCTGTCATTTGTTTTATTTTTGATACAGCTGCAAAAAGCTATCTTAACTCCCTCTTGGAATTTCTTGTATTTTAACCCATAGATGATAGGGTTGATGACTGAATTGAAATAGAACAATGAGATGCAGATATTATAAATGTATAATTTATAGGTTTCTGTATCACAGAATGAGGTTAAACCCTCGTGTAGTGGATCCAAACAGAGAAGAAAGATTGTGTAAAGTGGTGTCCATAGAATGATCAGAGCTCCTAAGACAATTATAAGTGTGCGGATCAGTCGCTGTCTAGCAATCACAAGATCATAGGCTGCTGCCCTCACATACCGCAGGTTTAGGGCTTTGGCTTGTCTTTTGAGAGTGACTTGTATCTTGTAGTAAGCAAGACTCATCAGCGTTACAGGCAGCAAGTATCCTATTAGAAATCGAAACACACCCAGCATCGTTTGAAATATCTGATCATGAGCAATTGATTTGATGCAAACCTGATCAGGATCAGTACTGAGTTGAGTCATAAATAAATTAGGTAAAGAAAAGATAAATGAAATCACCCAAATCAGAGCAATCAGATATTTCATCCGTGTTGCTGTGAGAGTCCTTTTATAGTGCAGCGGATACACAATTGCGACATATCTGTCTAATGTTATCACACAGAGATTGTAACAAGATGCAAAGCCAAACAACCATGACAAACATTCTGATCTCAGAACGCGACAGAAAAGTTGTCGCCCAACAACAGTTGATGGCACAAAAGCTGGTGCACATTTTGAATTGGTTAGAAATAGGAAGAAGTTTTGAAGACAAAACAGCATGTCGGCCACAGCCAAATTCACCAGGAGATAGTTTGTCATGTTGTGCAGAAATTTGACGCGTAGAATGACGAAGCACACTAAGAGATTTCCTAAGATACCAATGGCTCCTTCTACTGGCCTGACAGTGCATACCCACAACCACTTACGTTCAGTAAGTTCCTCCGTGTCATTGAGTTGCTGGGTTGAATTCATGGCTGATATCTGCACGAGTACTTGTTTAGAATGATGTTATCATAAATAGTTGACTGTTAAACACTGATGACTTAGAATGTTTGTAGTCAACCCGAAGACAAGGAATCATCAAAACAGTAGATAACGTAGCCTCAATGGAAACTTGATGAACAGTATAACGAATAGGGAAATATCTGTTATAATTACAGCAGCAGTGCATCCATCAGGCAGCGTTTGGACCTCATTTGCTATAGGCAGACAAAGCTTATAAGGTCAATATGATCAGACTGTCTTTGGTCCGTTTCTCTCAGTGGCTTCTGAATAGGAAGGTATCTGTTACTGTTACAGGGGCAGTGCATCCATCAGGCAGCGTTTCCTATAGGCAGACAGAGCTTATTTGAAGCATTCATCAGTTCTGATCCCCGGCACATAAACTCTTGTGCATTAATGCATTTGCACACAGGTTACCACGTATGGAAAAATGCACAAACCTGCATCGTCTTAAAAGGGCTACCGGTAACTCTCGTACAGCACCAAAAACTGTGCCTCTCTTCTGAAAATTTGAAGGGGAACTTCTGGATGGACTTATAAAGAAAGGCTTTGTTGTAAACGATTGATGAACGCCTCAAGCAATAACAGTTTGCTGATCCGGGACCTGTGATGTTTGGTGTGGTGTCCTACTCTGTATTGGTGCCTTTTATACTGATTTTCTCATCGTGTGTTGATCGAAGCAATTTCACGATTTGAAACAGGTCGTCAAGAGTAATGAAGTGTACCGAAGTGAGATTGAAGTGCTTTGGCAATCACTGTCTATACTTAAAACAGACCATGTTGGCACATTGGTATTACCCCAATCGTGGTTTGGTAACACATTTGTCAATTTATCCCAGGTCTTTCAAGTTTCTGATTTTGGTTGCAATATCCTGATTGAGTATGTTCCTTTCTGACATTAAAATGAGAGCTTTAGGTTCAAAGGATGTTTATTGTAAATTTGTTATTACACTGTAAACAAAAGTTAGTCATTGGTGCTCATAAATTAGTCAAAATGACTAATTTAGATTAGTCAGGTCTCGGTGACTAATTAAATCAACACAGGACTAATGCTTAGTCAGCAATGACTAACTTAAGCTAGTCATTATTGAGGTCTGTGACTAATACAAGTTAGTCATCCGTTTTGGGCTAAAATTCATTATTTTAAGTTCATCAATGCTTCAGAAGCATTTTCATCATTAAATTAATATGTATATTGTCACTTTTATCGATATTACACTTTTTACAAATTATTTCATTAATTTAGTGATAATTGAGTATTATTTGTTCCTTTTGAATCAATAAAATTGCGAATAATTGCTTCGCCAATGACTAATGTGGCTAGTCATTGCACTAACAAAATAATGCTATGACTAATGTAAGCTAGTCTAGCAATGCTGATTTCCAATTGGTTGAACCATGGTTGAACGTAACTGGTAGTTTGCATTGCGTGTATTTTTCGCAACGGGTACCACCGAAGTGAAGCCACGTTTTGATTGTTCCGGACGCCATTGTTGTTTCGACGTGCTGTGTATGAACTGTGCGTTCAGCCGTGATCAGTGCAAACAATTGTTGCAACAACCGTTTTGAAAAGTCAACAACTTCAACATGCCATCAGTTGCAAGGTAAGATCAATATCGATGTATTATAAGAAAGTTTGTAGAACCTTAAAATCATGAAAATTGAAAGCAAACTTCGCTTCGATCATGGATGTCTACATGTACAACGAGTGGCGGTACACAGCGAGAAGCGCTATATAGCGATTAAAACTGCCACGTCAGCATTCAGTCGTATACCTACTCGTTGTGACTCGGGACGTAGTCGAACGTGCGAGAAAGATCAGCGAAGTTAACTTTCAATTTTTAACTGTGTGCCACACAACCGACCATTACTAGTTAGTACGGGTTAGCTTTAAAATTCCAGCTCTATAATGACGGGAACAGGTCAACTCGTACTACTACATGTAGTATGCGAACCCGTGGGACAACTCGTACGCAGATTGGTCAACTCGTACGCCAACCAACTCGTACGCCAACCAACTCGTACGCGGTCCAACTCGAGTCGTACGCGGTATAAAATTGTGGTTTGCGGGTACGGGTGGGCATTGATTAATTAAAAAAGGCAGATACTCTGGGAATTCGAGGCGAATCTGTACGATTGTTGGCATTATTATTAACCTTTTGGGCAAAAAATATTAACCTTTAGCCTTGTATACATTTTCGTAACGATGTACAAGTTGCATGAGATTCATTCTGTTTAGTCTCATCTCTTTCGGTTTTTAAGAATAAGACTTCTTTTTACAAAGACATTCGTGTAAGATTTTACTGTTAATTGAAGACCGTGTGTCATGTACTGGTATGATTTGCCCACCCTAATTTTAAAGTGTTTTACATGTATTTTCTATTATACAGGAAGATGGTGCACGTTTAAAGACGACGGGGCATCCATTTGGCAGTGACGGAATTCCAGGTAATGGGAGAGGGCATCCAGGTCTCCCGCTGCGCCAGCCTTCTATCAGCGGTAGCCGTATACCTTTCGTGCTATTATAAACGTTAACCTTACGTACCCAGCTACACTAAACTAACATTCTGCCAGAAGATTCTGCTTAGGCCTAATATACAAGACAGCGTACACATTGATCGTGTGATGGTTTCGGTACTTGAGAAACTTGAAAAATAACAATAATAATAATAATAATTTGTTTATATGGGCAGTGCTGGCTGGCATTCTACAATTTATAGAATTTACTTCTTCTTTTTTTCAGAAGCAGACCTATCCATTACTTGCCAAAAAAACCCAGAAAAACACATCTTTATTTTGTGCACAATGGCGAAACTAGAACATGTGCTTTACAATTTTTCCAAACGAAATGTGAAAATGGAGTGATCTGTAAAAAACAATGTTTTTCTTTTCATGATCAGTGTGTTGGTCATTGTGTTACCAGAATTTTAGGAATTCTTTTGTGAAATAGGGGGATGTCTTAGTGTACAGGGGTATACAAAAATTTGAAAGAGGTGGGGGACCAATCGCCATAGTGTGCCAGGTATATGCCCGATTTATGCAATGGTTAACATTTCATCACTCTTATTATGTACAAAATAAATGCAATCTACTAGTTTTTTCTTAAAGTTATTAGACTGGTTTTAAAGCTTCTTTTAAGGTAGGATACACCATTATCAGGAATTATCAGGAATAGGTGGATTTGGGGGTTGTATTTTATAGTAAATCTCGTTTAACCATGGAGAATCTTATTTCTCCATGGTTTAACTGACCTGTCCGAATTTTTACAATCATGAATGCCGAGAAAAGCACGAAAAACAGCGTTTGTTTTCAACCGGCGTCAAGCAGTTATTCTTATGTTATCTTTGTTTTTTCGCGATCGCCGTCCGGCAATCGCGAATTTTTCTTTATACAATCCTATTTTCCAGAATAATTGCAAGATATCTAGCACAATCCTTTTGCTGGATGCCTAGAATCATTATTTACTTTAAGATGGGTAAGATATTTCTTAATAATTCGACAGTAAATTTGTTTGATATCTGCGAATGGTGTATCCTACCTTTAACAACAAACCGTATGAAGTTTTAGCTCAGTGAATTCACGTACATTCCGAGAAAAACAATATTCTAGGATCTAAATGTCAAACCAAGTATGCTTTTCAACAACAATTTCGTCAGTTACTTTTTGGGTATCTGCAAATGATGGACTATAGCTTTAAATTTATAAGTAAATGCCAGCAATAATACTTAGCCATTTACTAGTCTGTAAAGCAGCTCCTTTTGTCGCGCGAGAACATACTCTTGCCAGTGACAGTCTTTTATTCACGATATGTTTTATTTACCTCATTACATTTATAATTAGTATATGCCAGCAATAATACTTAGCCATTTACTAGTCTGTAAAACAGCTCCTTTTGTCGAGCGAGACCATACTCTTGCCAGTGACAGTCTTTTATTCACGATAGGTTTTATTTACCTCATGAAATTGTGAAAAATAATACTTAGTCATTTACTTATGTCTGTGAGCAGCTCGAAAAAAACCTCTTGCCTGTGATAATATTATTTCATTCACAATATGTTTTATTTACATTATGAGTACAAATGTATTAATTAATCATCTTAATCAATTCATAAGTACATGTATAAGTAAAGCAGTGTCAACATGAAGTTGCTTTTCTCCTATTGCGTTGAAATAATACTACATGTATTGAAAAAGAATTTGACTCGATTGCCTCAACTTTTGTTTTTACAGGAAATCAAACATTGGTCATGTGACTAATGTGATTAGTCATCATTTTGAATGACTAACTATAAAAGTCAGATGACTAACGTTTAGTCATTTCAGACGCTTTTTGGTTTAATCAGAAGACTAATTATAATAAGTCATTATGACTAATATTTGACCAGTCATGTGACTAATGTGATTAGTCATCATTTTGAATGACTAACTGCAAAAGTCAAATGACTAACGTTTAGTCATTTCAGACGCTTTTTTGTTTAATCAGAAGACTAATTAATATTAGTCATTTTGACTAATATGTGACTAATTAATGTTGGTCATTTGGCCTGCCTGACTAATTTTAATTAGTCATTTCAGACGTAGGGCAGGACTAACTTTTATTAGTCAAAATGACTAACTTATGTTTACAGTGTAGAGTAAAAACTAAAGTTGTAGTGGATGCATGCTGCCCAATTAGGAGCTACATGTAGTTCCCATAAGTTATCAATATCTTTGTTCAAGATTGAAGTAGATTAAAGTGCCTCCTTGGCTGTCGGTGCCTGTACTTGTTACATTCAATAAATTGAATAGCTACTCATTGGCTCTTTTCACAAGTAACTGCAATAATGTTTGGTATTAAATTGGTCAAATGATCTAGTTTCTTGAAAATAAAGATAGCCTTTTTTGCCAAGAATCCTATTGATTAACCGTCCTATGTACAGTGCAGTTGCCATAGAATTGTCAGACCTTTAATAACCTTTCAGGTTTTCTGTACTAAAGGGTTTTGAAAGGTGGATAAACTGTTTGGTAAAAGGGACAGTCTCTGAAAGGTTTTGAAAGGTGAAACAACTCTTTGAACAAACTGATGTGAGGTATCAAGGGGAAAATTATATATTATCAAAACCGGAAGATATGTAGGTATTAAATACGATCAGCGAATTCGCCCTTACTGTAGCCTCGTAGAAACATGTTTCTATATAAAGTGCGGCATTTTTCAAAATGCGCGTGTCGTTTGATAACGCTACATTATTCAGCTATTCTGGTCTCAAAGTATGGGTAATAATAACAACACATATTGAAGAGACAGGGTAACATGCATAAGCTAAAATATGGCCCCTGAAAATGAAAACAAAACACTGGAAATATCGCCAAAAGAAAAGTCACAAAATTTGGAGCATTTTTTACATGTTTCTTGTTAAAAAGGTATTTATTAAAGGGAATAACAGTGCAAGGACCCTGTAATTACTGCGTGATAAAGACCGGGTTATGGGATGACCACTGGTGGTCATCTCCCAACCTGGTCATTATCACGCAGTAATGACCGGGTCCTCGCACTGTTATTCCCTAATCAAAGCGCTATTTTCTCTATATATATATACTTTGTCTTTGCCACAATTGCAGTATGGAATATTAGCATGGGGCAATACTGAGAAATGTATCTTTCTTTAACAAAAATTATGTTGTACAAAAGAAATCACTTAGAGGAATAAACCACTCAAATGTAAAGGCACATACCGCACCCCCTTTTCATCAATTTAATACACTTCCCATCGCTGAGTTATACAAATACCACCTTGGAGTCATTATGTTTACATACGATAGGCACCTAGTACCTACAACAATTGTGCAACTCTTCATTAGAAATACAGACATTCACCAGTACGATACAAGAAATTTGAGAAAATTGAATTTTTATAGAGTAAGAACATCTAAGTATTTATCTACAGCTCCTGTTTGGCCATGATTTATTCACTACCCCAGTGGCGTGGCGGCTGCCTTGGAAACGTCTCCACGCATTTTCAGCTGTACTATTCGTACTATATCAGCATGATTATAGCCCTTTAATTTGTTGCATTGTACATTGTGTATGTAGGCCTACTTCTGAACCAAACTGAACCTGGAGTATCAGTTTCAGCACTACACCGCTAGGCCTGGCACAGTTAAAGCTGAAATATACCTTTCGCAGCTATCAAAAATGTTATCAACTGTTAAATACTAAAACAAAAAGATTATTTGTTGTAAAGATATTAATGATTCAAAACTCTCTGTGAAATTATTCCTACAGGCATGCTGCCATTTTGAAGAAAATAATAAAAGGTCATTTCCAAAGATGCGTCTGAGATGCATTTAATAGTAATAATTAACAACTGTCGTGCTATACAGCGCTTTTCATTCTCACCCATCTCAAACCGCTTTACAATTATTACCTCGTTCATCAGGCCATGGACTACACGGCTGCCAATATAGGCACACTATTTGCCTTGACCCTCTCCTATTTATACTCCTGGGTGGAGATAGGCAATTGTAGTCAAGTGTCTTGCCCAAGAGCACAAACACCATATTCCTGGAAGGGTTTAAACCTTCACACCATCGTACACGAGTCAAACGCCATAACCACTGGGCCATGGCATTCTACAGGGCATGGTTAGTAATCGCACATGGTGTACTTTTATTCTCATATTGGCATCATCTGAATATCAACTCTGTCATTTTTTTTTCTTTTGATACTGCTCCAAAAAGCTATCTTAACTCCCTTTTGGAATTTCTTGTATTTTAACCCATAGATGATAGGGTTGATGACTGAATTGAAATAGAACAATGAGATGCAGATATTATAAATGTATAATTCAAAGGTTTCTGAATCACAGAATGAAGTTGGACCCTCGTGTAGTGGCAGCGCACAGAGAAATAAGGCTGCGTCAATTGGTGTCCATAGAATGATAAGGGCTCCTAAGACAATTGTAAGTGTGCGGATCAGTCGCTGTCTAGCAATCACAAGATCATAGGCTGCTGCCCTCACATGCCGCAGGTTTAGGGCTTTGGCTTGTTTTTTTAGAGTGACTTGAATCTTGTAGTAAGCAAGACTCATCAGCATTACAGGCAGCAAGTATCCCATTAGAAATCGAAACACACCCAGCATCATTGGAAATATCTGATCATGAGCTTTTGATTTGATGCAAACCTGATCAGGATCAGTACTGAGTTGAGTCATAAATAAATTAGGTAAAGAAAAGATGAATGAAATCACCCAAATCAGAGCAATCAGATATTTCATCCGTGTTGCTGTGAGAGTCCTTTCATAGTGCAGCGGATGCACAATTGCAACGTATCTTTCTAATGTTATTACACAGAGAGTGTAAGAAGATGCAAGGCCAAAAAACCATGAAAAATATTCTGATCTCAGAAAGCGACAGAAAAGTTGTTTTCCGACAACAGTTGCTGGCACAAAAGCTAGTGCACATTTTGAATGTGTTAGAAAAAAAAAGAACCCATAAAGACACAGCAGCATGTCGGCAACAGCCAAATTCACCAGCAGATAGTTTGTCATGTTGTGCAGGAATTTGACGCGTAGAATGACGAAGCACACTAAGAGGTTTCCTAAGACACCAATGGCTCCTTCTGCTGGCAAGGCAGTGCATACCCACAACCACTTACGTTCAGTAAGGTCCTTCGTGTCATTGAGTTGCTGGGTTGAATTCATGGCCGACATCTGCACGAGTAGTTGTTTAGAATGATGTTATCATAAATAGTTGACTGTTAAACACTGATGACTTAGAATGTTTGTAGTCAACCCGAAGTTAACGAATCATCAAAACAGCAGATAACGTAGCCCCAATGGGAACTTGATGACCAGTATAACGATACAGTATAAGGACACAGACCATTTGGTTACCAACAGCAAAGCAGTAAAATTCCAATTGCTATTCAACACATGGTATGATGCTGACTCGGTGTAATTGGAAAAAGTGTTAAACTATTTTCCAAAACTCACATTTTGAAGATTTGTTTGTGATCTGCTTCAATCAAAGCTGTCAGGTTTTTGTCTTCAGTTCTCCATCATAGAGAGATGACTTCCAATGTACACTGTATGTAAAGTACGTTAAATACTTGTAAATGTACATGTACAATTACGCATCAAGCACTAAGGTCTTTCCATGTAGCAGCTCTTTTGAAATTCTCTTATTCAACTGTGTGATACCAAGTGAAAACGTACATCCACCTACAGTTATCCATCTGGCCACTTGATGTACTTAGCTGTTGATGCTCACGGTAAGACGCTGATGCTGAATAATATCCTGCACGCAATCTTCAGTGCCTTTTATTTAGAGTCAAATTAACTTTGCGAGTACTTGATGAAAGAAAAGTATTTGTTATTATTACAGCGGCAGTGCATCCATCATGATGCATTTGATCCTCATTTCCTATAGGCAGACAGAGCTTATAAGGTCAACCTGTCTTCCATGCGTTTCTCTCAGTGACTGCTGAATAGGAAAGTATCTGTCATTGTTTATACAGGGGCAGTGCATACATCAGGCTGTGTTGGTCCTCATTTCCTGTAGGCAGACAGAGCTTATTTGAAGCATTCATCAGTTCTGATCCCCAGTACACAAACTCTTGTGCATGCCTTTTCACACAGGTTACCACGTATGGAGAATGCGCAAACCTGCATCGTCTTAAAAGGGCTACCGGTAACTCTCGTACAGCACCAAAAAGTGTGCCTCTCTTCTGAAAATTTGATGGGGAACTTCTGGATGAACTTATAAAGGAAGGCTTTGTTGTGTCTTCTGCAAAACAACTCCTTTTACCAACAATTGATGTACGCTTCAAGCAATAATAGTTGGCTGATCCAGAACCTGTGATGTTTGGTGTATTGGTGCCTCTTTGATATTGGTGCCTTGTATACTGATTTTCTCATCGTGTGCTGATCAAAGTACATGTAATTTTACGCTTTGAAACAGGTGGTCAGGAGATATTAAAGTGTACTGTAGTGAGATTTAAGTGCTTTTTCGGCCATCACTGCCATACAGAATGCCTAGTTTACCAAACATCCATTAATCAATAACGAACTGACTTTGGTTGCATTATCCCGATTAAGTACATGTATGTTACTTTCTGACATTTAAATGTACAGAGAGCTTTAGGTTCAAAGTTTAGATACTTTTTTTTTATTTGAGTAAAAACTAGAGATGTAGTGGATGCATGCTGCCCAATTCATCACTGTCACCACGAAGTAACACTAATGTCATGGCTGGATCGCAATCCACTTCTGGCGTTTTCACAAAGTAACGCAAAGCCCATAGCTAGTACAAACGGATAGCGTCACTTCGTAAAAACTCGAACACGGCGTATCTCATTTGTGAGTTTTCACGAAGTGGCGCTATCCGTGTGCATTTGCTATGGGCTTTGCGTTACTTCGTAAAAACGACAGAAGTGGGTCGCACGTATCACGTGACATTAGTGTTAGCTCGTTGTGAGGGTGACGAATTAAGAGCTAGTTTCTGTAATTTGACTTGGAGATTTTCAACCTGATAGATCTTGCTGCACTCTTTAGCCAAGTCACTTTGACAAACGATGCAATCTGATGCTGTGTTTGGCAGGGTTTCTAGCCAAAATACCCTGGATGGTTAAGGTCAATTCAACAAGTATGTTTAAAATTGGCTCATCAGCCTGAACATTGTCCATCCAGGTTCATGAGCTGGTTTTAAACATACCTGTACTTGTTTAAAACCGTTCAACCATTATTTTCTCCTTATTAATTGTGGGGCAACTCTCCATGATCCCTAGAGGACCGACCTCGAATAACCATAACACCACCACAGTGCTGCAACAGAACTGCGGAACAGAACTAAAAATAGCCGAAATTTGCTATCCGAACCAAAAACAATTCAGGGTGTTTTCGGCTAGACTACTCCTTGAAATTCAAGTGAAATTGGTTTAACAGTTTAACAGTTTAAGAGGTTTGGATTCGATGATGATGAGCTCATATCAATTTATAAAAGTTATGTGAGGCCTGTTGTTGAATATGCTGATGTTACTTGGTCTTCCTCAATTACTGCTGCCCAGAAGAAGACTCTGGAGCACTTGCAAAAACGTGCATGCAGAACCCTTTTGGCACAGCGCTATACTTCGTATGCGGATGCAATGCAGCTTTGCGGGTTTGAGTCTCTTGCCGATAGGAGGGAGAATCATTGTCTCAGCTTTGCCAAAAGACTTGCCAATTCAGAACGTACTAATGATCTTCTCCCTCCTACCAGACGGGAGTCTCATGCCCGCAACCTGCGTAATGCACATCATTATTCCCACTTACGCACCAGGACATCACGATTCAAAAACAGCCCAATACCCTATTTCATCAGCTTGCTAAACAAGTAGAATCTTCTGCTCTGTGAACAGTTTTTAATAATCTTTTTATAATTAGAGCCACCAAAAATATGTGCAAGATTTTTACTCGCATTTTTGATTAATAACAAACAACCCGTGTTAACTTTTTACCAGTTATTTAAATAAGTATTATCTGTGAGTAGCTTGCTTTTATTTATTTTTAATGATTTGAGACAGACAAATCTACAAGTATGTGCAAGGTACTAATTTTATTTTATTTTTAGATTCTTAACCAACTTATATGGGTGTTTTCTTAATTTGTTTAATTTATGTTTACTGTGATTTTGATGTTTTTAATATTGTAAATTATCATGCAATTTGACCTTTGGGTTACAATGTGATAATGTGAATAAAATATACAACTATATACAACTATACAACTACCTTGAGTAATGTTCAGAGACACTACAAAATTATTTTCCACATTTTATGCTCTTTCTTAATTTTCAAAATGCGTCAAAAATGATTACGGATGTCACTAACTTAACAGTTGCAGACAAATACACCCCACAGTCACTAACCAGGTGTTGACTTTTCCATGCAACAGGGCATGATATGTGTACACAAAGAAACAGCTTCACATAACATGTGCCTGGACTAGCTATAGCTGCAGAGCTGCAAGCCGCGCCTTTTGGCTTTGTGACTAAATACTGAATATGCATTTATGATAACTATCTTTAGTGACAACAGAGAAGTACTGAATAAATTATGTATTTGATTATTAGATATGGCCTAGCAATAAGCCATTAGCGCGTGACCCCGAGTTAACTTTGAATAACATCTGGAACAATAACTTGCTCACACAGCTTGGCACATTTTTACTTTGAATTCTCGAGACCAAAGACACTGTTGCTATACCCAAATATTACCACAGTGGCGTGACGGCTGCCTTGGAAATGTCCACGCATTTTCAGCTGTACTATCTATACTATTATCGGCATGACTATAGCCCTTTGATTTTTTTCAATGTACATGTAGGCCTACTTCCGAACCAAACCGATGTTCAGGAAAAAAAAAAAACGTCCAAACCGGGACCGAACCTGGATGATCAGTTTCAGCAATACACCGCTAGGCCTGGCACAGTTAAAGCAGAAAAATACCTTTTGCAGCTATGCAAAAAGTAATCAACCAAAATACTAATCAAATCAGTTAAAAGGGCCTAATATTTTGATCTTAACCAGTTCGCGCCGGGATTATTTTAACAACGCCGAGCCGACGGGCGGGATTATTTTTAACGAAACTCGATCCGAAGCGTGTTCAGGCTGATAGTGCCGGGAAGCACACCCACGCATTTCCGGCCTTGCGCGCTGCTGACATACATTTCCGAACTTGAACTTGGCGTGTTTATGCGTCATCCGTTTTGAATTTTGGGAAATTTTTGCGTTTATATACGTCATCCGGCGCGAACTGGTTAACAAGATCTTCTTCAGAGACTAAATGGCTGTTTACAAGAAACAAACATATATAGGGCAACAAACAGCATGATGCACATCATGGATGCTGGAAAAAACACAAAAGAAAAAGCACAGAGTTCAATGGAACAAACAACAAAAGGAGGATTAGGCTGGGGATTAAAGGGTGAGGTCAGTGTGGGTAGGAACAAAAACAGAAGAGGTAAAAACACAAGGAAGGGGGTCCAGGGTGGAGATCAAAGGGAAGAACTAACAAAGAAGTATGAATAGGAGTAATGTGGAGTGGGGGGGGGGGGGGGTGTTTGAGGGAAATAGACAGGGAAAACTAGAGGAGTGAGAACAAACAAAAACAAAATTATGGCAAGGAATGAATCTGAAACAGATGACAAATGGAGAAAAAAATATAAGTTAATCATTTCCTAGTTGGATGTTAAGCCCATGTGGTTGAATAGTCCAAAGTCGATTCATCCAAACTTTCTCCGGGCTGAGGCGGACTGAGTCTTTCCGATGGCCAAGTGATTCTATGCCCTGAAGAATCATATAAGATATGCAATGGTTAGTCTGGTTAAAGTGATGTCCTACAGGGGTATCCAGTTTCTTGGTGTTGACAGTCGATCGATGACCACATCCAACTAGCAAATGATTAACTTCTATTGTTAAGATCGAAATATTAGGCCCTCTTAACTTATTTGATTTGTATATTTCAGGTCATTCCAGCCAGTAAGCAGTTTGCAGCTGTATTAATCTTATTCACACTGTAACCAAAATACTGTTAAATACTGAAACAAAAAGCTTACTTGTTGTAAAGATATTAGTAATTCAAAACTCCCTGTGAAATTATTCCTACAGGCATGAAGCCATTTCGAAGAAAATAATAAAAGTAATTTCCAAAAAATGTGTCTTTGAGATGCATTAGTAGTAATTAATAACAACTGTCATGCTTATTATACATCGCTTTCTATCGTCAACTATCTCAAATTATTACCCCGTTTATCAGGCCATGGATCAAACGGCTGCCAATATAGGCACTCAATTTGCCTCAATTTTAACCCTCCAAGGTACTCATTTATACTCCTGGGTGGAGATAGGCAATTGTAGTCAAGGGTCTTGCCCAAAAGCACAAACACCATATTCCTGGAAAGGTTCGAACCTCCACACCATAGTACACCAGTCAAACACCACAACCACTGGGCCATGGCATTCTACAGGGCATGGTTAGTAATCGCACATGGTGTATTTTTATACTCATATTGGCATCATCTGAATATCAACTCTGTTATTTTTTGTTCTTTTGATACAGCTGCAAAAAGCTATCTTAACTCCCTCTTGGAATTTCTTGTATTTTAACCCATAGATGATAGGGTTGATGACTGAATTGAAATAGAACAATGAGATGCAGATATTATAAATGTATAATTTATAGGTTTCTGAATTACAGAATGAAGTTAGACCCTTGTGTAGTGGCAGCGCACAGAGAAATAAGGCTGCGTCAAGTGGTGTCCATAGAATGATCATAGCTCCTAAGACAATCATAAGTGTGCGGATCAGACGCTGTCTAGCAATCACAAGATCATAGGCTGCTGCCCTCACATGCCGCAGGTTTAGGGCTTTGGCTTGTTTTTTGAGAGTGACTTGTATCTTGTAGTAAGCAAGACTCGTCAGCATTATGGGCAGCAAGTATCCCATTAGAAACAAAAACACATTCAGCAGAATTTCAAAATCCTCATAGTGGTGCTTCAATTCAAAGCAACCCGGATGAGGATAGGTATTGAATAAGTCGGTAATAAATAAATAAGGTGAAGAGAAGAGAAATGAAATCACCCAAATTAGAGCAATCAGATATTTCATCCGTGTTGCTGTGAGAGTTCTTTCATAGTGCAGTGGATGCACAATTGCAACGTATCTTTCTAATGTTATCACACAGAGATTGTAACTAGATGCAAGGCTAAAAAACCATGACAAATATTCTGATCTCAGAACGCGACAGAAAAGTAGTTTTCCGACAACAGTTGCTGGCACAAAAGCTAGTGCACATTTTGAATGTGTCAGATAGAAGAATAACTCTTGAAGACAAAACAGCATATCGGCCACAGCCAAATTCACCAGCAGATAGTTTGTCATGTTGTGCAGGAATTTGACGCGTAGAATGACATGGCACACTAAGAGGTTTCCTAAGACACCAATGGCTCCTTCTACTGGCATGGCAGTGCATACCCACAACCACTTACGTTCAGTAAGGTCCTCCGTGTCATTAAGTTGCTGGGTTGAATTCATGGCCGACATCTGCACCAGTACTTGTTTAGAATGATGTTATCATAAATAGTTGACTGTTAAACACTGATGACTTAGAATGTTTGTAGTCAACCCGAAGTTAATGAATCATCAAAACAGCAGATAACGTAGCCCCAATGGGAACTTGATGACCAGTATAACGATACAGTATAAGGACACAGACCATTCGGTTACCAACAGCAAAGCAGTAAAATTCCAATTGCTATTCAACACATTGTACATGTATGATGTTGACCCGGTTTATTTGGAAATACTGTCAAACTAATGTTAAAATCTTGCATCTTAAGATTTTTTCCAATCAAAGCTGTCAGTTTTTTTCTTCAGTTATCCATGAGAGAGAGTTACGTAGTGGCTTCCAATGTAAAGTTACAAAATTGATTATTTCCAGGCTGTATGCATCAAGGTCTTTCCATGTAGCAGCTCTTTTGAAATCTAAGTTCTCTTCTACAACTGTGTGGTACCAAGTGAAAACGTCCATCCACCTACAGTTATCCTTCTGGCCACTTGGTGTATTTAGCTGTTGATGCTCACGGTAAAACCAATGATGCTGAATTATATCCTGCACACAATTATCAGCACTTTTTATTCAGAGTCAAAGCAGACGGGGCCCTATAAGTGCTTGGCGTTGTTCTGCAACTGCAAAAATGCCGAGTTGGCAAAAGGTCTCTATGATTCACACCGAACCAGCTTCCTTGTGTGATCAGGCCGTCTTCTGTACGTTTCTCTCAGTAGCTGCTGAATAGGAAAGTATCTGTTACTATTAAAGCAACAGTGCATCCATCAGGCTGCGTTTGGTCCTCATTTCTGATAGGCAGACAGAGCTTATATGGTCAACATAATTATACTGTCTGCTGTCTGTTTCTCTCAGTGGCTGCTAAATAGGAAAGTATCTGTTACTGTTACAGAGGCTGTGCATCCATCAGGCTGCGTTTGATGCATTTAGGTGCTTTTTTGGCCATCATGATGCCTATACTTTCCTATACATTCAGTAAATTATTAAAAGTGGGTCCACGTAAATATTTTATATAAGTGTCCTCGGCAATTTTTTGTCTATTTTTTAATATGAAAGTCCTTGGTAAGCAAGTAACCAAAATAGAACTTAATTTGGTTTCTGTGGCCCTTTGCCATGGTAACAGGCTATTTTGTGTTTTGGGCCTTTTTAGCCAGTTTTGGGCCTGTCAAAATTGTTTTTTAGCTTTAATCTGTCTGCGAATGGATGAACTCCAATAGAATGTCAGTTTATAATTTTAAAAAGACGTGCTTTATGATAGTCTCTAATATACAGTAGATCTAAATGGAAATTTTCACGTTGTCTTTAATAATACCATGATAAACCAAGTTTGTCAAACCATATTTCTAGGGGTAATCATAAACAATAAGCTTACTTGGAAAAGTCATTGCCAGAACGTCCATATGACAATTTCTCGTACACTTGGTATACTCTGGAAGATTAAGGATATTATTACCAATTAATAAATACTTAGGAGAGTTGATGGCTTCTGATTGGTCGAGACTCGATCATGTGGAGGGCATTATGTTGTAGTAATGACCGGCTTCCAAGAAAAAGCGAATAAATGTCCCCTGAACCAGCGTTAATCAAGCATCATGTAAGCCCAATGATTGGCCGAATGCAACAGTCCTACGGTATCTTGTAACAAGGACGCGTCAAATCTTGATACTGCGCTATATAAATGTACGCGTAGAACGTTTGTATATCTATAAGTGCGGCATTTTCCAAAATGCGAGTGTCGTCTGTTAACGCTAGCGTGTTGCTATGCAAGGTGGGCATCAGTAGTCAGCTATTCTGGTCTCAAAGTATGGGTAATAATAACAACACATATTGAAGAGACAGGGTATACCAGGCACAAGCTAAAATATGACCCCTGAAAATGGTCATTATCACGCAGTAATGACCGGGTGCTAACACTGTTATTCAATAATATAAAGGATATTTTCTATAATACTTTATCTTTGCCACAATTGCAATATGGGATATTAGCATGGGGCAGTAAAAATTTATCTTTCTTAAATAAAATTTATGTTGTACAAACGAAATCACTCAGAGGTATAAACCACTCAAATGCAAGAGCACATACCGCACACCCTTTTGATCAATTTAATACACTTCCCATCGCTGAGTTATACAAATACCACTATAGAGTCATTATGTTTAAATACGATAGGAATCTATTACCTACAACAATTTTGCAACTCTTCATTACAAATACAGACATTCACCAGTACGAAACAAAGGACCAAGGACCCATTTTTTGGGAATAGCCCCCCCCCCCCCTTCCCCCAATTCACCCTGTTATATGTACTGTAGATCAATAAGCAGTTTTAAAAAAACATCTTACGAAATATTGTAACTAAGTTTTGGTTCTATACACCTGTCTGTTTGAAATATCTATGTTGGAAATTAATAGTAGTGACAACAACCAACATTATTTCTTTGTTAGTATTTCTGCAATAACTCCACACTAGATAGCTCATTACATGTTAAGCCTTTTATTTTCCTTTTTTGTTTAATTCTAATGTACATTTGATGTTTTATTCACGGGGACCTGGCCTTGTACAAGCTTCAGCTTTCTGTCAGCCTCCTCCAATCATCATCATTACACTATTAAATTTATGCTAATGTCATTTGATGATTCATTTCTACAAAAATGATGCTTGGAAATAAATCAAATCAAGTACTGAACAAATTATGTATTTGATCATCAGATACGACCTAGCGATAAGCCATTTGCGCGTGACCCCAAGTTGAATTTGAATAACATCTGGTACACTGACTTGCTCACACAGCCTGGCACATTTTAATTTTGAATTTTCCAGACTTTGCTATATCGCGTGATTCGGGGCAAGCCTTACGCCAAGTTCGAAATGGTCTGGTGTCTTTGTGCCATTCTCGCCCATTGTGAACAATGTATTGGTGCTGAACATCTGTTTCGTAACTATGCAAGAGCTTGCCCTGAATCATGTGATATGGCAACAGTGTCTTAATTGGCCTGAAGAATTTAAAGTTTAACGGTGCCAAGCTACATGTGGAAGTCAGTGTACCAGGTGTTATTCAAATTTAACTTGGGGTCAAGCGCAAATGGCTTATTGGTGCAGTAGAGCCCGGGTATGGCAATTATTTCATTGTGAATTCTTGCACCAAAACTATCGTGACTTCAGGAAAGAGAGCACGCGGACATTCATTCACAGCATGCTATACATTGAATGCTAGTGTACATGTAATGTATACTGCGTAAGTTGTGTTATAGTGCCCTCTCACGTGTGTTGTTATGTACTAGCCATGGGCGCTGATATCTTGTTTTCCCATGTGCGTTAACATTGCAATAAAGTTGTTTCTCTCGTTCATTTAGGCTCGTGTTTGGCCGTGATTTATTCACTACCACAGTGGCGTGGCGGCTGCCTTGGAAACGTCTCCACGCATTTTTAGCTGTACTATTCATACTATATCGGCATGATTATAGCCCTTTAATTGTTTTCATTGTACATTCTACATGTAGGCCTACTTCCGAACCAAACCGATGTTCGGGGGAAAAAAATGTCCAAACCGGAACCGAACTGAACCTGGAGGATCAGTTTTAGCACTACACCGCTAGGCCTGGCACAGTTAAAGCTGAAATATACCTTCTGCAGCTATGCAAAAAGTAATCAACCAAAATACTGTTAAATACTGAAACAAAAAGCTTACTTGTTGTAAAGATGTTAATGATTCAAAAATCCCTGTGAAATTATTCCTACAGGAATGCTGCCATTTTGAAGAAAATAATCAAAGTCATTTTCAAAGATGCGTCTTAGTGATGCGTAATAATTAATAACAACTACAGTGCTTTTCATCGTTAACGATCTCAGAGCGCTTTACAATTATTACCCCGTTCAGGCCATGGACCACACGGCTGCCAATATAGGCACTCAATTTGCCTCGATTTTTCTCAGGTACCCATTTATAATCCAGGGTAGAGATAGGCAATTGTAGTCAAGTGTCTTGCCCAAGAGCACAAACATCATATTCCTGAAAGAGTTTGAACCTCCACACCATTGTACACGAGTCAAACACCATAACCACTGGGCCATGGCATTCTACAGGGCATGGTTAGTAATCGCACATGGTGTATTTTAATTTTCATATTGGCATCATCTGAATATCAACTCTGTTGGTTTTTTTTCTTTTGATACAGCTGCAAAAAGCTACCTTAACTCCCTGTCGGAATTTCTTGAATTTTAACCCATAGATGATAGGGTTGATGACTGAATTAAAATAGTACAATATGAAACAGATATTAAAAATGTATAATTCATAGGTTTCTGAATCACAGAATGAAGTTAGACCCTCGTGTAGTGGCAGCGCACAGAGAAATAAGGTTGTGTAAAATGGTGTCCATAGAATGATCAGAGCTCCTAAGACAATCATAAGTGTGCGGATCAGACGCTGTCTAGCAATCACAAGTTCATAGGCTGCTGCCCTCACATGCCGCAGGTTTAGGGCTTTGGCTTGTCTTTTGAGAGTGACTTGAATCTTGTAGTAAGCAAGACTTGTAAGCATTATGGGCAGCAAGTATCCCATTAGATACAAAAACACGATCATCAGAATTTCAAATTCCTCATAGTGGTGCTTTAACTCAAAGCAACCCGGATAAGGATCGTTAGTAAAAAAGTCGGTAATAAATAAATAAGGTGAAGAGAAGAGAAATGAAATCACCCAAATCAGAGCAATCAGATATTTCATCCGTGTTGCTGTGAGAGTCCTTTCATAGTGCAGCGGATGCACAATTGCGACATATCTTTCTAATGTTATCACACAGAGATTGTAACAAGATGCAAGGCCAAAAAACCATGACAAATATTCTGATCTCAGAACGCGACAGAAAAGTTGTCTCCCGCCAACAGTTGCTGGCACAAAAGTTAGTGCACATTTTGAATGTATTAGAAATAAGAAGAACTCTTGAAGACACAGCAGCATATCAGCCACAGCCAAATTCACCAGCAGATAGTTTGTCATGTTGTGCAGGAATTTGACGCGTAGAATGACGAAGCACACTAAGAGGTTTCCTAAAACACCAATGGCTCCTTCTGCTTGCAAGGCAGTGCATACCCACAACCACTTACGTTCAGTAAGGTCCTCCGTGTCATTAAGTTGCTGGGTTGAATTCATGGCCTACATCTGCACCAGTACTTGTTTAGAATGATGTTATCATAAATAGTTGACTGTTAAACACTGATTGACTGTTAAACACTGAGAATGTTTGTAGTCAACCCGAAGATAAGGAATCATCAAAACAGCAGATAACCTAGCCTCAATGGAAACTTGATGAACAGTATAATGAGTAGAAAAATATCTGTTAGTATTACAGCAGCGGTGCATCCATCAGGCAGCGATTGGTCTTCATTTGCTATAGGCAGACAAAGCTTATAAGGTCAATATGATTAGACTGTCTTTGGTCCGTTTCTCTCAGTGGCTTCCAAAAGGGAAAGTATCTGTTACTCTTACAGGGGCTGTGCAATCCGTCAGGCTGCGTTTGGTCCTCATTTCCTGTAGGCAGACAGAACTTTTTTGAAGCATTTATCAGTTCTGTTCCCCGGCACATGAACACTTGTGCATTAATGCCTTTGCACACAGGTTACCACGTACACAAAATGCACAAACCTGCATCGTCTTAAAAGGGCTACCGGTAACTCTCGTACAGCACCAAAAATTGTGCCTCTTTTCTGAAAATTTGAAGGGGAACTTCTGGATGGACTTATAAAGGAAGGCTTTGTTGTGTCTTCTGCAAAACAACTCCTTTTGCCAACAATTGATGCACGCCTCAAGCAATAACAGTTTGCTGATCCAGGACCTGCGGTGTTTGGTGTGGTGTCCTACTCTGTATTGGTGCCTTTTATACTGATTTTCTCATCGTGTGTTGATCGAAGCAATTTCATGATTTGAAACAGGTCGTCAGGAGATAATAAAGTGTACCGTAGTGGGATTGAAGTGCTTTAGCAATCACTGTGTATACTTTTTAATTCAGTAAATTATTAAAACAGACCATGTTGGTGCATTGGTAATACCACAATCGTGGTTTGGTAACACATCCGTCAGTTTATCTCGGCTCTTTCAAGTTAATACAGAATGCCTTGTTTACCAAGCATCCTTTAATCAATAATGGACTGATTTTGGTTGCAATATCCTGATTGAGTTTGTTACTTTCCGACATTAAAATGTATAGAGAGCTTTAGGTTCAAAGGTTGTTTATTTTTTATTTTTTATTAGAGTAAAAACTAGAGATGTAGTGGATGCATGCTGCCCAATTAAGAGCTAGTCATCATTTATCAATACCTTTGTTCAAGGGACACCAGTCAGAAGCAACAAACCCGTATAGAGGTGTGCAATTATGGATAGTTTGGGAACAGAGTACCCGATTACAAAGAAAAACACCCCAACATTTAAATCTCTGAAGTTCCTTTTCAGCTTGTTCATAGAAGCCCACTCTATAACATTGCCACATCAGTGAGTTATTACAGCAAGATAGAAGTGTTTACAGTGAGTTTGGTTTCATTTTGAAAATTCCCAACAAAAGACATTCAAAACCTTTCACTTTCATCGTCTGAAAAAGTCCATAATCTGGAATTGGTTCTTGAAATCAACGGTCGGGTTCTCGAGTTCCCGGTTTTGATGCACAGCCCTTAACTTGTAATTGCCAGGTGGCCAGGGATCATGCCCAAAGTCACATACTATGGCAACATTAGCCAGAATAGTCCAGAATTAACCCGAATAAACCGGAACTGTTTAAGATGTTGTGATGATGGCCTGGCATACTACTGGCACAAACCCGGAGATGGTGTTGTGAGGCACTCTGACGCCGTACATTAGGGTCTTATAGCTGTCGCCTGCTGTTAGGTGCGGCTTCCAATTCGTTACATGTTTCTTGTTAAAAAGGTATTTATTAAAGGGAATAACAGTGCGAGGACCCTGTAATTACTGCGTGATAATGACCGGGTTGGGGGATGACCACTGGTGGTCATCTCTCAACCCGGTCTTTATTACGCAGTAATGACCGGGTCCTCGCACTGTTATTCCCTAATCAAAGCGCTATTTTCTATATATACTTATATACCACAATTGCAGTATGGAATATTAGCATGGGGCAATAGAAATGTATCTTTCTTAAAAAAAAAATTATGTTGTACAAAAGAAATCACTTAGAGGAATAAACCACTCAAATGTAAAGGCACATACCGCACCCCCTTTTCATCAATTTAATAAACTTCTCATCGCTGAGTTATACAAATATCACCTTGGAGTCAATATGTTTACATACGATAGGCACCTAGTACCTACAACAATTGTGCAACTCTTCATTAGAAATACAGACATTCACCAGTACGATACAAGAAATTTGAGGAAATTGAATTTTTATAGAGTAAGAACATCTAAGTATTTATCTACAGCTCCTGTTTGGCCATGATTTATTCACTACCCCAGTGGCGTGGCGGCTGCCTTGGAAACGTCTCCACGCATTTTCAGCTGTACTATTCATACTATATCAGCATGATTATAGCCCTTTAATTTGTTGCATTGTACATTGCACATGTAGGCCTACTTTTGAACCAAACTGAACCTGGAGTATCAGTTTCAGCACTACACCGCTAGGCCTGGCACAGTTAAAGCTGAAATATACCTTTCGCAGCTATCAAAAATGTTATCAACTGTTAAATACTAAAACAAAAAGCTTATTTGTTGTAAAGATATTAATGATTCAAAACTCCCTGTGAAATTATTTCTACAGGCATGCTGCCATTTTGAAGAAAATAATAAAAGGTCATTTCCAAAGATGCGTCTGAGATGCATTTAATAGTAATAATTAACAACTGTCGTGCTTATATACAGCGCTTTTCATTCTCGCCCATCTCAAACCGCTTTACAATTATTACCTCGTTCATCAGGCCATGGACTACACGGCTGCCAATATAGGCACACAATTTGCCTCGACCCTCTCCCATTTATACTCCTGGGTGGAGATAGGCAATTATAGTCAAGTGTCTTGCCCAAGAACACAAACACCATATTCCTGGAAGGGTTTAAACCTTCACACCATCGTACACGAGCCAAACACCATAACCACTGGGCCATGGCATTCTACATGGCATGGTTAGTAATCGCACATGGTGTACTTTTATTCTCATATTGGCATCATCTGAATATCAACTCTGTCATTTTTTTTTCTTTTGATACAGCTGCAAAAAGCTATCTTAACTCCCTTTTGGAATTTCTTGTATTTTAACCCATAGATGATAGGGTTGATGACTGAATTGAAATAGTACAATGAGATGCAGATATTATGAATGTATAATTTATAGGTTTCTGTATCACAGAATGAGGTTAAACCCTCGTGTAGTGGATGCAAACAGAGAAGAAACATTGTGTAAAGTGGTGTCCATAGAATGATCAGAGCTCCTAAGACAATTATAAGTGTGCGGATCAGACGCTGTCTAGCAATCACAAGATCATAGGCTGCTGCTCTCACATGCCGTAGGTTTAGGGCTTTGGCTTGTCTTTTAAGAGTGACTTGTATCTTGTAGTAAGCAAGACTCATCAGCATTACAGGCAGCAAGTATCCCATTAGAAATCGAAACACACCCAGCATCGTTTGAAATATCTGATCATGAGCTTTTGATTTGATGCAAACCTGATCAGGATCAGTACTGGGTTGAGTCATAAATAAATTAGGTAAAGAAAAGATAAATGAAATCACCCAAATCAGAGCAATCAGATATTTCATCCGTGTTGCTGTGAGAGTCCTTTCATAGTGCAGCGGATGCACAATTGCAATGTATCTGTCTAATGTTATCACACAGAGATTGTAACAAGATGCAAAGCCAAACAACCATGGCAAACATTCTGATCTCAGAACGCGACAGAAAAGTTGTCTCCCGACAACAGTTGATGGCACAAAAGCTGGTGCACATTTTGAATTGGTTAGAAATAGAAAGAAGTTTTGAAGACAAAACAGCATGTCGGCCACAGCCAAATTCACCAGGAGATAGTTTGTCATGCTGTGCAGGAATTTGACGCGTAGAATGACGAAGCACACTAAGAGATTTCCTAAGACACTAATGGCTCCTTCTGCTGGCCTGACAGTGCATACCCACAACCACTTACGTTCAGTAAGTTCCTCCGTGTCATTGAGTTGCTGGGTTGAATTCATGGCCGACATCTGCACCAGTACTTGTTTAGAATGACGTTATCATAAATAGTTGACTGTTAAACACTGATGACTTCGTATGTTTGTAGTCAAATAGTTGACTGTTAAACACTGATGACTTTGTATGTTTGTAATCAACCCGAAGACAAGGAATCATCAAAACAGCAGATAACGTAGCCTCAATGGAAACTTGATGAACAGTATAACAAATAGGAAAATATCTGTTATTTTTACAGCAGCGGTGCATCCATCAGGCAGCGTTTGGACCTCATTTGCTATAGGCAGACAAAGCTTATAAGGTCAACATGATCAGACTGTCTTCGGTCCGTTTCTCTCGGTGGCTTCTGAATAGGAAAGTATCTGTTACTGTTACAGGGGCAGTGCATCCATCAGGCAAAGTTTGGTCCTCATTTCCTATAGGCAGACAGAGCTTATTTGAAGCATTCATCAGTTCTGATCCCCGGCACATGAACTCTTGTGCATTAATGCATTTGCACACAGGTTACCACGTATGGAAAAATGCACAAACCTGCATCGTCTTAAAAGGGCTACCGGTAACTCTCATACAGCACCAAAAAGTGTGCCTGTCTTCTGAAAATTTGAAGGGGAACTTCTGGATGGACTTATAAAGAAAGGCTTTGTTGTAAACAATTGATGCACGCCTCAAGCAATAACAGTTGGCTGATCCAGGACCTGCGATGTTTGGTGTGGTGTCCTACTCTGTATTGGTGCCTTTTATACTGATTTTCTCATCATGTGTTGATCGAAGCAATTTCACGATTTGAAACAGGTCGTCAAGAGTAATGAAGTGTACCGAAGTGAGATTGAAGTGCTTTGGCAATCACTGTCTATACTTAAAACAGACCATGTTGGCACATTGGTATGACCCTAATCGTGGTTTGGTAACACATTCGTCAATTTATCCCGGTTCTTTCAAGTTTCTAGAATGCCTTGTTTACCAAGCATCCTTTGATCAATAATGGACTGATTTTGGTTGCAATATCCTGATTGAGTTTGTTCCTTTCTGACATTAAAATGTATAGGGAGCTTTAGGTTCAAAGGATGTTTATTGTAAATTTGTTATTAGAGTAAAAACTAAAGTTGTAGTGGATGCATGCTGCCCAATTAAGAGCTACATGTAGTTCCCATAAGTTATCAATATCTTTGTTCAAGATTGAAGTAGATTAAAGTGCCTCCTTGGCTGTCGGTGCCTGTACTTGTTGTTACATTCAATAAATTGAATAGCTACTCATTGGCTCTTTTCACAAGTAACTGCAATAATGTTTGGTATTAAATTGGTCAAATGATCTAGGTTCTTGGAAATAAAGATAGCATTTTTTGCCAAGAATCCTATTGATTAACCGTCCTATGTACAAGGCAGTTGCCATAGAATTGTCAGACCTTTCCAAACCTTTTAGGTTTTCTGGACTAAAGGGTTTTAAAAGGTGGATAAACTGTTGGATAAAAGGGACAGTCTATGAACGGTTTTGAAAGGAGAAACAACTCTTTGAACAAACTGATGCGAGGTATCAAAGGAAAAATTATATATTATTGAAACCGGAAAGTATGTAGGTATTGAATACGATCAGCGATTTTGCCCTTACTGTAATTTGGAGGTTGAATCTGAGATCCATTTTTTACTTGATTGTCCATTATATTTTTATTAACCCTAACCACCCTGAGTCCATCAAAATCCATTTCCTGTTTTGGAGGATTTTAGCGGATTCAGGATACCTCCATATTGAACAAAATAGAAGAGTGTGATGGATTGAGGATTTTAAGCCTAGCATTACTGCAGGAGTTTGATGGATTCAGGATTCAGAAATTTAGGTGATGGACTGTGATGGACTCTATGGAGAAACACACTGCAATTTTTTGTATGCCACCAAACCATGGTATCCTGAATCCGCCAGAGTCCATCAACTTTTGCTTGTGGATTATTGATGGACTCAGGATATCTGCAGTATGCATACTGGTGGAGTCTGATGGACTCAGGACACCAGCAGTTTTTGCAAACCAAACTTGGTGCATTGTAGCGGATTCAGGCTACTTTCTAGAAAAAGCAGTGAGGGGGTTAGGGTTAATGAACTTAAAAGAAAATCATATCTGATAGCTTTGTTGACTTGTACTCTCCTGCCAATGTATATAATATCTAGGGTTAAAATGTTAATGTAACCCTCCCTGGGATTAAAGGTAGGACATTAAAGGTTGAATTTTCAAAAACAATTATTCACAATCGCCGTCCGGACAAGAACAACTTAAGAACCACTGCCCAACGCAGGTTGAAAACGAACGCTGTTGTTCTTGCTTCTCTCAGCATCCATGATTGTAAAACTTCGAATAGGTTAGTTAAACGATATTTACTATAAAATACAACCCCTCCAAATCCACTCATTCATGATAATTCAAGCCATTACTAATGGTGTATCCTACCTTTAAGGGGTTAGTTCCGAGTTGGAATAAAAACAACACATATAGCCCCACCTTTCAATTCCTTTAGAAAGGTTTTGTGTCTGGTCATAGACTTCCCATACTTTTAATTTTAGGGGTTTATGCCATAGCCCAATTTGTCTATGTCTCAATACCTTTCAAAGGGTATTAGAAAGAGTGATAGTGCAGTAGCAACAAATTCTGTAGTGTTTTAGAAGGTTCATCATTATTTTTTAGCCATTTTGCTAAGTAAGCAGATTTTGAAAGGTTTTGAATTGTCAAACCATAGGAGAGTTTATATTGGATGCAATATCCTGATTGCTTATTTTGTTGAATGCAAATGCCAAGAGGAAAGATAATTTGTTTCAATTGACCTAACGCCATTTGTGAGTGAGCCACGCCCCTTAGACAACTTTACACACATGAATTGAATTGTATTTAAAATGTTTTTTGTTTGTCCGATATTTGAAATATCATGTGATGTTCAGCAGACGTACGATTGGATAATGGTCGTGAACGGTGATAGGCTAATTCTGAGGGCTTTAAGATACTAACATTCCCCAATCGGTAACTGACCCATTAAAATATATAAATCAAAATTTTCCCGACTCCTTATTTTTGTTAACCTATTACTGAGGATGAACTCCCAAGATGTATTTAGAAATTGCCGGACAAGTATAGTACGGGACATGATGAACTATGCGCTCCAACAATCAAAACATTTGCACCTCTTAATCCATTAGTAAAAATATAAAATATGGCCCCTGAACATGAAAACAAAACACTGGAAATATCGCTGTAGGAAAAGTCACGAAATTTGGAGCATTTTTCTCATTTTTCTTGTTAAAAAAGTATTTATTAAAGGGAATAATTTATCAGTGCGAGAGCCCGGTAATTACTGAGTGATAATGATCGCTGGTAACGAACCTCGCCTTCGGCTTGGTTCATTACCAGCGGTCATCCTCCAACCTGGTCATTATCATGCAGTAATGACCGGGTCCTCACACTGTTATTCCCGAATTAAAGCGCTATTTTCTATATATAATACTTTATCTTTGCCACAATGGCAATATGGGATATTAGCATGGGGCAATAGAAATTTATCTTTCTTAAATAAAATTTATGTTGTACAAAAGAAATCACTTAGAGGTATAAACCACTCAAATGTAAAGGCACATACCGCACCCCCTTTTCATCAATTTAATACACTTCCAATCACAGAGTTATACTAATACCACCTTGGAGTCATTATGTTTAATTACGATAGGAAACTATTACCTACAACGATTGTGCAACTCTTCAGTACAAATACAGACATCCACCAGTACGATACAAAAAAATTAAAGGAAATTGCATTTTTATAGAGTAAGAACATCCAAGTATTTATCTACAGTTAAACACCAAGGACCCATTTGGGGGGACTAGGCCTCCCCCCGCCTCCCCCCCCCCCCGCCTCCCCCCCCCCCCCCCCCCCACCCCCCAATTCACCCTAGTACATGTAGGTCAATAAGCAGTTTAAAAAAACATCTTACAAAATATTGTAACTAAGTTTTGGTTTCTATACACCTGTCTGTTTGAAATATCTATGTTGGAAATTAATAGTAGTGACAACAACCAACATTATTTCTTTGTTAGTATTTCTGCAATAACTCTACACTAGATAGCTCATTACACATCAAGCCTTTTTTTTTTTCCTTTTTTTTTTAATTATAATGTACATTAATGTTTTATTCACGGGAACCTGGCCTTGTACAAGCTTCGGCTTTCTGTCAGCCTCCTCCAATCATCATCATTACACTATTAAATTTATGCTAGTGTAATTTGATGATTCATTTCTACAAAAATAATGCTTAGAAATAAATCAAATCAAATCAAATCAAGTAATAAACAAATTATGTATTTGATTATCAGATACGACCTAGCAATAAGCCATTTGCACGAGACCCCAAGTTAAATTTGAATAACATCTGGGACACTGACTTGCTCACACAGCCTAGCAAATTTTTATTTTGAATTCCCCAGACGTTGCTATATCACGGGGCAAGCCTTACGCCAAGTTCGAAATGGTCTGGTGTCTTTGTGCCATTCTCGCCCATTGTGAACAATGTGGTGCTGAACGTCTGTTACGTAACTATGCAAGAGCTTGCCCCGAATCATGTGATATGGGAATAGTGTCTTTGGTCTGGAGAATTTAATGTTTAACGGTGCCAAGCAGTGTGAGCAAGTCAGTGTACCAGGTGTTATTCAAATTTAACTTGGTGTCACGCGCAAATGGCTTATTGGTGCGGTAGAGCCCGGGTGTGGCAATTAATTTGTTGTGATTTCTTGCACCATATGTCGATCAGGCGGCACAACGCATTTTGGCACGTGATTATATTCTACAAGGCGAGCCAAACCATCGTGACTTCAGAAAAGAGAGCGCGCGGACATTCATTCACGGCATGCTATACATTTACCACACAGGTACATGTAAGGTATACTGTGTAAGTTGTGTTATAGTGCCCTCTCGCGTGTGTTGTTATGCACCGGCCATGGGTGCTGACATCTTGTTTTCCCGAATTTAGGCTCCTGTTTGGCCGTGATTTATTCACTACCACAGTGGCGTGGCGGCTGCCTTGGAAACGTCTCCACGCATTTTTAGCTGTACTATTCATACTATATCGGCATGATTATAGCCCTTTAATTGTTTTCATTGTACATTCTACATGTAGGCCTACTTCCGAACCAAACCGATGTTCGGGGGGAAAAAATGTCCAAACCGGAACCGAACCGAACCTGGAGGATCAGTTTCAGCACTACACCGCTAGGCCTGGCACAGTTAAAGCAGAAAAATACCTTTTGCAAAAAAAGTAATCAACCAAAATACTGTTAAATACTGAAACAAAAAGAGAACTTGTTGTAAAGATATTAATAATTAAAAACTTCCTGTAAAATAATTTTTAAAGGCTGCCATTTTGAAAAAAATAATAAAAGTCATTTCCAAAGATGCGTCTTAGAGATGCATTAGTAATAATTAATAACAACTGTCGTGCTTATATACAGCGCTTTTCATCCTTACCGATCTCAAACCGCTTTACGATTATTACCCCGTTCATCAGGCCATGGACCACACGGCTGCCAATATAGGCACTCAATTTGCCTCGATCCTCTCAGGTACCCATTTATAATCCTGGGTGGAGATAGGCAATTGTAGTTAAGTGTCTTGCCCGAGAGCACAAACATTATATTCCTGGAAGGGTTTAAACCTTCACACCATCGTACACAAGTCAAACACCATAACCACTGGGCCATGGCATTCTACAGGGCATTAGAATACGGTAGTTGGTAAGTAATCGCACATAGTGTATTTTTATTCTCATATTGGCATCATCTGAATATTAACTCTGTTATTGTTTTTCCTTTTGATACAGCTGCTACAAAAAGCTACCTTAACTCCCTGTCGGAACTTCTTGTATTTTAACCCATAGATGATAGGGTTGATGACTGAATTGAAATAGTACAATAAGGTGCAGATATTAAAAATGTATAATTCATAGGTTTCTGAATCACAGAATGAAGTAAGACCCTCGTGTTGTGGCAGCACACAGAGAAATATGGCTGTGTCAAGTGGTGTCCATAGAATGATCATAGCTCCTAAGACAATCATAAGTGTGCGGATCAGACGCTGTCTAGCAATCAGAAGATCATAGGCTGCTGCCCTCACATGCCGCAGGTTTAGGGCTTTGGCTTGTCTTTTGAGAGTGACTTGAATCTTGTAGTAAGCAAGACTCGTCAGCATTATGGGCAGGAAGTATCCCATTATCAACAAAAACACATAGAGCAGAATTTCAAATTCCTCCCGTACATGTAAGTACTTTAATTCAAAGCAAGCCGGATGAAGATCGGTAATAAATAAAAATGGTAAAGAGAAGATAAATGAAATCACCCAAATCAGAGCAATCAGATATTTCACCCGTGTTGCTGTGAGAGTCCTTTCATAGTGCAGCGGATGCACAATTGCAATGTATCTTTCTAATGTTATCACACAAAGATTGTAACAAGATGCAAGGCCAAAAAAACATGACAAATATTCTGATCTCAGAACACGACAGAAAAGTTGTCTCCCGACAACAGTTGCTGGCACAAAAGTTAGTGCACATTTTGAAAGTGTTAGAAATAAGAAGAACTCTTGAAGACACAGCAGCATATCGGCCACAGCCAAATTCACCAGCAAATAGTTTGTCATGTTGTGCAGGAATTTGACGCGTAGAATGACGAAGCACACTAAGAGGTTTCCTAAGACACCAATAGCTCCTTCTACTGGCATGGCAGTGCATACCCACAACCACTTACGTTCAGTAAGGTCCTCCGTGTCATTAAGTTGCTGGGTTGAATTCATGGCCGACATCTCCATGAGTACTTGTTTAGAATGATGTTATCACAAACAGTTGACTGTTAAACATTGATGACTTAGAATGTTTGTAGTCAACCCGAAGACAAGGAATCATCAAAACAGCAGATAACGTAGCCTCAATGGAAACTTGATGAACAGTATAACGAATAGGGAAATATCTGTTAGTATTACAGCAGCGGTGCATCCATCAGGCAGCGTTTGGTCTTCATTTGCTATAGGCAGAAAAAGATTATAAGGTCAACATGATCAGACTGTCTTCGGTCCGTTTCTCTCAGTGGCTTCCGAATAGGAAGGTATCTGTTACTGTTAAAGGTGCAGTGCGTGCATCCATCAGGCCGCATTTGGTCCTTATTTCCTGTAGACAGACAGTGCTTATTTGAAGCATTCATCAGTTCTGATCCCCGGCACATTAACTCTTATGCATTAATGCCTTTGCACACAGGTTACCACGTATGGAAAAATGCACAAACCTGCATCGTCTTAAAAGGGCTACCGGTAACTCTCGTACAGCACCAAAAAGTGTGCCTCTCTTCTGAAAATTTGAAGGGGAACTTCTGGATGGACTTGATGAAGGCTTTGTTGTGTCTTCTGCAAAACAACTCCTTTTACCAACAATTGATGCACGCCTCAAGCAATAACAGTTTGCTGATGCAGGACTTGCGATGTTTGGTGTGGTGTCCTACTCTGTATTGGTGCCTTTTATACTGATTTTCTCATCATGTGTCGATCGAAGCAATTTCACGATTTGAAACAGGTCGTCAGGAGTAATGAAGTGTACCGTAGTGAGATTGAAGTGCTTTGGCAATCACTGTCTATACTTTTTAATTCAGTAAATTATTAAAACAGACCATGTTGGCACATTGGTAATACCACAATCGTGGTTTGCCAACACATCCGTCAGTTTATCTCGGCTCTTTCAAGTTATTACAGAATGCCTTGTTTACCGAGCATCCTTTAATCAATAACGGACTGATTTTTGTTGCAATATCTTGATTGAGTTTGTTACTTTCCGACATTAAAATGTATAGAGAGCTTTAGGTTCAAGGCAAAACAAAAAAAAGTCTCCGGTTTCTGGTATGGAGCTTGCCCCAAAAGTGGTGCGGCGACGCGGTTTTTTTTTCGGTTTTTTCCCCCCCTTTTTTTTTCTTCCAAACAGGCGTGTTTGGGCTACATAACATGTGACCCTGCTATGAGATTCACGAATAAGCCACTTTGTAATACATGAGTAATGAATGGACAACTGGGGGCATAAAAAGGGCAAGAATGTTGGATTAATAGTGAAAATATACATGGACATGTTGTGGCATCTAATGTTTGTTGAGAATAAATAAAAATGCCAAAGTATGATCTGTCTCTTGTATACTGTACTCTTTATTTCACAAGTCAAAATGGTAAACTTGTTGAGTTGAAACTGCAAAGCGAATGTCATGCAATAGAAGGAATATTCCTATGGGGTGAAGAATAAAATATTTTCCATTTCCAACAATTTGTTCACCTCATAGTAATATTTATTTTATTGCACTCCACATAAAACAAACTTAAAATAAATAATCCTGGCAATGATGGGCAACTTAAGTTAGACCGTACCGCGACTTCGACACCGTGCACGTGTGTGCCGCAATGCTGGTATTAGTCTGCTCCCTTACATATTGCAGTTATTAAAAGCGGTTACAAGTTCCAGATACACGACCTTCGCTTCCACTCACGTCTGGCTTCTATACACAAAATCACGAAAATACAACGCCGTCTGCAAATGGTGCCGGACTATTCTGTGCAATATATATGGAAGCCCAGACAGGCCACATAAAGCCTATACTCGATGGTAACCCCATCTAAATACACGTTCAAATTGTGCAGCAGCAGAATTCTAGACGAACCAGTGAGTTTGGCGGTTTTGAGTCATCGTCTTACATTTAAAAAAAAACTTTTTCATTTTGCCAACGCGCATGGCTACGGCTACGGCGACGCGCGCGCATACCAGAAACCGGAGACTTTTTTGGGGGGGCCTAAAGGTTGTTTATTTTTTATTAAAGTAAAAACTAGAGATGTAGTGGATGCCTGCTGCCCAATTAAGAGCTAGTCATCATTTATCAATACCTTTGTTCAAGGGACACTAGTCAGAAGCAACAAACCCATATAGAGGTGTGCAATTATGGATATTTTGAGAACAGAGTACCCGATTACAAAGAAAAACACCCCAACATTTAAATCTCAGAAGTTCCTTTTCGGCTTATTTATAAAGGTACACACTATAACATTGCCACATTAGTGGGTTAATACAACAAGATAGAAGTGTTTACAGTGAGTTTGGTTTCATTTCGAAAATTCCCAACAAAAGACATTCAAAACTGTTCGCTTGCATCGTCTGAAAAATTACGAATGTAGTTGGTTAATGTTTCTCAAGTCCATAATCTGGAATTGGTTCTTGACATCAACGGTCGGGTTCTCGAGTTCCTGGTTTTGTTGCCTCTATAGACCACCTAACAGTGGTATTTAACCACTGGAGGCTCTTGCCGACACACTGACCAATGCTTCACGTCACTACAACTCCATCTGTATTGTTGGTGATTTCAATTTACCTACATTGCAGTGGCACCCAGGAAGCGGACTGCCAATATCAAGTGGCTCCTCTATTGATGACGTGTTCGTTGATTCAGTCATGACTGCTCATAAGCTGCAGCAAGTAAACTTTTCTCCAACAAGAGGTGACAAAATTCTCGACCTTGTCCTCTGCTCTGGCCAACTACAAGTTTCATGTGGTAGTGGTGACAATATTTTTGCTTCCGACCATAATTCTGTGAGAGTTAACTTTCGTATCGCTGCTAAACCCAAGCCATCTCATGTAAGTCGTCCAATTTTTTACTTTCGCAAAGCTGACCTAAATGATCTCCAGAGAACAATGGAACGCATCCCGTGGTGTCTTTTAGAAGCTACTGATGATTGTGATGCCGCTACTTCACTGTTCTACAACTTTGTTGAAGCTGCAGTGATGGATGTCGTACCAGTTGTGCGTCCGCGTTGTCCATCTCCTCCGTGGTTTGATGGCCAAGTTCGTCATGCCCTCAGAGCCAAGGAACAGGCATTTCGCAGGAAGAAGGCCAATCCAACTCCAGATAACATTGAACTCTTCAAAGCAGCACGATCTACTTTCAAGAAAATTGTAAGAACAAAATACGCCAACTATTTAACTTCTGTAGCTGGTGACATCGGTAAAAATCCAAAGCGTTTTTGGAGTTTTATCAAAACTCGTTCCCGTCAACACTCCTTGCCATCAGTTCTTTGAAATGGCAATTGTGGACTGGAAGCAGTAGACCCAGCTGATAAAGCAGCTCTCCTAAATGGATTGTTTCCAGTCTGTTTATCTACCGGCCTCTTCAGAATATGACTACTATGCCTGCTCTTCAATCTGTAAACTTGGATGCTATGCCAGCTTTATGCATCTCAAAATCGACTGTGCATCGCAAGCTGTCAGACATTGATGTATCTAACATTGTACAAACTTGAGGCGTGATGAGTTACTGAGAACTCGTTGAAGTTACTGTGCGCCGATACCCGTGGTACTAGTAAGCCAGGAAACATCCATATCCTGTAAGTTTATTTTGTATAATATGACTTATTTATTGCATTTTTGTATAAATCTATAAGGTAATAATCATAAGATTTAGGAAAACGAAACAAACTAATGACCATTTTCGAGAAGCTTGTAAAACATGATTTACTGTGTGTTGCAACAAATCTAAGAAAGTCTTTATGCGTCTGTAAGCCAAAAGAAATAATTATACCAAGAACAAAATGTATATCATTAATAGTCTTTATATTTTGGGTAAGGTGTTGTTAAAATGGTAAAACCAGTATACTGGATGCAACCTCTAGTGGCATTTAATTTGGTTAAAATTCCAGGGTTCAAGGGTTGAGCTTACACCTGACCAGTAGACGGTATGGCCGGACCGCAGCGGCGGACCTGATGACCTGACAGCGTTACTGGCCTAAGGGACTGATGAGCCATCAACACTACCAAGCCACATTGAGTTTTGATTTTGATTGTATAATTTCTGTCAATAATTAGCAATGTGAATTGAATATTGGATATAGGAAGACGTCCTGATTGTTAATTGGAATACTTGTAAATAAATTATAAATATTGTACAACCCGCATAGACTAAAACAACTTTACTGAGTGTCGGTGTTAAAAAGGACTATACCGAAGGTCAATCTCCCGGGTGGAGCTACTCCGGAGATGTGACATCTGGTAACAAAATTAATGTTGCTAATTACAGGCCCATTTCCTTGCTTCCTCAGGTATCTAAGGTTTTTGAAAAGATCTTGTGTGAGCAAATCATGTGTCACGTCCAACCAGCCATCTCTGAGCAGCAGCATGGTTTCATCTCCGGTAGAGATTGCTCCACTTACCTTACATCATTGCTGCAAGAGGCGTACCATGCTGTTGAACAGAGGGAGCAGTTGGACGTTATCTACACTGATTTCTCGAAGGCCTTTGATCGTGTCAATCATAATTTTCTCTTGCATAAGCTTTCATCCTACAATTTTCATCTTAATGTTCTTCTTTTGTTATGTAGTTATCTTATTGGTAGAAAACAGAGTTATTGTTGAAGGTCATTGTTCCAACTGGAATACAGTGTCCTCTGGTGTTCCCCAAGGCTCAATTTTAGGACCTATCCTGTTCTCAATATTCGTTAATGATATCCCTCAGTGCCTAACAAATAAATGTTCACTATTTGCCGATGACCTGAAAGTTTTTTGCAAGATTAGTGGTCCTGCTGATACATTTTATTTACAGGAGGACTTGGACAGAATCATGTCTTGGTCTTCTACTTGGCAGCTATCTCTCAATTTCAACAAATGTAGTGTTCTTTCCCTGACACTTAAGAAGAAACCCATCCGCGTCACTTATACTCTAGGAGATAACATGCTTAAAAGAGTCAGTGTACAGAAGGATCTTGGAATTGTTATCGACAGCAAGGTGACCTTTGTCCCCCATGTAAATTCATTAATTAAAAAGGTTAATCGTATTGTATGTGTGGTTTAGTTTGGCGTAACTTCCGCTCACTGAAGAATGAACATGTATTGCGTACTATGTATTGTTCACTTATTAGGCCCCATCTAGAGTATTGTACAGTAGTGTTTAATTCTATCTCTGCACATCAGGCTTATAGGATTGAAAGAGTCCAACATCATTTCCTGAATTTTATGTACAAGAATCTCAACAATTTTACCGGTGCAAATAATATGGATTACCTTGAGTTATGCGATCTATACAGACTTCATACTCTTAAGCACAGAAGAGATGTCAATGATTGTTTGTTTTTGTATAAACATTTCCACAATTGTTTTCACATTACAGATGCCAACCCTTACAGTTTACACTGGAACACATCCTCCATATCCCATGGAGTCGCATTGAGGTCACAAAGCGTGGTTTGGTCTCTAGGATTTCCTCTGCCTATAATGGGCTCCATGGGAAATGTGATGTGTTCGGTGCACCTTCCCTTAAGGCATTCCGTATACAAGTATCCCGTGCCCTTTCAAGCATGTCTGTTTTATATGTTTAGCTTTTTCTGTTACATTTCACCTCTTGCCATTAACTTTCTCATAATTAAAAATGTCATGCTATGTTTGTCACCCCCCCCCCCCCCCCCCCCCCCCACGGGTTTGTATAATTGTCAGTTGATTAAGTTACATGTATTTTATTTGGCCCAGTATAATTATTGTTCTGTTGTATTCCTCTATCTCTAGTCCTTGTATTTTTTGCCCACCACTACCCCAGTTTCTGTTATTCCCTTGCCCAACCCACCAGGTACATCCTCCTACCGCCCCTGACCCCAAAACCCTCCCCACCTCCACCTTGAACCTCAATCTCTCCCCCTTAAAATAGCGAAAGTAATTCCGATATTTAAAAGTGGTAATTCACAGATCTTTAGTAATTATAGACCCATTTCATTGTTGCCCTGTTTCTCCAAAGTTCAAGAAAGACTTGTAGCCGATCCTATGAATAAGTCTATTGATAAAAATAAAATCTTAGTTCATTCACAATATGGATTTCGTGCAAATTACTTGACCCAGGTGGCCCTGATAGATCCCATTGACCAAATTACCTCATCTCTGGACAAAGGAAAGAATACACTGGGAATCTTTTTATATTTATCAAAAGCATTTGACACAATTGATCATGATATATTACTAAGTATAATGATAAAATATGGAGTTTGAGGTACGGCTCTTGAGTGGTTCAGTAATTACTTAAATGACAGGAAACAGTACGTTGTGTGGCAAAACAGTGTGTCTACTCAAAAACAGATTTTATGTGGGTTTTTCTCGGGAGATATGAGGCCAATTATGTTCCCCTTGTATATAAATTATTTACCTCAATCTTCAGACAAATATTTGAAAATTCATTTTATTTGCAGATGATACAAATATTTTGTATAGTAGTAGAGATAAAAATGAAGTAGTACGTGTAGTAAATAGGGAACTTTAATCTGTCTGTGAATGGATGAACTCCAATAGAATATCAGTTAATTAAAAAAAAGAGGTGCTGTATAATATTCTTTAATAATTATAGATCTAAATGGAAATTTCCACCTTGTCTTTAATAATACCATAAATAAACCAAGTTTGTCAAACCAGATTTCCAGTGGTAATCATAGACAATAAGCTTACTTAGAAAAGTCATTACCAGAAGGTCCATATGTCAATTTCTCGTACACTTGATATACTCTGGAAAATTTAAGGATATATTACCATGGATATACTCTGGAAAATTAAGGATATATTACCAATTAAAGCGCTATTTTCTATATTTCTATATATAATACTTTAATCTTAGCCACAATTGCAATATGGGATATTAGCATGGGCCAATAGAAATTTATATTTCTTAAATAAAATTTATGTTGTACAAAAAAAATCACTTCGAGGTATAAACCACTTAAATGCAAGAGCACATACCGCACCCCCTTTTCATCAATTTAATACACTTAACACTTCCCATCGCTGAGTAAATACAAATACCACCTTGGAGTCATTGTGTTTAATTACGATAGGAACCTACATGTAATACCTACAACAATTTTGCAACTCTTCAGTAGAAATACAGACATTCACCAGTACTATATACGAAATTCAAGGAAATTGCATTTTTATAGAGTAAGAACATCTAAGTATTTATCTACAGTTGAACAACAAGGACCCCTTTTTTTGGGAAAGGCCATGGACCAAACGGCTGCCAATATAGACACTCAATTTGCCTCAATTAACCCTCTCATGTACATGTACCCATTTATACTCTTGGGTGGTGATAGGAAATTGTAATCAAGTGTCTTGCCCAAGAGCACAAACATCATATTCCTGGAAAGGTTCGAACCTACGCACCATCGTACACGAGTCAAACACCATAACCACTGGGCCATGGCATTCTACAGGGCATGGTTAGTAATCGCACATGATGTATTTTTATTCTCATATTGGAATCATCTGAATATTAACTCTGTTATTTTTTCTTTCTTTTGATACAGCTGCAAAAAGCTACCTTAACTCCCTGTCGGAATTTCTTGTATTTTAACCCATAGATGATAGGGTTGATGACTGAATTAAAATAGTACAAAAAGGTGCAGATATTTAAAATGTATAATTCATAGGTTTCTGAATCACAGAATGAAGTTAGACCCTCGTGTAGTGGATGCAAACAGAGAAGAAAGGTTGTGTAAAGTGGTGTCCATAAAATGATCAGGGCTCCTAAGACAATTATAAGTGTGCGGATCAGACGCTGTCTAGCAATCACAAGATCATAGGCTGCTGCTCTCACATGCCGCAGGTTTAGGGCTTTGGCTTGTCTTTTGAGAGTGACTTGAATCTTGTAGTAAGCAAGACTCGTCAGCATTATGGTCAGGAAGTATCCCATTATAAACAAAAACACATTCAGCAGAATTTCAAATTCCTCCCGTACATGTAAGTACTTTAATTCAAAGCAAGCCGGATGAAGATCGATAGTCATTAGGTCGGTAATAAATAAATTTGGTAAAGAGAAGAGAAATGAAATCACCCGAATCAGAGCAATCAGATATTTCATTCGTGTTGCTGTGAGAGTCCTTTCATAGTGCAGCAGATGCACAATTGCAATGTATCTTTCTAATGTTATCACACAAAGATTGTAACAAGATGCAAGGCCAAAAAACCATGACAAATATTCTGATTTCAGAACGCGACAGAAAAGTTGTCTCCCGACAACAGTTGCTGGCACAAAAGTTAGTGCACATTTTGAATGTGTTAGAAATAAGAAGAACTCTTGAAGACACAGCAGCATATCGGCCACAGCCAAATTCACCAGCAGATAGTTTGTCATGTTGTGCAGGAATTTGACGCGTAGAACGACGAAGCACACTAAGAGGTTTCCTAAGACACCAATAGCTCCTTCTACTGGCATGGCAGTGCATACCCACAACCACTTACGTTCAGTAAGATCCTCCGTGTCATTAAGTTGCTGGGTTGAATTCATGACCGACATCTCCATGAGTACTTGTTTAGAATGATGTTATCACAAACAGTTGACTGTTAAACACTGATGACTTAGAATGTTTGTAGTCAACCCGAAGTTAAGAAATCATCAAAACAGCAGATAACGTAACCTCAATGGAAACTTGATGAACAGTATAACGAATAGGAAAGTATCTGTTATTATTGAAGCAGCGGTGCATCCATCAGGCAGCGTTTGTTCCTCATTTGCTATAGGCAGACAAAGATTATAAGGTCAACATGATCAGACTGTCTTCGGTACGTTTCTCTCAGTGGCTTCCGAATAGGAAAGTATCTGTTACTGTTACAGGGGCAGTGCATCCATCAGGCTGCATTTGTGACCTGTTCCAACGAAACACGGACAAAGTCAACTTTTTAGTTTTTCAGATTTTGCTTTTTTCAAATTCTCTAGGTTCTTAGCTTTAAAATGATGTATCATTTACATATGTACCCCCACCCTATCTTCCCTGGGGTCTGGATTTAGTGATAAAACCCTGACAACCTAATTATGAGATAAACAGCTTTGAAGTTCAGAAAAGCGTATTTTGTCTATACACAAATGTTTCACAAAATTGACAAAAAAACACACTTCTGGTAGACGGATTTTGTTCAAATTTAAGGAGATTGTAGATTAATAGTGAGTGACTTAGGAAAACCTAAAACCTCAAAATGGTAAAATCCATCCAGAAATGACTTCAGGAGTACATTGTGACAAAACACATTGTGCGACTTTGTCCGGGTTTCGTTGGAACAGGTCACATTTGGTCCTCATTTCCTATAGGCAGACAGAGCTTATTTGAAGCATTCATCAGTTCTGATCCCCGGCACATGAACTCTTATGCATTAATGCATTTGCACACAGGTTACCACGTATGGAAAATGCACAAACCTGCATCGTCTTAAAAGGGCTACCGGTAACTCTCGTACTACACAAAAAGTGTGCCTCTCTTCTGAAAATTTGAAGGGGAACTTCTGGAAGGACTTATAAAGGAAGGCTTTGTTGTTAACAATTGATGCACGCCTCAAGCAATAACAGTTGGCTGATCCAGGACCTGCGATGTTTGGTGTGGTGTCCTACTCCGTATTGGTGCCTTTTATACTGATTTTCTCATCGTGTGTTGATCGAATCAATTTCATGATTTGAAACAGTTCGTCAGGAGATAATGAAGTGTACCGTAGTGGGATTGAAGTGCTTTAGCAATCACTGTCTATACTTTTTAATTCAGTAAATTATTAAAACAGACCATGTTGGCGCATTGGTAATACCACAATCGTGGTTTGGTAACACATCCGTCAGTTTATCTCGGCTCTTTCAAGTTAACACAGAATGCCTTGTTTACCGAGCATCCTTTAATCAATAATGGACTGATTTTGGTTGCAATATCTTGATTGAGTTTGTTACTTTCTGAAATTGAAATGTATAGAGAGCTTTAGGTTCAAAGGTTGTTTATTTTTTATTTTTTATTAGAGTAAAAACTAGAGATGTAGTGGATGCCTGCTGCCCAATTAAGAGTTAGTCATCATTTATCAATACCTTTGTTCAAGGGACACCAGTCAGAAGCAACAAACCAGTATAGAGGTGTGCATTTACGGATAGTTTGGGAACAGAGTACCCGATTACAAAGAAAAACACCCCTGCTCGAGTTCCCGGTTCTGATGCACAGCCCTAAACTTGTAATTGCCATGTGGCCAGGGATCATGCCCAAAGTCACATACTATGGCAACATTAGCCAGAATAGTCCAGAATTAACCCGAATAAACCGGAACTGTTTAAGATGTTGTGATGATGGCCTGGCATACTACTGGCACAAACCCAGAGATGGTGTTGTGAGGCACTCTGACGCCGTACATGATAGTCTTATAGCTGTCGCCTGCTGTCAGGTGCAGCTTCCAATTCGTTACATGTTTCTTGTTAAAAAGGTATTTATTAAAGGGGAATAACAGTGCGAGGACCCTGTAATTACTGCGTGATAATGACCGGGTTGGGGGATGACCACTGGTGGTCATCTCTCAACCCGGTCATTATTACGCAGTAATGACCGGGTCCTCGCACTGTTATTCCCTAATCAAAGCGCTATTTTCTATATATACTTATACTTATATTATATATACTTATATACCACAATTGCAGTATGGAATATTAGCATGGGGCAATAGAAAAGTATCTTTCTTTAAAAAAATGTTATGTTGTACAAAAGAAATCACTTAGAGGAATAAACCACTCAAATGTAAAGGCACATACCGCACCCCCTTTTCATCAATTTAATAAACTTCTCATCGCTGAGTTATACAAATACCACCTTGGAGTCGACATGTTTACATACGATAGGCACCTAGTACCTACAACAATTGTGCAACTCTTCATTAGAAATACAGACATTCACCAGTACGATACAAGAAATTTGAGGAAATAGAATTTTTATAGAGTAAGAACATCTAAGTATTTATCTACAGCTCCTGTTTGGCCATGATTTATTCACTACCCCAGTGGCGTGGCGGCTGCCTTGGAAACATCTCCACGCATTTTCAGCTGTACTATTCATACTATATCAGCATGATTATAGCCCTTTAATTTGTTGCATTGTACATTGTACATGTAGGCCTACTTCTGAACCAAACCGAACCTGGAGTATCAGTTTCAGCACTACACCGCTAGGCCTGGCACAGTTAAAGCTGAAATATACCTTTCGCAGCTATCAAAAATGTTATCAACTGTTAAATACTAAAACAAAAAGCTTATTTGTTGTAAAGATAATAATGATTCAAAACTCCCTGTGAAATTATTCCTACAGGCATGCTGCCATTTTGAAGAAAATAATAAAAGGTCATTTCCAAAGATGCGTCTGAGATGCTTTAATAGTAATAATTAACAACTGTCGTGCTTATATACAGCGCTTTTCATTCTCACCCATCTCAAACCGCTTTACAATTATTACCTCGTTCATCAGGCCATGGACTACATGGCTGCCAATATAGGCACACAATTTGCCTCGACCCTCTCCCATTTATACTCCTAAGTGGAGATAGGCAATTGTAGTCAAGTGTCTTGCCCAAGAGCACAAACACCATATTCCTGGAAGGGTTTAAACCTTCACACCATCGTACACGAGTCAAACACCATAACCACTGGGCCATGGCATTCTACAGGGCATGGTTAGTAATCGCACATGGTGTACTTTTATTCTCATATTGGCGTCATCTGAATATCAACTCTGTCATTTTTTTTTCTTTTGATACAGCTGCAAAAAGCTATCTTAACTCCCTCTTGGAATTTCTTGTATTTTAACCCATAGATGATAGGGTTGATGACTGAATTGAAATAGAACAATGAGATGCAGATATTATAAATGTCTAATTTATAGGTTTCTGCATCACAGAATGAGGTTAAACCCTCGTGTAGTGGATCCAAACAGAGAAGAAAGATTGTGTAAAGTGGTGTCCATAGAATGATCAGAGCTCCTAAGACAATTATAAGTGTGCGGATCAGTCGCTGTCTAGCAATCACAAGATCATAGGCTGCTGCTCTCACATGCCGCAGGTTTAGGGCTTTGGCTTGTCTTTTGAGAGTGACTTGTATCTTGTAGTAAGCAAGACTCATCAGCGTTACAGGCAGCAAGTATCCTATTAGAAATCGAAACACACCCAGCATCGTTTGAAATATCTGATCATGAGCTTTTGATCTGATGCAAACCTGATCAGGATCAGTACTGAGTTGAGTCATAAATAAATTTGGTGAAGAAAAGATAAATGAAATCACCCAAATCAGAGCAATCAGATATTTCATCCGTGTTGCTGTGAGAGTTCTTTTATAGTGCAGCGGATACACAATTGCGACATATCTGTCTAATGTTATCACACAGAGATTGTAACAAGATGCAAGGCCAAACAACCATGACAAACATTCTGATCTCAGAACGCGACAGAAAAGTTGTCCCCCAACAACAGTTGATGGCACAAAAGCTGGTGCACATTTTGAATTGGTTAGAAATAGGAAGAAGTTTTGAAGACAAAACAGCATGTCGGCCACAGCCAAATTCACCAGGAGATAGTTTGTCATGCTGTTCAGAAATTTGACGCGTAGAATGACGAAGCACACTAAGAGATTTCCTAAGATACCAATGGCTCCTTCTACTGGCCTGACAGTGCATACCCACAACCACTTACGTTCAGTAAGTTCCTCCGTGTCATTGAGTTGCTGGGTTGAATTCATGGCCGACATCTGCACCAGTACTTGTTTAGAATGATGTTATCATAAATAGTTGACTGTTAAACACTGATGACTTAGAATGTTTGTAGTCAACCCGAAGACAAGGAATCATCAAAACAGTAGATAACGTAGCCTCAATAGAAACTTGATGAACAGTATAACGAATAGGGAAATATCTGTTATAATTACAGCAGCAGTGCATCCATCAGGCAGCTTTTGGACCTCATTTGCTATAGGCAGACAAAGCTTATAAGGTCAACATGATCAGACTGTCTTTGGTCCGTTTCTCCCAGTGGCTTCTGAATAGGAAGGTATCTGTTACTGTTACAGGGGCAGTGCATCCATCAGGCAGCGTTTGGTCCTCATTTCCTATAGGCAGACGGAGCTTATTTGAAGCATTCATCAGTTCTGATCCCCGGCACATGAACTCTTGTGCATTAATGCATTTGCACACAGGTTACCACGTATGGAAAAATGCACAAACCTGCATCGTCTTAAAAGGGCTACCGGTAACTCTCGTACAGCACCAAAAATTGTGCCTCTCTTCTGAAAGTTTGAAGGGGAACTTCTGGATGGACTTATAAAGAAAGGCTTTGTTGTTAACAATTGATGCATGCCTCAAGCAATAACAGTTGGCTGATCCAGGACCTGCGATGTTTGGTGTGGCATCCTACTCGGTATTGGTGCCTTTTATACTGATTTTCTCATCGTGTGTTGATCGAAGCAATTTCTTGATTTAAAACAGTTCGTCAGGAGATAATGAAGTGTACCGTAGTGAGATTGAAGTGCTTTGGCAATCACTGTCTACACTTTTTAATTCAGTAAATTATTAAAACAGACCATGTTGGCACATTGGTATTACCACAATCGTGGTTTGGTAACACATCCGTCAATTTATCCCGGTTCTTTCAAGTTAATACATTCTATAATGCCTTGTTTACCAAGCATTCTTTAATCAACAATGGACTGATTTTGGTTGCAATATCCTGATTGAGTATGTTCCTTTCTGACATTAAAACATATGCGAAAAACATTCTTTTTAGTTTGGGTACCAGACATGATTTTCTACGTGTTGGGTGCAGGAAAAAGTACTGACCTCTACGGCCTGTTTTTTTTGGGCAGTCTACCAGTATGGTTTTTGGTTTTAGGGTTACACGTTTTTGAGAAGTCGGAATTGTGAAGGGAAAATTCCTAGTGTGTTTTTCTAACGTTTTCTACCGGACTACGACTATCTTAACACAATTCGTCGTGCTTATAGATATTAACTGTTAGTGCTGTTAATGTATGGTTTGCGCTCGCTAAAGATATCATCGGTTTTGGATCGTTTTTTTATGTGGAACAACGAGTTAACTTTCGGGCCACGTGTACGAGTGCAAGGATTGCACACGTACGAACTATACGAAGCCCAGTCCAGTCGCTTTCCCGTTGCGTGCACGCACCGACAAGAATTCTACGGTGGCCTGGTAGTGACTTCGCAAATCAGCCCGCATAGACATATCATAACTTATTGCCGCGGGGTGAACCTGAATTTGGACATCGAAAGACCTAGACGCAGTTGGTAAGTGGTTACAGTACCATCTGTTAGAATTTTAGGTTTAAAGGTTGTTTATTTTATATTTGTTATTAGAGTAAAAACTAAAGTTTTAGTGGATGCATGCTGCCCAATTAGAAGATAGTTCCCATAATTTATCAATACCTTTGTTCAAGTTTGAAGTAGATTAAAGGAAAATAATAATATTAATAATAATATTTTACCTAGTCTAAAAGAATATATGATAACATACTGACTCCGAAGGGAATTTGTTTTGATTTGTTATCGAGATCGACTTACGCGCCTATTATATTCACGATTTCTTGCCATTCAGGAGTACAAGTGCACGGCCATATTGTTCAAATTTCCCGCCTCATCCGGGACATTATGACGTAGTGTCTGCACCTCAATGCACAACGCTTTATTGTGTGTTGTTCGCACTGGTATCCTTCCTTGACGCGGCGAACTACATTATGCATGCGTATGTTGTACGGCGCCCGACTATTGTGAGTACATATATTGCATTTCTGTGCAGAATATCGACTTGACGCGCCACAAACTATCGTTTATTTTTGTATTTTCTGAGAAAAATAAAAAATCTGTGAGCTAGTAATTATGGCATCAGGTCCTTCTCCTTTTGAGCCCACTTTCACATGTACAGTACACATTGTGTATACACTATGCCGTACACAAAAAGGGTTCACTTGTATACCTTGCGCGTGCAGGCCCGCTATCGATCGGGCTTCGCGTACTGATGGTGCAGACACTACGTCACAATATCTCGGATGTACCGATAAACCAGAACAAAATGGCGGCTCGCATGACGGTAAACGCAGTGCGAGAAAATCTCTGTTTTATATGATTACCAAAACCGATAAAAATGAAATAAAAATCAAGTCACAATGGCAATTGACACTTTTTAACATTATGCAATCATAAACTATGGGTGGAGTTTCCCTTTAATAGTTTGTGAGATCAGAAAAACCCAAAACCTCAAAATCCACCCCGATATGACTTCACAAGTACATTGTGATAAAACACATTGTGCTATTTTGTCCGGGTTTTGAAAGGGCCAACCATTTATGCATAGCAACTGTAATGAAATTTGGTTGAGCAATAGCCCCACCTTTCAATTCCTTTAGAAAGGTTTTGGGTCTGGTCATAGACTTCCCATACTTTTAATCTTAGGGGTTTATGTCATAGCCCAATTTGTCTATGTCTCAATACCTTTCAAAGGGTATTAGAAAGAGTGGTAGTGCAGTAGCAACAAATTCTGCAGTGTTTTAGAAGGTTCATCATTTTTTTGCCATTTTGCTAAGTAAGCAGATTTTGAAAGGTTTTGAATTGTCAAACCATAGGAGAGTTTATATTGGATGCAATATCCTGATTGCTTATTTTGTTAAAGGCAAATGCCAGGAGAAAAGATTATTTTGTTTCAATTGACCTAACGCCATTTGTGAGTTAGCCACGCCCCTTAGACAACTTTACACACGTGCAGCATGCGAATTAGTCCGATGCGCAAAATGCACAGTGGCGTATACAAGAAATCACTGCATGTACACGTTTCTCTGACCAGATACAGGAGTTGGATCGGATTTCTCAAACAACCTTGCCTAGGAGTACATTCATGCAGACTTTCGTTCGACCACTTATCGCAAAAAGCATAAAAATAGCTTTAACAAACATGAGGCCGAATAATGCGCGTATTATTAAAATATTAATAATATGTAATATTAATATGTATGTGTTTTTGTAATGACTGGGGTGACAATTTCCACGTTTTCATGATAAATAAAAAAAATGAAATAAATTGAATTGTATTTGAAATGTTTTTTGTTTGTCCGATATTTAAAATATCATGTGATGTTCAGCAGACGTACGATTGGATAATGGTCGTGAACGGTGAATATGTCAATTCTGAGGGCTTTAAGATCAGCAGATACAAACGCAATATCAGGTCGGGCGTTTGCGTTAAAAGTGGGTTCGTCCATTGTGTTTCAACAAACCACATGATATCACTATGGTTGGATAATGCTTGTGAATGGCTCCTGAAGTCTTTAACCGCAACAATCATTTAGGCTCGTGTTTGGCCGTGATTTATTCACTACCACAGTGGCATGGCGGCTGCCTTGGAAACCTCTCCACACGTTTTCAGCTGTACTATCCATACTATATCGGTATGATTATAGCACTTTAACTTTTTTCATTGTACATTGTACATGTAGGCCTACTTCCGAACCAAACCGATGTTCGGGGAAAAAAACAACGTCCAAACCAGAACAGAACCGAACCTGGAGAACCAGTTTCAGCACTACACCGCTAGGCCTGGCACAGTTAAAGCTGAAAAATACCTTTTGCAGATATGCAAAAAGTAATCAACCAAAATACTGTTAAATACTGTAACAAAAAGAATACTTGTTGTAAAGATGTTAATGATTCAAAACTCCCTGTGAAATTATTCCTACAGGCATGCTGCCATTTTGAAAAAAATAATGAAAGTCATTTCTAAAGATGCGTCTTTGAGATGCATTAGTAGTAATTAATAACAACTGTCGTGCTTATTATACATCGCTTTTCATCGTTAACGATCTCAAACCACTTTACAATTATTACCCCGTTCATCAGGTTATGGACCACACGGCTTTCAATATAGGCACTCAATTTGCCTCGACCCTCTCAGGTACCTATTTATACTCCTGGGTGGAGATAGGCAATTGTAGTTAAAGTGTCTTGCCCAAGAGCACAAACACCATATTCCTGGAAAGGTTTGAACCTCCACACCATCGTACACGAGTCAAACACCATAACCACTGGGCCATAGCATTCTACAGGGCATTAGAATACGGTAGTTGGTTTAGTAATCGCACATAGTGTATTTTTATTCTCATAATGGCATCATCTGAATATCAACTTTGTTATTGTTTTTCCTTTTGATACAGCTGCTGCAAAAAGCTACCTTAACTCCCTGTCGGAATTTCTTGTATTTTAACCCATAGATGATAGGGTTGATGACTGAATTGAAATAGTACAATGAGTTGCAGATATTATAAATGTATAATTCATAGGTTTCTGAATTACAGAATGAAGTTTGACCCTCCTGTAGTGGCAGCGCACAGAAAAAAAAGGTTGTGTAAAGTGGTGTCCATAGAATGACCATAGCTCCTAAGACAATCATAAGTGTGCGGATCAGACGCTGTCTAGCAATCACAAGATCATAGGCTGCTGCCCTCACATGCCGCAGGTTTAGGGCTTTAGCTTGTCTTTTGAGAGTGACTTGAATCTTGTAGTAAGCAAGACTTGTCAGCATTATGGGCAGCAAGTATCCCATTAGAAACAAAACCACATTCAGCAGAATTTGAAATTCCTCCCGGTTGTACTTTAATTCAAAGCAAGCCGGATGAGGATCGGTAGTGATTAAGTCGATAATAAATAAATAAGGTGAAGAGAAAAAAAATGAGATCACCCAAATCAGAGCAATCAGATATTTCATCCGTGTTGCTGTGAGAGTCCTTTCATAGTGCAGCGGATACACAATTGCGACATATCTTTCTAATGTTATCACACAGAGATTGTAACAAGATGCAAGGCCAAAAAACCACGACAAATATTCTGATTTTAAAATGCGACAGAAAAGTTGTCTCCCGACAACAGTTGATGGCACAAAAGCTAGTGCACATTTTGAATGTGTCAGATAAAAGAAGAACTCTTGAAGACACACCAGCATATCGGCCACAGCCAAATTCACCAGCAAATAGTTTGTCATGTTGTGCAGGAATTTGATGCGTAGAATGACGAAGCACACTAAGAGGTTTCCTAAGACACCAATGGCTCCTTCTACTGGCATGGCAATGCATACCCACAACCACTTACGTTCAGTAAGGTCCTCCGTGTCATTGAGTTGCTGGGTTGAATTCATGGCCGACATCTTCATAAGTACTTGTTTAGAATGATGTTATCATAAATAGTTGACTGTTAAACACTGATTACTTAGAATGTTTGTAGTCAACCCGAAGTTAAGGAATCATCAAATTAGCAGATAACGTAGCCTCAATGGAAATTTGATGAACAGTATAACGAATAGGAAAATATCTGTTATTATTACAGCAGCGGTGCATCCATCAGGCAGCGTTTGGTCCTCATTTCCTGTAGGCAGACAGAGCTTATTTGAAGCATTCATCAGTTCTGATCCCCGGCACATGAACTCTTGTGCATTAATGCATTTGCACACGGGTTACCACGTATGGAAAAATGCACAAACCTGCATCGTCTTAAAAAGGCTACCAGTAACTCTCGTACAGCACCAAAAAGTGTGCCTCTCTTCTGAAAATTTGAAGAATAACTTCTGGATGGACTTATAAAGGAAGGCTTTGTTGTTAACAATTGATGGACGCCTCAAGCAATAACAGTTGGCTGATCCAGGACTTGTGATGTTTGGTGTGGTGTCCTACTCTGTATTGGTGCCTTTTATACTGATTTTCTCATCGTGTGTCGATCAAAGCCATTTCATGATTTGAAACAGTTCGTCAGGAGATAATCAAGTGTACCGTAGTAGGATTGAAGTGCTTTGGCAATCACTGTCTATACTTTTTAATTCAGTAAATTATTAAAACAGACCATGTTGGCGCATTAGTAATACCACAATCGTGGTTTGGTTACACATCCGTCAATTTATCTCTGCTATTTCAAGTTAATACAGAATGCCTTGTTTACCGAGCATCCTTTAATCAATAATGGACTGATTTTGGTTGCAATATCTTGATTGAGTTTGTTACTTTCCGACATTAAAATGTATAAAGAGCTTTAGGTTCAAAGGATGTTTATTTTAGATTTGTTATTAGACTAAAAACTAGAGATGTAGTGAATGCATGCTGCCCAATTAAGAGCTAGTCATCATTTATTAATACCTTTGTTCAAGGGACACCAGTCAGAAGCAACAAACCCGTATAGAGGTGTGCATTTACGGATAGTTTGGGAACAGAGTACCCGATTACAAAGAAAAACACCCCAACAATTAAATCTCATAAGTTCCTTTTCAGCTAGTCCATACAAGCCCACACTATAACATTGCCACATCAGTGAGTTAATACAACAAGATAGAACTGTTTACATTGAGTTTGGTTTCATTTTGAAAATTCCCAACAAAAGACATTCAAAACTGTTCGCTTTCATCGTCTGAAAAATTACAAATGTAGTTGGTTAATGTTTCTGGAATTGGTTCTTGACATCAACGGTCGGGTTCTCAAGTTCCCGGTTTTGATGCACAGCTCTAAACTTGTAATTGCCATGTGGCCAGGGATCATGCCCAAAGTCACATACTACGGCAACATTAGCCAGAATAGTCCAGAATTAACCCGAATAAACCGGAACTGTTTAAGATGTTGTGATGATGGCCTGGCATACTACTGGCACAAACCTGGAGATGGTGTTGTGAGGCACTCTGACACCGTACATGAGAGTCTTATAGCTGTCGCCTGCTGTCAGGTGCTGCTTCCAATTCGTACCTAGTTCTTGCCCCTAACATTCCCCGAACGGTAACTGACCAATTAAAATATATAAATCAAGATTTTCCCGACTCCTTATTTTTTTTAACCTATTACTGAGGATGAACTCTTAAAAAACGTCACGAAATTTGGAGCATTTTAAAAAAAATTCTTGTTAAAAATTTATTTGCGAGGACCCGGTAATTACTGAGTGATAATGACCGGGTTGGGGGATGACCGTTGGTAATGGACCTCGCCTTCGGCTTGGTTCATTACCAGCGGTCATCCCCCAACCTGGTCATTATCATGCAGTAAAATCCAGGCGTGACGTATTCCTATTGTTCCTGCACGACAATACTAGCCGGTAATGGCTTGTTGGACACAAACTCATCATTAACCAGCACAATAACTCATCGTTACGAACACAATAACTCATCGTTAACAACACAATAACTCATCGTTACGAACACAGTAACTCATCGTTACCAATACAATAACTCATCATTACCAATACAATGATATTAAACACAATTGCTGTCCATTATCAAGTAAACAAACAGTACTGTATCACTGTACCAACCAAATGAACATAATATGTGTCATAGAATGGATACTCTATATAGTTCACACTGCGGCATTGTGCGGTGTCGTCAATAAGCCACATCGCAGGCCCGTACGCAGGGGGGGTGCGACGGGTACGTACGCACCCCCCAAAATTACCAAAAGGTCTACAATTTCTGGGGTAAATAATGGTATTTTGATGTAGAAATAACGGTATTGGCACACACAAATGGACTTGGCTTAGGCGATAATGCCAACAACAAAAACCGCACCCCCATAACAAATCCTGCGTACGGGCCTGTGTGATTGGCAGTGCACTTACATTGTAGCCTCATTGTACTCTGTCTTTGTTGTTCACATTCCCATTAACAATGGGAGTCTGGATTTTACATAGGCTAATAGCTTCGGAACACGCCAATACCAGCGATAATCGGTCTCGGCGCTGCGCGCCTCACCCGATTATCCTGCTGGTATTGGCGTGTTCCTCAGCCATTACCCTTTATGTAATGACTGGGTCCTCGCACAGTTATTCCCTAATTAAAGCGCTATTTTCTATATATAATACTTTATCTTTGCCACAATGGCAATATGGGATATTAGCAAGGGCAATAGAAATTTACCTTTCTTAAATAAAATTTATGTTGTACAAAAGAAATCACTTCGAGGTATAAACCACTCAAATGCAAGAGCACATACCGCACCCCTTTTTCCATCAATTTAATACACTTAACACTTCTTATCGCTGAGTAAATACAAATACATGTGTACCACCTTGGAGTCATTATGTTTACATACGATAGGCACCTAGTACCTACAACAATTTTGCAACTCTTCATTAGAAATACAGACATTCACCAGTACGATACAAGAAATTAAAGGAAATTGCATTTTTATAGAGTAAAAACATCCAAGTATTTATCTACAGTTAAACACCAAGGACCCATTTTTTGGAAATAGCGCCCCTCCCCCCCTTACCAAATATTGTAACTAAGTTTTGGTACTATATACCTGTCTGTTCGAAATATCTATGTTGGAAATTAGTAGTACATAGCGGCCATCGACGGTGCCGGTTTTCGTGGCCACTATACGCAAGTGGCCACTATAGCAAGACGTACACATGTACACACACCCATACATGTACATGTATGAAGTCCAGGAACCAAACAACAGGGGAGATTTCAAAGTCAACAGAGGGCGCACTTCATTTCTGCGGCCGGAGTACACAGGTTTCACGGCAATGTAATTGTACACATTTTATTTGCTGTGGGCTATTATGGGTTGGCCACTGGCCGCGTTACGCAGTGGCCGCATTAGCAGAAATGGTTATGGTATGTTTATGCAAGAATCAAACTGGGACCAAGCAAAGGTGGCCAGTTAAGCCAGGTGGCCGCTGTATCAAGGTGGCCGCAATGGCAGGTTTGACTGACAACAACCAATATAATTTCTTTGTTAGTATTTCTGCAATAACTCTACACTAGATAGCTCATTACACATCACACAGCCTTTTATTTTCCTTTTTTGTTTAATTCTAATGTACATTAATGTTTTATTCACGGGGACCTGGCCTTGTACAAGCTTCGGCTTTCTGTCCGTCTCCTCCAATCATCATCATTACACTATTAAATTTATGCTAGTGTAATTTGATGATTTATTTCTACACAAATGATGCTTGGAAATAAATCAAATCAAATCAAATCAAGTAATAAACAAATTATGTATTTGATTATCAGATACGACCTAGCGATAAGCCATTTGCGCGTGACCCCAAGTTGAATTTGAATAACATCTGGTACACTGACTTTCTCACACAGCCTGGCACATTTTAATTTTGAATTCTCCAGACGTTGCTATATCACGTGATTCGGGGCAAGCTTTACGCCAAGTTCGAAATGGTCTGGTGTCTTTGTGCCATTCTCGCCCATTGTTAACAATGTATTGGTGTTGAACGTCTGTTACGTAACTATGCAAGAGCTTCATGTGATATTGGAGTAGTGTCTTTGGTCTGGAGAATTTAAAGTTTAACGGTGCCAATCAGTGTGAGCAAGTCAGTGTACCAGGTGTTATTCAAATTTAACTTGGGGTCACGCGCAAATGGCTTATTGGTGCGGTAGAGCCCGGGTGTGGCAATTAATTTGTTGTGATTTCTTGCACCATATGTCGATCAGGCGGCACAATGCATTTTGGCACGTGATTATATTCTACAAGGCGGGCCAAACCATCTTGACTTAAGGAAAGAGAGCGCGCGGACATTCATTCATGGCATGCTATACATTTACTGCACGTGTACATGTAATGTATACTGCGTAAGTTGTGTTATAGTGCCCTCTCGCGTGTGTTGTTATGCACCGGCCATGGGTGCTGACATCTTGTTTTCCCGAATTTAGGCTCGTGTTTGGCCGTGATTTATTCACTACCACAGTGGCGTGGCGGCTGCCTTGGAAACGTCTCCTCGCATTTTCAGCTGTACTATCCATACTAGATCGGCATGATTATAGCCCTTTAACTTTTTCATTGTACATTGTACATGTAGAACTACTTCCGAACCAAACCGATGTTCGGGCCTCGGGGGAAAAAAATGTCCAAACCGGAACCGAACCGAACCTGGAGGATCAGTTTCAGCACTCCACCGCTAGGCCTGGCACAGTTAAACATGAAATATACCTTCTGCAGCTATGCAAAAAATACTGTTAAATACTGACACAAAAAGCTTACTTGTTGTAAAGATATTAATGATTCAAAACTCCCTGTGAATTTATTCCTACAGGCATGCTGCCATTTTGAAGAAAATAATTAAAGTCATTTCCAAAGATACTGTCGTGATTATATACAGCGCTTTCCATCCTCACCGATCTCAAAGCGCTTTACAATTATTACCCCATTCATCAGGCCATGGACCACACGGCTTTCAATATAGGCACTCAATTTGCTTCAACCCTCCAAGGTACCCAGTTATACTCCTGGGTGGAGATGGGCAATTGTAATTAAGTGTCTTGCCCAAGAGCACAAACATCATATTCCTGAAAAGGTTCGAACCTCCACACCATCGTACACAAGTCAAACACCATAACCACTGGGCCATGGCATTCTACAGGGCATTAGTACGGTAGTTGGTTAGTAATCCGCACATATTTTAATTGTTTTTCTCATAATGGCATCATCTGAATATCAACTCTGTTATTTTGTTTTCTTTTGACACAGCTGCAAAAAGCTACCTTAACTCCCTGTCGAAATTTCTTGTATTTTAACCCATAGATGATAGGGTTGATGACTGAATTAAAATAGTACAATGAGGTGCAGATATTTAAAATGTATAATTTATAGGTTTCTGAATTACAGAATGAAGTTAGACCCTCGTGTAGTGGCAGCGCACAGAGAAATAAGGCTGTGTAAAGTGGTGTCCATAAAATGATCATAGCTCCTGAGACGATCATAAGTGTGCGGATAAGACGCTGTCTAGCAATCACAAGATCATAGGCTGCTGCCCTCACATGCCGCAGGTTTAGGGCTTTGGCTTGTTTTTTGAGAGTGACTTGAATCTTGTAGTAAGCAAGACTCGTCAGCATTATGGGCAGCAAGTATCCCATTAGAAACAAAAACACATTCAGTAGAATTTCAAATTCCTCATAGTGGTGCTTTAATTCAAAGCAAGCCGGATGAGGATCGGAAGTGAATAAGTCGGTAATAAATAAATAAGGTGAAGTGAAGAGAAATGAAATCACCCAAATCAGATCAATCAGATATTTCATCCGTGTTGCTGTGAGAGTCCTTTTATAGTGCAGCGGATGCACAATTGCAACATATCTTTCTAATGTTATCACGCAGAGATTGTAACAAGATGCAAAGCCAAAAAACCATGATAAATATTCTGATTTTAGAACGCGACAGAAAAGTAGTCTCCCGACAACAGTTGATGGCACAAAAGCTAGTGCACATTTTGAATGTGTTAGATAGAAGAATAACTCTTGAAGACACAGCAGCATATCGGCCACAGCCAAATTCACCAGCAGATAGTTTGTCATGTTGTGCAGGAATTTGACGCGTAGAATGACGAAGCACACTAAGAGGTTTCCTAAGACACCAATGGCTCCTTCTACTGGCATGACAGTGCATACCCACAACCACTTACGTTCAGTAAGGTCCTCCCTGTCATTAAGTTGCTGGGTTGAATTCATGGCGGACATCTGCACCAGTACTTGTTTAGAATGATGTTATCATAAATAGTTGACTGTTAAACACTGATGACTTAGAATGTTTGTAGTCAACCCGAAGATAAGGAATCATCAAAACAGCAGATAACCTAGCCTCAATGGAAACTTGATGAACAGTATAACGAATAGGAAAATATCTGTTATTTTCACAGCAGCCGTGCATCCATCAGGCAGCGTTTGTCCTCATTTGCTATAGGCAGACAAAGCTTATAAGGTCAACACAATCAGAATCTCTGCTGTCAGTTTCTCTCAGTGGCTGCCGAATAGGTAAGTATCTGTTACTGTTACAGGGGCAGTGCAAAGTTTGGTCGTTATTTCCTATATAAAGCAGACAGAGATTTTTTGAAGCATATTCATCAGTTCTGATCCCCGGCACATGAACTCTTGGGCATTAATGCATTTGCACAAAGGTTACCACGTATGGAAAATGCACAAACCTGCATCGTCTTAAAAGGGCTACCGATAACTCTCGTACAGCACCAGAAAGTGTGCCTCTCTTCTGAAAATTTGAAGGGAAACTTCTGGAAGAACTTATAAAGAAAGGCTTTGTTGTGTATTCTGCAAAACAACTCCTTTTACCAACAATTGATGCACGCCTCAAGCAATAACAGTTGGCCGATCCAGGACCTGCAATGTTTGGTGTGGTGTCCTACTCTGTATTGGTGCCTTTTATACTGATTTTTTCATCGTGTGTTAATCGAAGCAATTTCACGATTTGAAACAGGTCGTCAGGAGATAATGAAGTGTACCGTAGTGGGATTGAAGTGCTTTGGCAATCACTGTCTATACTTTTTAATTCAGTAAATTATTAAAACAGACCATATTGGCGCATTGGTAATACCACAATCGTGGTTTGGTAACACATTCGTCAATTTATCCCGGCTCCTTTAGTTAACACAGAATGCCTTGTTTACCGAGCATCCTTTAATCAATAATGGACTGATTTTGGTTGCAATATCTTGATTGAGTTTGTTACTTTCCGACATTAAAATGTATAGAGAGCTTTAGGTTCAAAGGTTGTTTGTTTCTTATTTTTTATTAGAATAAAAACTAGAAATGTAGTGGATGCATGCTGCCTAATTAGCAGCTAGTTCCCATAATTTATTAATATCTTTGTTCAAGGGACACCGGTCAGAAGCAACAAACCCGTATAGAGATAGGCAATTATGGATAGTTTGGGAACAGAGTACCCGATTACAAAGAAAAACGCCCCAATATTTAAATCTCAGAAGTTCCTTTTCAGCTTGTTCATACAAGCTGACAATATACCATTGCCACACCAGTGAGTTAATACAACAAGATAGAAGTGTTTACAGTAAGGTTGGTTTCATTTTGAAAATTCTCAAAAAAGACATTCAAAACCTTTCACTTTCATCGTCTGAAAAAGTCCATAATCTGGAATTGGTTCTTGACATCAACGTTCGGGTTCTCGAGTTCCCGGTTTGGATGCACAGCCCTAAACTTGTAATTGCCATGTGGCCAGGATCATTCCCCATACTACGGCAACATTAGCCAGAATAGTCCAGAATTAACCCGAATAAACCGGAACTGTTTAAGATGTTGTGATGATGGCCTGGCATACCACTGGCACGAACCCGGAGATGGTGTTGTGAGGCACTCTGACGTCGTACATGAGAGTCTTATAGCTGTCGCCTGCTGTCAGGTGCGGCTCCCAATTTGTACCTAGTTCTTGCCTCTAACATTCCCCGATCGGTAACTGACCAATTAAAATATATAAATCAAGATTTTCCCGACTCCTTATTTTTTTAAACCTATTACTGAGGATGAACTCTTAAGAAAAGTCACGAAATTTGGAGCATTTAAAACAAAATTCTTGTTAAAAAGTTATTTGCGAGGACCCGGTAATTACTGAGTGATAATGACCGAGTTTGGGGATGACCGTTGGTAATGGACCTCGCCTTCGGCTTGGTTCATTACCAGCGGTCATCCCCCAACGTGGTCATTATCATGCAGTAATGACTGGGTCCTCGCACAGTTCTTCCTGAATTAAAGCGCTATTTTCTATAATACTTTATCTTTGCCACATTGGCAATATGGGATATTAGCATGGGGCAATAGAAATAATATTATTCTTAAATAAAAATTATGTTGTACAAAAGAAATCACTTCGAGGTATAAACCACTCAAATGCAAGAGCACATACTCCACCCCTTTTTCATCAATTTAATACACTTAACACTTCTTATCGCTGAGTAAATACAAATACCACCTTGGAGTCATTATGTTTAAATACGATAGGAAACTATTACCTACAACAATTTTGCAACTCTTCAGTAGAAATACAGACATTATGTTGTACAAAAGAAATCACTTCGAGGTATAAACCACTCAAATGCAAGAGCACATACTCCACCCCTTTTTCATCAATTTAATACACTTAACACTTCTTATCGCTGAGTAAATACAAATACCACCTTGGAGTCATTATGTTTAAATACGATAGGAAACTATTACCTACAACAATTTTGCAACTCTTCAGTAGAAATACAGACATCCACCAGTACGATACAAGAAATTCAAGGAAATTGCATTTTTATAGAGTAAGAACATCCAAGTATTTATCTACAGTTAAACACCAAGGACCCATTTTTTAGAAATAGCCCCCCCCCCCCCCCCCCCCCCCCCCCAATTCACCCTAGTACATGTAGGTCAATAAGCAGTTTAAAAAAAACATCTTACGAAATATTGTGAGTAAGTTTTGGTACTATACCTGTCTGTTTGAAATATCTATGTTGGAAATTAATAGTAGTGACAACAACCAATATTATTTCTTTGTTAGTATTTCTGCAAAAACTCTACATTAGATAGCTCATTACACGTCAAGCCTTTTATTTTCCTTTTTTGTTTAATTCTAATGTACATTAATGTTTTATTCACAGGGGCCTGGCCTTGTACATGCTTCGGCTTTCTGTCAGTCTACTCCAATCATCATCATTACACTATTAAATTTATGCTAATGTCATTTAATGATTCATTTCTACAAAAATAATGCTTGGAAATATATCAAATCAAATCAAGTAATATATCAAATCAAATCAAGTAATATACAAATTATGTATTTAATTATCAGATACGACCTAGCAATAAGTCATTTGCGCGTGACCCTGAGTTACATTCTCACACAGCCTGGCACATTTTAATTTTGAATTCTCCAGAAGTTGCTATATCATGTGATTCGGGGCAAGCCATACGCCAAGTTCAAAATGGTCTGGTGTCTTTGTGCCATTCTCGCCCATTGTGAACAATGTATTGGTGCTGAACGTCTGATACGTAACTATGCAAGAGCTTGCCCTGAATCATATGATATGGGAATAGTGTCTTTGGTCTGGAGAGTTTAATGTTTAACGGTGCCAAGCAGTGTGAGCAAGTCAGTGTACCAGGTGTTATTCAAATTTAACTTGGGGTCACGCGCAAATGGCTTATTGGTGGGGTAGAGCCCGGGTGTGGCAATTAATTTGTTGTGATTTCTTGCACCATATGTCGATCAGGCGGCACAACGCATTTTGGCACGTGATTATATTCTACAAGGCGGGACAAACCATCGTGACTTCAGAAAAGAGAGCGCGCGGACATTCATTCATGGCACGCTATACATTTACTGCACGTGTACATGTAATGTATACTGCGTAAGTTGTGTTATAGTTCCCTCTCGCGTGTGTTGTTATGCACCGGCCATGGGTGCTCACATCTTGTTTTCCCAAATTTAGGCTCCTGTTTGGCTGTAATTTATTCACTACCACAGCGTGGCGGCTGCCTTGGAAAAGTCTCCACGCATTTTTAGCTGTACTATTCATACTATATCGGCATGATTATAGCCCTTTCATTGTTTTCATTGTACATTGTATGTAGACCTACTTCCGAACCAAACCGATGTTCGGGAAAAAACAACGTCCAAACCGGGACCGAACCGAACCTGAAGGATCAGTTTCAGCACTCCACCGCTAGGCCTGGCACAGTTAAACATGAAATATACCTTCTGCAGCTATGCAAAAAGTAATCAACCAAAATACTGTTAAATACTGAAACAAAAATCTTACTTGTTGTAAAGATATTAATGATTCAAAACTCCCTGTGAATTTATTCCTACAGGCATGCTGCCATTTTGAAGAAAATAATAAAAGTGAAAGTCATTTCCAAAGATACTGTCGTGATTATATACAGCGCTTTTCATTCTCACCGATCTCAAACCGCTTTACAATTATTACCCCGTTCATCACCACACGGCTGCCAATATAGGCACTCAATTTGCCTCGACCCTCTCAGGTACCTATTTATACTCCTGGGTGGAGATAGGCAATTGTAGTTAAGTGTCTTGCACAAGAGCACAAACACCATATTCCTGAAAGAGTTCGAACCTATGCACCATTGTACACGAGTCAAACACCATAACCACTTGGCCATGGCATTCTACAGGGCATTAGTTCGGTAGTTGGTTTAGTAATCCGCACATGGTGTATTTTTATTCTCATATTGGCATCATCTGAATATCAACTCTGTTATTTATTTTTCTTTTGATACAGCTGCAAAAAGCTACCTTAACTCCCCGTCGGAATTTCTTGTATTTTAACCCATAGATGATAGGGTTGATGACTGAATTGAAATAGTACAATGAGGTGCAGATATTGAAAATGTAATATTTATAGGTTTCTGAATCACAGAATGAAGTAAGACCCTCGTGTTGTGGCAGCGCACAGAGAAATGAGGCTGTGTCAAGTGGTGTCCATAGAATGATCATAGCTCCTAAGACAATCATAAGTGTGCGGATCAGACGCTGTCTAGCAAGCACAAGATCATAGGCTGCTGCCTTCACATGCCGCAGGTTTAGGGCTTTGGCTTGTCTTTTGAGAGTGGCTTGAATCTTGTAGTAAGCAAGACTCGTCAGCATTATGGGCAGCAAGTATCCCATTAAAAACAAAAACACATTCAGCAGAACTTGAAATTCCTTCCGGTGGTGCTGTAATTCAAAGCAAGCCGGATGAGGATCGGTAATAAACAAATAAGGTGAAGAGAAGAGAAATGAAATCACCCATATGAGAGCAATCAGATATTTCATCCGTGTTGCTGTGAGAGTCCTTTCATAGTGCAGCGGATGCACAATTGCAACATATCTTTCTAATGTTATCACACAGAGATTGTAACAAGATGCAAAGCCAAAAAACAATGATAAATATTCTGCTCTCAAAACGCGACAGAAAAGTTGTCCCCCGACTACAGTTGCTGGCACAAAAGCTAGTGCACATTCTGAATGTGTTAGAATAAAGAAAAACCCTTGAAGACACAGCAGCATATCGGCAACAGCCAAATTCACCAGCAGATAGTTTGTCATGTTGTGCAGGAATTTGACGCGTAGAATGACGAAGCACACTAAGAGGTTTCCTAGGACACCAATGGCTCCTTCTACTGGCATGGCAGTGCACACCCACAACCACTTACGTTCAGTAAGGTCCTCCGTGTCATTGAGTTGCTGGGTTGAATTCATGGCCGAGATCTCCATGTTTAGAATGATGTTATCATAAATAGTTGACTGTTAAATACTGATGACTTAGAATGTTTGTAGTCAACCCGAAGTTAAGGAATCATCAAAACAGCAGATAATCTAGCATCAATGAAAACTTGATGAACAGTATAACGAATAGGAAAGTATCAGTTATTATTACAGCAGCGGTGCATCCATCAGGCAGCGTTTGGTCCTCATTTCCTGTAGGCAGACAGAGCTTATAAGGTCAACATGATCAGACTGTCCGTTCCTCTCAGTGGCTTCCGAATAGGAAAGTATCTGTTACTGTTACAGGGGCAGTGCATTCATCAGGCTGCATTTGGTCCTCATTTCTTGTAGGCAGACAGAGCTTATTTGAAGCATTCATCAGTTCTGATCCCTGGCACATAAACTCTTGAGCATTATGCCTTTGCACACAGGTTACCACGTATGGAAGATGCGCAAACCTGCATCTCTTAAAAAGGGCTACTGGTAACTCTCGTACAACACCAAAAGGTGTGCCTCTCTTCTGAAAATTTAAAGAGAAACTTCTGGATGGGCTTATAAAGGAAGGCTTATTTGTGTCTTTTGCAAAACAACTCCTTTTGCCAACAATTAATGCACGCCTCAAGCAATAACAGTTTGCTGATCCAGGAACTGTGATGTTTGGTGTGGTGTCCTACTCTGTATCGAAGCAATTTCACGATTTGAAACAGGTCGTCAGGAGATAATGAAGTGTACCGTAGTGAGATTGAAGTGCTTCTTTGGCCATCACTGCCTAAACTTTTTAATTCAGTAAATTGAACAGACCATATTGGTGCATTGGTATTATTACAATCGTGGTTTGGTAACCCATCGGTCAATTTATCCCGGCTCTTTCAAGTAAATACAGAATGGCTTGTTTACTAAGCATCCCTTAATCAATAATGGACTGATTTTGGTTGCAATATCTTGATTGAGTTTGTTCTTTAACCAGTTCGCGCCGGGTTTAGTTTCAAGTTACCAAGACCAATGGGAAGATTATTTTCAATGATTTTTTTGTTCTGTAAAATATTCCTATTTTGATGATGCAACTACTACAAGATGCCAACACTTAGTTTATTAGCGCCGTTATTTACATGTTTTTGCAAGCATTCTGTCGCCTAGGGCATTTTTTCTCTGTGCAGTCAGGGCGTCATATTACGTTAACAGTTACCCGCCATCTGATGCGTGTATATACGTCATCCGTGGAACTACACACCAGGTAAGGGACAATTGTACGCGGTAATATATACAAATATTTGCAAGCCCAGCTGAAAAGCACCCTTTCAAGAATTTCAAAAGAAACTAAGGAACAATAGTTGGGAATTTTAAATGTCAAGAAATTAATGGACCCAGCTGCTAATCCTCGGCTGTATGAATTTAATAGAGACAATGGAACTAGGGTGTTGAATAGGCCTAATCACTGAAGCGAGATACCAAAATATAGCCTGTATATATACTCGTCCACCGCGTCATTATAGCATGCTTGGCAACGTCGACATATATTCACGTCCGCCGCGTGTATGCCATACATGTCAATCATGTATACCCATCCTCCGCAGCGCTAGCGGGTAACTTTTGGTGCTAATACACGTCAACCGCAATAACCAAGGAAATCTTTGCAGCGTATATACACGTCGTCCGCAAAATTAAACTGCTGTGCCTGACGAATTAACACGTCATCCGTGAATAGTTAACGATTTTTGGGGGCCTAGATCGGGACGTGTTTATACGTCATAAGTTTTGAATCTCTAAACAAATTGTACGTGTATACGTCCTCCGGCGCGAACTGGTTAAATGTATAGAGAGCTTGAACAGGTTCAAAGGTTTTTTAATTTTTATTTTGAATTAGAGTAAAAACTAGAGTTCAAAAAAGCATATCATTTATATACACAATTGTTTCACAAAATCGACAAAAAACACACTTCTGGGTGATGGATTACATGTATGTTCAAATTTTGAGAGATTGTAGATTAATAGTTTGTGATTCAGAAAAAAACAAGACCTCAAAATTATAAAATCCACCCTGAAATGACTTCACAAACTGTACATTGTAATAAAGCACATTGTGCGACTTTCTCCGGGTTTTGTTGGAACAGGTCACATATTATGTATTGAGAAGTAACTCTACCATTAAAAACAGTTTAAAAGGTTTTGAAAGGGCCAACCATTTATGCATAGCAACTGTACTGATATTTGGTTGAGCAATAGCCCCACCTTTCAATTCCTTTGGAAAGGTTTTGGGTCTGGTAATTTTTAGACAGACTTCCCATACTTTTAATCTTAGGGGTTTATACAATAGCCCAATTTGTCTACGTCTCAATACCTTTCAAAGGGTATTAAAAAGAGTGATAGTGCAGTAGCAACAAATTCTGTAGTGTTTTAGAAGGTTCATCATTATTTTTTTGCCATTTTGCAAGTAAGCAGATTTTGAAAGGTTTTGAATTGTCAAACCATATGAGAGTTTATATTGGATGCAATATCCTGATTGCTTATTTTGTTGAATGCAAATGCCAGGAGGAAAGATAATTTTGTTTCAATTGCCCTATCGCCATTAAGAGCCACGCCCCTTGGACAACTTTACACACGTGCAGCACGCGAATCAGTGCGATGGGCAGAACGCACAGTGGCGTATACGGGGAATCACTGCATGTACACGTTTCTCTGACCGAATACAGGAGTTGGCTCGGATTTCGGAGACAACCTTGCCCAGGAGTACATTCATGCAGACCTTCGTCCGTCCGACCAACTATCCTAAAAAAGCATAAAAATAGCTTTCTCCATTTTCCAGTCGCTTGTTATAACGCTGAATAATTCTGACAAACATATTTTCACCAATCGATAATAGGATTTTTTTTAAAAATATGAGCTGAACAAACTTGGTCAAAGAGTTGCATACAAGATTAGTATGAAAATGGTTGAGCATCTACGTTAAAATTGATGAACGTTTGCATTAAGGCCGAATAATGCGCGTATTATTAAAATAATTGTAATTGTTATATGTATGTGTTTTTGTAATGACTGGGCTGACAATTTTCATTTTTTCATGATAAATAAATGAATTGAAATGAATTGAATTGTATTTCAAATTTGTTTTGTTTGTCCGATATTTGAAATATCATGTGATGTTTCGCTGACGTACGTTTGGATAATGGTCGTGAACGGTGATAGGCCAATTCTGAGGGCTTTAAGATACAAGATCAGCAGATACAAACGCGATATCAGGCCGCGCCGTTTGCATTAAAAGTTGGTTCGCACATTGTGTTTCAACGAACAGGGTTCACATGTAGACAATTGAAATTGTTTTTGTTAGTCCAAGGATTGTAATATCACATCGATTGGATAATGCTTGTGAATAGCTCCTGAAGTCTTTAACCCTAACAATCATTTAGGCTCGTGTTTGGACGTGATTTGGTCACTACCACAGTGGCGTGGAGGATGCCTTGGAAACGTCTCCACGCATTTTCAGCTGTACTATACCCATACTATATCGGCATGATTATAGCACTTTAATTTTTTTAATGTACATTGCACATGTAGGCCTACTTCCGAACCAAACCGATGTTCGGGGGTAAAATAAATGTCCAAACCAAAACCAAACCAAACCTGGAGGATCAGTTTCCGCACTACACCGCTAGGCCTGGCACAGTTAAAGCAGAAAAATACCTTTTGCAGCTATGCAAAAAGTAATCAACCAAAATACTGTTAAATACTGAAACAAAAAGAACTTATTTTAAAGATATTAATGATTCAAAACTCCCTGTGAAATTATTTCTAAAGGCATGCTGTCATTTTGAAGAAAATAATGAAAGTCATTTCCAAAGATGCGTCTTAGAGATGCATTAGTAATAATTAATAACTGTCGTGCTTATATACAGCGCTTTCTATTGTCAACTATCTCAATTTATTACCCCGTTTATCAGGCCATGAATTAAACTGCTGCCAATATAGGCACTAAATTTGCCTCAATTAACCCTCTCAGGTACCCATTTATACTCCTGGGTGGAGATAGGCGATTGTAGTTACCAGTAGGTGTCTTGCCCAAGAGCACAAACATCGTATTCCTGGAAAGGTTTGAACCTCCACACCATCGTACACGAGTCAAAGACCATAGCCACTGGGCCATGGCATTCTACAGGGCATGGTTAGTAATCGCACATGGTGTATTTTTATTTTCATATTGGCATCATCTGAATATCAACTCTGTTGGGTTTTTTTCTTTTGATACAGCTGCAAAAAGCTACCTTAACTCCCTGTCGGAATTTCTTGTATTTTAACCCATAGATGATAGGGTTGATGACTGAATTAAAATAGTACAATATGAAACAGATATTAAAAATTTATAATTCATAGGTTTCTGAATCACAGAATGAAGTTAGACCCTCGTGTTGTGGCAGCGCACAGAGAAATAAGGTTGTGTAATATGGTGTCCATAGAATGATCATAGCTCCTAAGACAATCATAAGTGTGCGGATCAGACGCTGTCTAGCAATCACAAGTTCACAGGCTGCTGCCCTCACATGCCGCAGGTTTAGGGCTTTGGCTTGTCTTTTGAGAGTGACTTGAATCTTGTAGTAAGCAAGACTTGTAAGCATTATGGGCAGCAAGTATCCCATTAGATACAAAAACACATTCAGCAGAATTTCAAATTCCTCATAGTGGTGCTTTAACTCAAAGCAACCCGGATAAGGATCGGTAGTAAAAAAGTCGGTAATAAATAAATAAGGTGAAGAGAAGAGAAATGAAATCACCCAAATCAGAGCAATCAGATATTTCATCCGTGTTGCTGTGAGAGTCCTTTCATAGTGCAGCGGATGCACAATTGCAACGTATCTTTCTAATGTTATCACACAGAGATTGTAACAAGATGCAAGGCCAAAAAACCATGACAAATATTCTGATCTCAGAACGCGACAGAAAAGTTGTCTCCCGCCAACAGTTGCTGGCACAAATGTTAGTGCACATTTTGAATGTATTAGAAATAAGAAGAACTCTTGAAGACACAGCAGCATATCGGCCACAGCCAAATTCACCAGCAGATAGTTTGTCATGTTGTGCAGGAATTTGACGCGTAGAATGACGAAGCACACTAAGAGGTTTCCTAAAACACCAATGGCTCCCTCTGCTTGCATGGCAGTGCATACCCACAACCACTTACGTTCAGTAAGGTGCTCCGTGTCATTAAGTTGCTGGGTTGAATTCATGGTCGACATCTGCACCAGTACTTGTTTAGAATGATGTTATCATAAATAGTTGACTGTTAAACACTGATGACTTAGAATGTTTGTAGTCAACCCGAAGATAAGGAATCATGAAAACAGCAGATAACCTAGCCTCAATGGAAACTTGATGAACAGTATAACGAGTAGAAAAATATATGTTATTATTACAGCAGCGGTGCATCCATCAGGCAGCGATTGGTCTTCATTTGCTATAGGCAGACAAAGCTTATAAGGTCAATATGATCAGACTGTCTTCTGTCCGTTCCTCTCAGTGGCTTCGGAATAGGAAGGTATCTGTTACTGTTACAGCTGGGGCAGTGCATCCATCAGGCAAAGTTTGGTCCTCATTTCCTATAGGCAGACAGAGCTTATTTGAAGCATTCATCAGTTCTGATCCCCGGCACATGAACTCTTGTGCATTAATGCATTTGCACACAGGTTACCACGTATGGAAAATGCACAAACTTGCATCGTCTTAAAAGGGCTACCAGTAACTCTCGTACAGCACCAAAAAATGTGCCTCTCTTCTGAAAATTTGAAGGGAAACTTCTGGAAGGACTTATAAAGAAAGGCTTTGTTGTGTATTCTGCAAAACAACTCCTTTTACCAACAATTGATGCACGCCTCAACCAATAACAGTTGGCTGATCCAGGACCTGCAATGTTTGGTGTGGTGTCCTACTCTGTATTGGTGCCTTTTATACTGATTTTCTCATCGTGTGTTGATCGAAGCAATTTCACGATTTGAAAGAGGTCGTCAGGAGATAATGAAGTGTACCGTAGTGAGAATGAAGTGCTTTGGCAATCACTGTCTATACTTTTTAATTCAGTAAATTATTAAAACAGACAATGTTGGCGCATTGGTATTACATGTACCGGTACCACAATCGTGGTTTGGTAACACATCCGTCAATTTATCCTGGCTCTTTCAAGTTAATACATAATGCCTTGTTTACCAAGCATTGAGTATGTTCCTTTCTGAAATTGAAATGTATAGAGAGCTTTAGGTTCAAAGGAAGTTTATTTTATATTTTTTATTAGAGTAAAAACTAGAGATGTAGTGGATGCATGCTGCCCAATTAAGAGTTAGTCATCATTTATCAATACCTTTGTTCAAGGGACACCAGTCAGAAGCAACAAACCAGTATAGAGGTGTGCATTTACGGATAGTTTGGGAACAGAGTACCCGATTACAAAGAAAAACACCCCAACAATTAAATCTCAGAAGTTCCTTTTCAGCTTGTTCATAGAAGCCCACACTATAACATAGCCACATCAGTGAGTTAATACAACAAGATAGAAGTGTTTACAGTGAGTTTGGTTTCATTTTGAAAATTCCCAACAAAAGACATTCAAAACTGTTCACTTTCATCGTCGAAAAGTTCTTAAGTCCATAATCTGGAATTGGTTCTTGACATCAACGGTCGGGTTCTCGAGTTCCCAGTTCTGATGCACAGCTCTAAGCTTGTAATTGCCAAGTGGCCAGGGATCACGCCCAAAGTCACATACTATGGCAACATTAGCCAGAATAGTCCAGAATTAACCCGAATAAACCGGAACTGTTTAAGATGTTGTGATGATGGCCTGGCATACTACTGGCACAAACCCGGAGATGGTGTTGTGAGGCACGCTGATGCCGTACATTAGGGTCTTATAGCTGTCGCCTGCTGTCAGGTGCAGCTTCCAATTCGTACCAAGTTCTTGCCTCTAACATTCCCCAATCGGTAACTGACCCAAAAAATATGTAAATCAAGATTTTCCCGACTCCTTATTTTTGTTAACCTATTACTGAGGAAATTGCCTGACAAGAATAGTACGGGACATGATGAACTATGTGCTCCAACAATCAAGAAAATTGCACCGCTTATTGTGAAACCATTAGTAAAAATATTTAATTTATCATTATTAACGAGAATAATTCCAAACGACCTTAAAATAGCGAAAGTAATTCCGATATTTAAAAGTGGTAATTCACAGATCTTTAGTAATTATAGACCCCATTTCATTGTTGCCGTTTCTCCAAAGTTCAAGAAAGACTTGTCGTCGATCGTATGAATAAGTTCATTGATAAAAATAAAATCTTAGTTCATTCACAATATGGATTTCGTGCAAATTACTCGACCGAGATGGCCCTGATAGATCTCATTGACCAAATTGTCCACGTTGTCTTTAATAATACCATGATAAACCAAGTTTGTCAAACCAGATTTCCAGCGGTAATCATAGACAGTAAACTTACTTGGAAAAGTCATTGCCAGAAGGTCCATACATGTATGTAAATTTCTCGTACACTTGGTATACTCTGGAAAATTAAGGATATTACCAATTAAAGCGCTATTTTCTATATATAATACTTTATCTTTGCCACAATTGCAATATGGGTTATTAGCAAGGGCCAATAGAAATTTATATTTCTTAAATAAAATTTATATTGTACAAAAAAAATCACTTCGAGGTATAAACCACTCAAATGCAAGAGCACATACCGCACCCCTTTTCATCAATTTAATACACTTAACACTTCTTATCACTGAGTAAATACAAATACCACCTTGGAGTCATTATGTTTAATTACGATAGGAAACTATTACCTACAACAATTTTGCAACTCTTCAGTAGAAATACAGACATTCACCAGTACTATACACGAAATTCAAGGAAATTGCATTTTTATAGAGTAAGAACATCTAAGTATTTATCTACAGTTAAACACTAAGGACCCCTTTTTGGGGAAAGGCCATGGACCAAACGGCTGCCAATACAGGGTGAACCTAAAAAACCAAAACCCACTGGAAAATGGCCATAATCCCGAAAGTATACATTTTATGGAAAAACTGAAGTCAATATCAGAAAGTATGAGCTATAAGCTTTCTCCTGACACCTACATCGCAGGCCTACGGTCACTGGTAACTGAGTACCATTGTCTTGAAATCCATAGGCAGATTTCAGAAATTTCCAAATCAATAATTTTGTAAGCCACATGGAAATAAACCATCCCTCTTCGCGGTCAGTGGTGTGCATCCAACCGCGTCTTTTCGTGGCCCAGGTTCAATACCCTGACCTATCTTACTCTATGTGACTTTTTCCTTTGGAGATACCTTAAGAATAAGGTCTACGCTAGTCCCCCACGGGACCTTGTGGAATTAGGGGAGAGGATTCAGCAAGAAGTTGACATTTTACGACAAGATCCGGGGATGGTGAGGAGAGCAGTGCAGGATATGCAAAGACGATGTGAAATTTGCGTTGAGAGAGGTGGCGGCCATGTTGAAGGAATCGGACCTGAAGGAATCGGACCTGAAGGACTGAGAAAGATGCTTATGAAAGCCAAATAAGTGTTTTCATTGTTATTGTTTCAAATAAACAGGTTATAACAAAGGGAATTATGTTCTTGTTCTTTTCCAGGCGACCTTATTTGCCTACACGAAGATAACAATACGCACAACTATTTGGACATTTCTGAAATCTGCCCATGGTTTTCAAGACAATGGTACTCAGTTACCAGTGACCGCAGGCCTGCGATGTAGGTGTCAGAAGAAAGCTTATAGCTCCTACTTTCTGATATTGACTTCAGTTTTTCCATGAAATGTATACTTTCGGGATTATGGCCATTTTCCGGTGGGTTTTGTTTTTTTAGGTTCACCCTGTATAGGCACTGAATTAGCCTCAATTAACTCTCTCATGTACATGTACCCATTTATACTCCTGGGTGGTGATAGGAAATTGTAATCAAGTGTCTTGCCCAAGAGCACAAACATCATATTCCTGGAAAGGTTCGAACCTCCACACCATCGTACACGAGTCAAACACCATAACCACTGGGCCATGGCATTCTACAGGGCATGGTTAGTAATCGCACATGGTGTATTTTTATTCTCATATTGGCATCATCTGAATATCAACTCTGTTATTTTTTTTTCTTTTGATACAGCTGCAAAAAGCTACCTTAACTCCATGTCGAAATTTCTTGTATTTTAACCCATAGATGATAGGGTTGATGACTGAATTGAAATAGTACAATGAGGTGCAGATATTTAAAATGTATAATTTATAGGTTTCTGAATTACAGAATGAAGTTTGGCCCTCGTGTAGTGGCAGCGCACAGAGAAATAAGGCTGTGAAAAGTGGTGTCCATAGAATGATCACAGCTCCTAAGACAATCATAAGTGTGCGGATCAGTCGCTGTCTAGCAATCACAAGATCATAGGCTGCTGCCCTCACATGCCGCAGGTTTAAGGCTTTGGCTTGTCTTTTGAGAGTGACTTGTATCTTGTAGTAAGCAAGACTCATCAGCATTACAGGCAGCAAGTATCCCATTAGAAATTGAAACACACCCAGCATCATTGGAAATAACTGATCATGAGCTTTTGATTGAATGCAATTCTGATCAGGATCAGTACTGAGTTGAATCATAAAGAAATTAGGTAAAGAAATTAGAAATGAAATCACCCAAATCAGAGCAATCAGATATTTCATCCGTGTTGCTGTGAGAGTCCTTTCATAGTGCAGCGGATGCACAATTGCAATGTATCTTTCTAATGTTATCACACAGAGATTGTAACAAGATGCAATGCCAAAAAACCATGACAAATATTCTGATTTTAGAATGCGACAGAAAAGTTGTCTCCCGACAACAGTTGATGGCACAAAAGCTAGTGCACATTTTGAATGTGTCAGATAGAAGAAGAACTCTTGAAGACACACCAGCATATCGGCCACAGCCAAATTCACCAGCAGATAGTTTGTCATGTTGTGCAGGAATTTGACGCGTAGAATGACGAAGCACACTAAGAGGTTTCCTAAGACACCAATGGCTCCTTCTACTGGCATGGCAATGCATACCCACAACCACTTACGTTCAGCATGGTCCTCCGTGTCATTGAGTTGCTGGGTTGAATTCATGGCCGACATCTCCATGAGTACTTGTTTAGAATGATGTTATCATAAATAGTTGACTGTTAAACACTGATGACTTAGAATGTTTGTAGTCAACCCGAAGTTAAGGAATCATCAAAACAGCAGATAACGTAATCTCAATGAAAACTTGATGAACAGTATAACAAATAGAGAAATATCTGTTACTGTTACAGCAGCAGTGCATCTATCAGGCAGCGTTTGGTCCTCATTTGCTATAGGCAGACAAAGATTATAAGGTCAACATGATCAGACTGTCTATAGGCAGACATAGCGTATTTGAAGCATTCATCACACAGGTTACCACGTATGAAAAATGCGCAAACCTGCATCGTCTTAAAAGGGCTACCAGTAACTCTCGTACAGCACCCAAAAGTGTGCCTCTCTTCTGAAAATTTTAAGAGAAACTTCTGGGTGGACTTATAAAGGAAGGCTTTGTTGTAAACGATTGATGCACGCCTCAAGCAATAACAGTTTGCTGATTCAGGACCTGTGATGTTTGGTGTGGTGTCCTACTCTGTATTGGTGCCTTTTATACTGATTTTCTTATCGTGTGTTGATCGAAGCAATTTCACGATTTGAAACAGGTCGTCAGGAGATAATGAAGTGTACCGTAGTGGGATTGAAGTGCTTTGGCAATCACTGTCTATACTTTTTAATTCGGTAAATTATTAAAACAGACCATATTGGTGCATTGGTATTACCACAATCGTGGTTTGGTAACACATCCGTCAATTTGTCTTGGCTATTTCAAGTTAATACAGAATGCCCTGTTTACCGAGCATCTTTTAATCAATAATGGACTGATTTTGGTTGCAATATCCTGATTGAGTTTGTTACTTTCCGACATTAAAATGTATAGAGAGCTTTAGGTTCAAAAGATGTTTAGTGTATATTTTTTTTGTTAGAGTAAAAACTAGAGATGTAGTGGATGCATGCTGCCCAATTAAGAGCTAGTCATCATTTATCAATACCTTTGTTCAAGGGACACCAGTCTTGTTGATGTTCAAATTGACCGCAAGCTCAAGGTAGTCTAGCTTGTTTTCCTCGAAGACCTCAATCAACCTTTCTCGATCTACCCTGGACACTCTTGCGTAGCTACACCGAGCTGCCATTTCTAGAAATATACGTGTAAAACTGTAGCGAAAGCATGTCTTCGAAGTACATTGGCAAAGTGACTCAAGTGCCAATAAGTGAACAGGTATTTATGCCTTTAAAATTCGAAAGGAAACAAAAGTTTAACAGAGCGTTTTTTAGATTGCACAAATTACAGAAATGCCTGCCCCAAAATTTATTTAAATGACCAAACATGCGCCTTGAAAAAGCTCCTGCAATTTTGAATGCTGCTTTTTTGAATTGTTAAATTAAATAATTATTTTGTTAAATTGAATGACGCAACAGTACATTTGACTAGTCATAAAACAAAATCGAATGACCATTTTTAGCAGCATTCGATTTCGCGCGAAATAGAACTTGGAAAAGTCATTGCCAGAACGTCCATATGACAATTTCTCGTACACAGCTATACTCTGGAAGATTAAGGATATTATTACCAATTAATAAATACCTAGGAGAGTTGATGGCTTCTGACTGGTCGAGACTCGATCACAGGGAGGGCATTATTTCGTAGTAATGACCGGCTTCCAAGAAGAAGCGAATAAATGTCCCCTGAACCAGCATTAATCAAGCATCATGTAAGCCCAATGATTGGCCGAATGCAACAGTCCTACGGTAACTTGTAACAAGGACGCGTCAAATCTTAATACTGCGCGCTATAAATGTGCGCGTAGGAACATGTTTCTATAAGTGCTGCATTTTTTAAAAATGCGCGTGTCGTGTGTTAACGGTACAGTAGTCAGCTATTCTGGTCTCAAAGTAGGGGTAATACACATATTGAAGAGACAAGGTACCATGCATAAGCTAAAATATTGCCCCTGAACATGAAAACAAAACACTGGAAATATCGCCCCCAAAAAAGTCACAATTTTTTTACATTTTTTACATTTTTCTTGTTAAAAAGTTATTTATTAAAGGGAATAACAGTGCGAGGACCCGGTAATTACTGAGTGGGTTGGGGATGACCACTGGTAATGGACCTCGCCTTCGGCTTGGTTCATTACCAGCGGTCATCCTCCAACCTGGTCATTATCACGCGGTAATGACTAGGTTCTCGCACTGTTATTCTCTAATTAAAGCGCTATTTTCTATATATAATACTTTATCTTTGCCACAATGGCAATATGTGATGTCAGCATGGGGCAATACAAATATATCCTTCTTAAATAAAATTTATGTTGTACAAACGAAATCACTTCCAGGTATAAACCACTCAAATACAAGAGCACATACCACACACCCTTTACATCAATTTAATACACTTCCCATCGCTGAGTAAATACAAATACCACCTTGGAGTCATTATGTTTACATACGATAGGCACCTATTACCTACAACAATTGTGCAACTCTTCAATAGAAATACAGACATCCACCAGTACGAAACAAAAAATTAAAGGAAATTGCATTTTTATAGAGGAAGAACATCCAAGTATTTATTTACAGTTAAACACTAAGGACCCATTTTCTTTGAATAGCCCCCCCCCCCCCCCCCCCCATTCCCCCTATTACATGTAGGTCAATGGGCAGTTTTAAACAACATCTTATAAAATATTGTATCAACATTTTGGTACTATACCTGTCTGTTTGAAATATCTGTGTTGGAAATTAATAGTAGTGACAACAACCAATATTATTTCTTTGTTAGTATTTCTGCAATAACTCTACACTAGATAGCTCATTACACGTCAAGCCTTTTATTTTTATTTTTTGTTTAACTCTAATGTACATTAATGTTTTATTCACAGGGACTTGGCCTTGTACAAGCTTCGGCTTTCTGTCAGCCTTCTCCAATCATCATCATTACACTATTAAATTTATGCTAATGTCATTTGATGATTCATTTCTATAAAAATGATGCTTGGAAATAAATCAAATCAAGTACTGAACAAATTATGTATTTGATTATCAGATACGACCTAGCGATAAGCCATTTGCGCGTGACCCCAAGTTAAATTTGAATAACATCTGGGACACTGACTTGCTCACGCAGTCGTGAACCACATAACGACCGAGGATCGATATTGTGTTTTCCTTTGTTCCTTTACTATACCCTAACCCCATTACTTAGCGCTTGCCCCAACGATCGAGGACCGAATTCGGACAAGCAAACCGTCCTTCGAGGATCCTTTGTTCCCTTTGTTTTCTTTTGTGTTTCGATCCTCGATCGTAATACGATACAAGAACACACAGCCTGGCACATTTTAATTTTGAATTTTCCAGACTTTGCTATATCACGTGATTCGGGGCAAGCCTTACGCCAAGATAAGATCGAAATGGTCTGGTGTCTTTGTGCCATTCTCACACATTGTGAACAATGTATTGGTGCTGAACGTCTGTTTCGTAACTATGCAAGAGCTTGCCCTGAATCATGTGATATAGCAACAGTGTCTTTGGCCTGAAGAATTTAAAGTTTAACGGTGCCAAGCTGTGTGTGCAAGTCAGTGTACCAGATGTTATTCAAATTTAACTTGGGGTCAAGCGCAAATGGCTTATTGGTGCAGTAGAGCCCAGGTATGGCAATTATTTCAATGTGAATTCTTGCACCAAAACTATCGTGACTTCAGGAAAGAGAGCACGCGGACATTCATTCACAGCATGCTATACATTGAATGCACGTGTACATGTAATGTATACTGCGTAAGTTGTGTTATAGTGCCCTCTCTCGTGTGTTGTTATGTATCAGCCATGGGCGATGATATCTTGTTTTCCCTCGTGCAATAAAGTTGTTCCTCTCGTTCATTTAGGCTCGTGTTTGGCCGTGATTTATTCACTACCACAGTGGCGTGGCGGCTGCCTTGGAAACGTCTCCACACATTTTCAGCTGTACAATTCATACTATATCGGCATGATTATAGCCCTCTTAATTTTTTTTAATGTACATTTTACATGTAGGCCTAGTTTAGTGTCTTGCCCGAGAGCACAAAGACCATATTCCTGAAAGTGTTTGTACCTCCACACCATCGTACACGAGTCAAACACCATAACCACTGGGCCATGGCATTCTACAGGGCATTAGTACGGTAGTTGGTTAGTAAACCGCACAAGGCTTATTTTTACTCTCATATTGGCATCATCTGAATATCAACTCTGTCATTTTTTTTCCTTTTGATACAGCTGCAAAAAGCTACCTTAACTCCCTGTCGGAATTTCTTGTATTTTAACCCATAGATGATAGGGTTGATGACTGAATTGAAATAGTACAATGAGTTGCAGATATTATAAATGTATAATTCATAGGTTTCTGAATTACAGAACGAAGTTAGACCCTGGTGTGGTGACAGCCAACAGAGAAGATCGGCTGTAACAAGTGGTGTCCATAAAATGACCTGAGCTCCTAAGACAATCATAAGTGTGCGGATCAGACGATGTCTAGCAATCACAAGATCATAGGCTGCTGCCCTCACATGCCGCAGGTTTCGAGCTTTGGCTTGTCTTTTGAGAGTGACTTGAATCTTGTAGTAAGCAAGACTCGTCAGCATTATGGGCAGCAAGTATCCCATTATAAACAAAAACACATTCAGCAGAATTTTAAATTCTTCCAAGTCGTGCTTTAACTCAAACTCAAAGCAAGCCGGATGAGGATCGGTAGTGAAAAAGCCAGTAATAAATAAAAAAGGTGAAGAGAAGAGAAATGAAATCACCCAAATCAGAGCAATCAGATATTTCATCCGTGTTGCTGTGAGAGTCCTTTCATAGTGCAGCGGATGCACAATTGCAATGTATCTTTCTAATGTTATCACACAAAGATTGTAACAAGATGCTAGGCCAAAAAACCATGACAAATATTCTGTTCTCAGAACGCGACAGAAAAGTTGTCTCCCGACAACAGTTGCTGGCACAAAAGTTAGTGCACATTTTGAATGTGTTTGAAATAAGAAGAACTCTTGAAGACACACCAGCATATCGGCCACAGCCAAATTCACCAGCAGATAGTTTGTCATGTTGTGCAGGAATTTGACGCGTAGAACGACGAAGCACACTAAGAGGTTTCCTAAGACACCAATAGCTCCTTCTACTGGCATGGCAGTGCATACCCACGACCACTTACGTTCAGTAAGGTCCTCCGTGTCATTAAGTTGCTGGGTTGAATTCATGGCCGACATTTCCATGAGTACTTGTTTAGAATGATGTTATCATAAACAGTCGACTGTTAAACACTGATGACTTAGAATGTTTGTATTCAACCCGAAGTTAAGGAATCATCAAAACAGCAGATAACGTAACCTCAATGGAAACTTGATGAACAGTATAACGAATAGGGAAATATCTGTTATTATTACAGCAGCAGTGCATCCATCAGGCGTCCTCATTTGCTATAGGCAGACAAAGCTTATAAGGTCAATATGATCAGACTTTCTTCGGTTCGTTTCTCTCAGTTGCTGCAGAATAGGAAAGTATCTGTTACTGTTACAGGGGCAGTGCATCCATCAGGCTGTGTTTGGTCCTCATTTCCTATAGGCAGACAGACCTTATTTGAAGCATTCATCAGTTCTGATCCCCGGCACATGAACTCTTGTGCATTAATGCCTTTGCACACAGGTTACCACGTATGAAAAATGCACAAACCTGCATCGTCTTAAAAGGGCTACCGGTAACTCTCGTACAGCACCAAAAAGTGTGCCTCTCTTCTGAAAATTTGAAGAGAAACTTCTTGATAGAATATAAAGGAAGGCTTTGTTGTGTCTTCTGCAAAACAACTCCTTTTGCCAACAATTGATGCACGCCTCAAGCAATAACAGTTGGCTGATCCAGGACCTGTGATGTTTGGTGTGGTGTCCTACTCTGTATTGGTGCCTTTTATACTGATTTTCTCATAGTGTGTTGATCGAAGCAATTTCATGATTTGAAACAGTTCGTCAGGAGAGAATAAAGTGTACCGTAGTGGGATTGAAGTGCTTTAGCAATCACTGTCTATATGTTTTAATTCAGTAAATTATTAAAACAGACCATGTTGGCGCATTGGTAATACCACAATCGTGGTTTGGTAACACATCCGTCAGTTTATCTGGGCTCTTTCAAGTTAATACAGAATGCCTTGTTTACCAAGCATCCTTTAAAGGGAAATTCCAGGCTCAAAAATATTTTACCTAGTCTTTAAGAATATATGGTAACATACTGACTCCGCAGAGAATTTGTTTTGATTTGTTATCGAGAACGACACACGCGCCTATTATATTCACGATTTCTTGTCATTCAGGAGTACAAGGGCACGGCCATATTGTTCAAATTTATTTTCCTTTTCGGCTTGTTTATAAAGATACACACTATACTATTGCCACATCAGTGAGTTAATACAACAAGAAAGAAGTGTTTACAGTGAGTTTGGTTTCATTTTGAAAATTCCCAACAAAAGACATTCAAAACCTTTCGCTTTCATCGTCTGAAAAATTCTCGAGTCCATAATCTGAAATTGGTTCTTGACATCAACGTTCGGGTTCTCGAGTTCCCGGTTTTGATGCACAGCCTTAAACTTGTAATTTCCATGTGGCCAGGGATCATGCCCAAAGTCACATACTACGGCAACATTAGCCAGAATAGTCCAGAATTAACCCGAATAAACCGGAACTGTTTAAGATGTTGTGATGATGGCCTGGAATACTACTGGCACAAACCCGGAGATGGTGTTGTGAGGCACTCTGACGCCGTACATGAGGGTCTTATAGCTGTCGCCTGTTGTCAGGTGCGGCTTCCAATTCGTACCTAGTTCTTGCCTCTAACATTCCCCAATCGGTAACTGACCCAATAAAATATATAAATCAAGATTTTTCCCGACTCCTTATTTTTTTAACCTTTTACTGAGGATGAACTCCTAAGATGTATTTAGAAAATGCCTGACAAGAATAGTACGGTACATGCTCATGATGAACAATGCGCTCCAACAATCAAGAAAATTGCACCGCTTATTGTGAAACCATTAGTAAAAATATGTAATTTATCATTATTAACTGGAATAATTCAAACCACCTTAAAATAGTGAAAGTAATTCCGATACTTAAAAGTGGAAATTCACAGATCTTTAGTAATTATAGACCCATTTCATTGTTGCCCTGTTTCTCCAAAGTTCAAGAAAGACTTGTAGCCGATCGTATGAATAAGTCCATTGATAAAAATAAAATCTTAGTTCATTCACAATATGGATTTCGTGCAAATTACTCGACCCAGATGGCCCCGATAGATCTCATTGACCAAATTACCTCATCTCTGGACAAAGGGAAGCACACAGTGGGAATCTTTTTAGATTTATCAAAAGCATTTGACACAATTGATCATGAGATATTACTAAGTAAAATGGGAAAATATGGAGTTTGAGGTACGGCTCTTGAGTGGTTCAGTAATTACTTAAATGACAGGAAACAGTACTTTGTGTGGCAAAACAGTGTGTCTACTCAAAAACAGATTTTATGTGGGTTTTTCTCAGGAGATATAATGAGGCCAATTATGTTCCTCTTGTATATAAATGATTTACCTCAATCTTCAGATATTTCAAAATTCATTTTATTTGCAGATGATACAAATATTTTTTATAGTAGTAGAGATAAAAATGAAGTACTACTTCTATGTTGTAAATAGGGAACTTGAATCAATCTGTGAATTAATGAACTACAATAGATTGTCAGTTAATTAAAAAAGACGTGCTGTTAATATTATCTAATATACCATAGATCTAAATGGAAATTTCCACATTGTCTTTAATAATACCATGATAAACCAAGTTTGTCAAACCAGATTTCATAGAAATCATAGACAATAAGCTTACTGGGAAAAGTCATTGCCGGTCCATATGTCAATTTCTCGTACACTTGGTATACTCTGGAAGATTAAGTATATATTACCAATTAAAGCGCTATTTTCTATATATAATACTTTATCTTTGCCACAATTGCAATATGGGATATTACATGTAGCATAGGGCAATAACAATTTATATTTCTTAAATAAAATTTATGTTGTACACAAAAAATCACTTCGAGGTATAAACCACTTAAATGCAAGAGCACATACATGTACCGCACCCCCTTTTTATCAATTTAATACACTTAACACTTCTCATCCCTGAGTATATACAAATACCACCTTGGAGTCATTATGTTTTATTACGATAGGAACCTATTACCTACAACAATTTTGAAACTCTTCAGTAGAAATACAGACATTCACCAGTACTATACACGAAATTAAAAAAAATGGAATTTTTATAGAGTAAGAACATCTAAGTATTTATCTACAGTTGAACACCAAGGACCCCTTTTTTGGGGAAAGGCCATGGACCAAACGGCTGCCAATATAAACACTCAATTTGCCTCAATTAACCCTCTCATGTACATGTACCCATTTATACTCCTGGGTGGTGATAGGAAATTGTAATCAAGTGTCTTGCCCAAGAGCACAAACATCATATTCCTGGAAAGGTTCGAACCTACGCACCATCGTACACGAGTCAAACACCATAACCACTGGGCCATGGCATTCTACAGGGCATGGTTAGTAATCGCACATGGTGTATTTGTATTCTCATATTGGCATCATCTGAATAGCAACTCTGTCAATTTGTTTTCTTTTGATACAGCTGTAAAAAGCTACCTTAACTCCCTGTCGAAATTTCTTGTATTTTAACCCATATATAATAGGGTTGATGACTGAATTAAAATAGTACAATGAGGTGCAGATATTTAAAATGTATAATTCAAAGGTTTCTGAATTACAGAATGAAGTTAGACCCTCATGTTGTTGACGCAAACAGAGAAATAAGGCTGTGTTAATTGGTGTCCATAGAATTATCATAGCTCCTAAGACAATCATAAGTGTGCGGATCAGACGCTGTCTAGCAATGACAAGATCATAGGCTGCTGCCCTAACATGCCGCAGGTTTAGGGCTTTGGCTTGTTTTTTTAGAGTGACTTGAATCTTGTAGTAAGCAAGACTCGTCAGCATTATGGGCAGCAAGTATCCCATTAGAAACAAAAACACACTCAGCAGAATTTGAAATTCCTCCCGTACATGTAGGTGCTTTAATTCAAAGCAAGCCGGATGAAGATCGATAGTCATTAAGTCGATAATAAATAAATTTGGTGAAGAGAAGAGAAATGAGATCACCCAAATCAGAGCAATCAGATATTTCATCCGTGTTGCTGTGAGAGTCCTTTCATAGTGCAGCGGATGCACAATTGCAACGTATCTTTCTAATGTTATCACACAGAGATTGTAACAAGATGCAATGCCAAAAAACCATGACAAATATTCTGATCTCAGAAAGCGACAGAAAAGTTGTTTTCCGACAACAGTTGCTGGCACAAAAGCTAGTGCACATTTTGAATGTGTTAGGAAAAAAAATAACCCATGAAGACACAGCAGCATGTCGGTTACAGCCAAATTCACCAGCAGATAGTTTGTCATGTTGTGCAGGAATTTGACGCGTAGAATGACGAAGCACACTAAGAGGTTTCCTAAGACACCAATGGCTCCTTCTACTGGCATGACAGTGCATACCCACAACCACTTACGTTCAGTAAGGTCCTCCGTGTCATTGAGTTGCTGGGTTGAATTCATGGCCGACATCTGCACGAGTACTTGTTTAGAATGATGTTACCATACATAGTTGAATGTTAAACACTGATGACTTAGAATGTTTGTAGTCAACCTGAAGTTAAGGAATCATCAAAACAGCAGATAACGTAGCCCCAATTGGAACTTGATGACCAGTATAACGATACAGTATAAGGACACAGACCATTCGGTTACCAACAGCAAAGCAGTAAAATTCCAATTGCTATTCAACACATGGTATGATGCTGACTCGGAGTAATTGGAAAAAGTGTTAAACTATTTTCCAAAACTCACATCTTGAAGATTTGTTTGCGATCTGCTTCAATCAAAGCTGTCAGGTTTTTGTCTTCAGTTCTCCATCATAGAGAGATGACTTCGAATGTACACTGTATGTAAAGTACGTTAAATACTTGTAAATGTACATGTACAATTATGCATCAAGCACTAAGGTCTTTCCATGTAGCAGCTCTTTTGAAATTCTCTTATTCAACTGTGTGGTACCAAGTGAAAACGTCCATGATCCACCTACAGTTATCCATCTGGCCACTTGATGTACTTAGCTGTTGATGCTCACAGTAAGCCACTGATGCTGAATAATATCCTGGACGCAATCATCAGCGCCTTTTATTTAGAGTCAAATTAACTTTGCGAGTACTTGATGCTGACAAGAAAGAAAAGTATTTGTTATTATTACAGCGGCAGTGCATCCATCAGACTGCGTTTGATCCTCATTTCCTATAGGCAGACAGAGCTTATAAGGTCAAGAAGGTCAAACTGTCCGTTTCTCTCAGTGACTGCTGAATAGGAAAGTATCTGTCACTGTTACAGGGGCAGTGCATCCATCAAGCTGCGTTTGGTCCTCATTTCCTGTAGGCAGACAGAGCTTATTTGAAGCATTCATCAGTTCTGATCCCCAGTACACAAACTCTTGTGCATTAATGCCTTTTCACCCAGGTTCCCACGTATGGAAAATGCACAAAAAAACCTGCATCGCCTTAAAAAGGCTACCGTTAACTCTCGTACAGCACCAAAAAGTGTGCCTCTCTTCTGAAAATTTGAAGGGGAACTTCTGGATGAACTTATAAAGGAAGGCTCTGTTGTGTCTTCTGCAAAACAACTCCTTTTACCAACAATTGATGCAAGCCTCAAGCAATAACAGTTGGCTGATCCAGGACCTGCGATGTTTGGTGTGGTGTCCTACTCTGTATTGGTGCCTTTTATACTGATTTTGTCATCGTGTGCTGATCAAAGTAATTTTACAGTTTGAAACAGGTGGTCAGGAGATAATAAAGTGTACTGTAGTGAGATTTAAGTGCTTTTTGGGCCATCACTGCCATACAGAATGCCTAGTTTACCAAACATCCATTAATCAATAACAAACTGACTTTGGTTGCTTTATCCTGATTGAGTACATGTATGTTCCTTTCTGACATTTAAATGTATAGAGAGCTTTAGGTTCAAAGTTTAGATTTTCTTCTTTTATTTGAGTAAAAACTAGAGATATAGTGGATACATGCTGCCCAATTCGTCACCGTCACCACAAAGTAACACTAATGTCATGGCTGTATCGCGATGCACTTCTGGCGTTTTTACAAAGTAACGCAAAGCCCATAGCTAGTACAAACGGATAGCGTCACTTCGTAAAAACTCGAACACGGCGTATCTCATTTGTGAGTTTTTACGAAGTGGCGCTATCCGTGTGTATTTGCTATGGGCTTTGCGTTACTTTGTAAAAACGCCAGAAGTGGGTATCGCGTATCACGTGACATTAGAGCTAGTTTCTGTAATTTGACCTTGAGATTTTCGACCAGATAGATATTGCTGCACTCTGCAGCCAAGACATGCAATCTGATGCTGTGTTTGGCAGGGTTTCTAGCCAAAATACCCTGGAGGGTTAAGGTGAATTCAACAAGTATGTTTAAAACTGGCTCATCGGCCTGAACATTGTCGCATCCAGGTTCATGAGCCGGTTTTAAACATACCTGTACTTGTTTAAAACCGTTCAACCATTATTTTCTCCTTATTAAATGTGGGGCAACTCTCCATTATCCCTAGAGGACCGACCTCGAATAACCATAACACCACCATAGTGCTGCAACCGAACCACCGAACAGAACTAAAAATAGCCGAAATTGGCTATCCCAACCAAAAACTATTCAGGGTGCTTTTGGCTGGACTACTCCTTGACCTTCAAGTGAAATTGGTTTAACAGATTAATGATCAGAGACACTACAAAATTATTTTCCACATTTTATGCTCTTTCATAATTTTTAAAATGCGTCAAAAATGATTACCTACAAATACACACCACATGTTGACTTTTCCATGCTGTTGCATGGAAAAGTCAACATGTGGTTAGTGACTGTGGGTTGTATTTGTGGGGCATGATATGTGTACACAAAGAAACAGCTTCACATAACATGCGCCTGGACAAGGGATGTAGTCCAGTCCATCACAAGTCCCTGCAAGTCCCTGCAAGTCCACCACAAGTCCTTCAGTTCTAATTCAAATCACAAGCTATTCAAATCAGCTTTGACAAAAGCATTCCTTTGTTATTGTTCATCCAGTTACTTGTGACTGCCTTTATGAAGGGACTTGTGACTGGCTTCACAAAAGGACTTGTGGACGGACTTGCAGGGACTCGAGTACAACCCTAGCCTGGACTAGCTATAGCTGCAAAGCTGCAAGCCGCATCTTTCGGCTTTGTGACTAAATACTGAATATGCATTTATTATAACTATCTTTAGTGACAACAGACAAGTACTGAATAAATTATGTATTTGATTATTAGATACAGCCTAGCAATAAGCCATTTGCGCTTGACCCCGGGTAAATTTGAATAACATCTGGTACACTGACTTGCTCACACAGCTTGGCACATTTTTACTTTGAATTCTCGAGACCAAAGACACTGTTGCTATATCCAAATACTACCACAGTGGCGTGACGGCTGCCTTGGAAATGTCCACGCATTTTCAGCTGTACTATCTATTATCGGCATGACTATAGCCCCTTGATTTTTTTCAATGTACATTGTACATGTAGGCCTACTTTCGAACCAAACCGATGTTCGGGGGGAAAAAAGGTCCAAACAGGAACCGAACCAAACCTGGAGGATCAGTTTTAGCACTACACCGCTAGGCCAGGCACAGTTAAAGGGATCCTATACGTTTGGTAATTACTCCAAAAATGTATGGCATTAACTTACTCGGTAAGAAGTACAGCAGCTTTGGATAGTGTAATGCATTTTTAGAAACTTTTTAATTCGAAGTACTGCGGTTATGGAAAAAGATATCACTTTTTATCCCCCAAAATTTGAATCTGAGAAGCGTTACTGCAGTGACGTTTCTCAGATTGTGTATTCCAATGCAGAATATTCTTCCTGCGTGGAAATAACCGCTTCAGATTTTTGGCAATATCTCAAAATCGCTACCCCATTTTGAAATGAAATTTTTACACGTTAGTTTTATGGTATATATCTATAAATATATAGGGTTGAAACAAACAATGGGTTCCAATTACCAAATGTATAAAAATACCTTTTGAAGCTATCCAAAAAGTAATATACCAAAATACTGGTAAATACTAAAACAAAAAGCTTAGTTGTTGTAATTATTCCTACAGACATGCTGCCATTTTGAAAAAAATAATGAAAGTCATTTTCAAAGATACGTCTTAGAGATGCATTAGTAACAACTGTCGTGCTTATATACAGTGCTTTCCATCCTCACAGATCTCAAAGCGCTTTACAATTATTACCACGTTCATCAGGCCATGGACCACACGGCTGCCAATATAGGCACTCAATTTGCCTCGATCCTCTCAGGTACCCATTTATAATCCTGGGTGAAGATAGGCAATTGTAGTCAAGTGTCTTGCCCGAGAGCACAAACATTATATTCCTGAAAGCGTTCGAACCTACGCACCATCGTACACGAGTCAAACACCATAACCACTGGTATGGGCCATGGCATTCTACAGGGCATTATTAGTACGGTACATGTAGTTGGTTTAGTAATCCGCACATGGTGTATTTTTATTTTCATATTGGCATCATCTGAATATCAACTCTATTATTATTTTTTCTTTTGATACAGCTGCAAAAAGCTAACTTAACTCCCTGTCGGAATTTCTTGTATTTTAACCCATAGATGATAGGGTTGATGACTGAATTGAAATAGAACAATGAGATGCAGATATTAAAAATGTATAATCTATATGTTTCTGAATTACAGAATGAAGTTAGACCCTCGTGTAGTTGCAGCGCACAGAGAAATAAGGCTGTGTAAAGCGGTGTCCATAGAATGATCAAAGCTCCTAAGACAATCATAAGTGTGCGGATCAGACGATGTCTAGCAATCACAAGATCATAGGCTGCTGCCCTCACATGCCGCAGGTTTAGGGCTTTGGCTTGTTTTTTTAGAGCGACTTGTATCTTGTAGTATAAAGCAAGACTCGTCAGCATTATGGGCAGCAAGTATCCCATTAGAAACAAAAACACATTCAGCAGAATTTGAAATTCCTCCCGGTTGTACTTTAATTCAAAGCAAGCCCGATGAGGATCGGTAGTAAAGTCGGTAATAAATAAATAAGGTGAAGAGAAAAAAAATGAGATCACCCAAATCAGAGCAATCAGATATTTCATCCGTGTTGCTGTGAGAGTCCTTTCATAGTGCAGCGGATGCACAATTGCAATGTATCTTTCTAATGTTATCACACAGAGATTGTAACAAGATGCAATGCCAAAAAACCATGACAAATATTCTGATTTTAGAATGCGACAGAAAAGTTGTCTCCCGACAACAGTTGATGGCACAAAAGCTAGTGCACATTTTGAATGTGTCAGATAGAAGAAGAACTCTTGAAGACACACCAGCATATCGGCCACAGCCAAATTCACCAGCAGATAGTTTGTCATGTTGTGCAGGAATTTGACGCGTAGAATGACGAAGCACACTAAGAGGTTTCCTAAGACACCAATGGCTCCTTCTACTGGCATGGCAATGCATACCCACAACCACTTACGTTCAGCATGGTCCTCCGTGTCATTGAGTTGCTGGGTTGAATTCATGGCCGACATCTTCATAAGTACTTGTTTAGAATGATGTTATCATAAATAGTTGACTGTTAAACACTGATGACTTAGAATGTTTGTAGTCAACCCGAAGTTAAGGAATCATCAAAACAGCAGATAACGTAGCCTCAATGGAAACTTGATGAACAGTATAACGAGTAGAAAAATATATGTTATTATTACAGCAGCGATGCATCCATCAGGCAGCGTTTGGTCTTCATTTGCTTTAGGCAGACATAGCTTATAAGGTCAATATGATCAGACTGTCTTCGGTCCGTTTCTCTCAGTGGCTTCTGAATAGGAAAGTATCTGTTATTGTTACAGCAGCAGTGCATCCATCAGGCAAAGTTTGGTCCTCATTTGCTATAGGCAGACAGAGCTTATTTGAAGCATTCATCAGTTCTGATCCCCGGCACATGAACTCTTGTGCATTAATGCATCTGCACACAGGTTACCACGTATGGAAAAATGCACAAACCTGCATCGTCTTAAAAGGGCTACCAGTAACTCTCGTACAGCACCAAAAAGTGTGCCTCTCTTCTGAAAATTTGAAGGGGAACTTCTGGATGGACTTATAAAGAAAAACTTTGTCGTCAACAATTGATGGACGCCTCAAGCAATAACAGTTGGCTGATCCATGACCTGCAATGTTTGGTGTGGTGTCCTACTCTGTATTGGTGCCTTTTATACCGATTTTCTCATCGTGTGTTGATCGAAGCAATTTCATGATTTGAAACAGTTAGCCAGGAGATAATGAAGTGTACCGTAGTGAGATTGAAGTGCTTTAGCAATCACTGTCTATAATTTTTAATTCAGTAAATTATTAAAACAGACCATGTTGGCGCATTGGTATATTACCACAATCGTGGTTTGGTAACGCATCCGTCAATTTATCTCGGCTATTTCAAATTAATACAGAATGCCTTGTTTACCAAGCATCCTTTAATCAATAATGGACTGATTTTGGTTGCAATATCTTGATTGAGTTTGTTCCGACATTAAAATGTCTAGAGAGCTTTAGGTTCAAAGGATGTTTATTTTATATTTTTTATTAGAGTAAAAACTAGAGATGTAGTGGATGCATGCTGCCCAATTAGGAGCTAGTCATCATTTATCAATACCTTTGTTCAAGGGACACCAGTCAGAAGCAACAAACCTGTATAGAGGTAGGCATTTAGGGATAGTTTGGGAACAGAGTACCTGATTACAAAGAAAAACACCCCAACATTTAAATCTCAGAAGTTCTTTTTCAGTTTGTTCATAGAAGCCCACACTATAACATTGCCACATCAGTGAGTTAATACAACAAGATAGAAGTGTTTACAGTGAGTTTGGTTTCATGTTGAAAATTCCCAACAAAAGACATTCAAAACTGTTCGCTTTCATCGTCTGAAAAATTACAAATGTAGTTGGTTAATGTTTCTCAAGTCCATAATCTGGAATTGGTTCTTGACATCAACGGTCGGGTTCTCGAGTTCCCGGTTTTGATGCACAGTCCTAAACTTGTAATTGCCAGGTGGTCAGGGATCATGCCCAAAGTCACATACTATGGCAACACTAGCCAGAATAGTCCAGAATTAACCACTCAAATAAACCACTCAAATGCAAAGGCACATACCGCACCCCCTTTTCATCAATTTAATACACTTCCCATCGCTGAGTTATACAATACCACTATGGAGTCATTATGTTTAAATACAATAGGAAACTATTACCTACAACAATTTTGCAACTCTTCAGTACAAATACAGACATCCACCAGTACGATACAAGAAATTAAAGGAAATTGCATTTTTATAGAGTATCATCCAAGTATTTATCTACAGTTAAACACCAAGGACCCATTTTTTGGGAATAGCCCCCCCACACCCACCCCCCAATTAACCCTATTACATGTAGGTCAATAAGCAGTTTAAACAAAACATCTTACGATATATTGTAAGTAAGTTTTGGTACTATATACCTGTCTGTTTGAAATATCTATGTTGGAAATTAATAGTAGTGACAACAACCAATATTATTTCAACAACCAATATTATTTCATAAAAATGAAGTAGTACATGTAGTAAATAGGGAACTTTGATCTGTCTGTGAATGGATGGATGAACTCCAATAGAATATCAGTTAATTTAAACAAGAGGTGCTGTATAATATTCTTTAATAATTATAGATCTAAATGGACATTTTCCACGTTGTCTTTAATAATACGATGATAAACCAAGTTTGTCAATCCAGATTTCCAGAGGTAATCATAGACAATAAGCTTACTTGGAAAAGTCATTGCCAGAACATCCATATGTCAATTTCTCGTACACTTGGTATACTCTGGAAAATTAAGGATATATTACAATAGAAATTGTAAGGGCCAATAGAAATTGTAAGGGCCAATAGAAATTTATATTTCTTAAATAAAATTTATGTTGTACAAAAAAAATCACTTCGAGGTATAAACCACTTAAATGCAAGAGCACATACTGCACCCCCTTTTCATCAATTTAATACACTTAACACTTCTTATCGCTGAGTAAATACAAATACCAGCTTGGAGTCATTATGTTTAATTACGATACGAACCTATTACCTACAACAATTTTGCAACTCTTCAGTAGAAATACAGACATTCACCATTACGATACAAAAAATTTCAGGAAATTGAATTTTTATAGAGTAAGAACATCTAAGTATTTATCTACAGTTTAAACACGAAGAACACATTTTGGGGGAAATAGGACCCCCCCCCCCCCCCCCCCCCCCCCAATTCCCCATATTACATGTAGGTCAATGGGCAGTTTAAAAAAAACATCTTACAAAATATTGTATCTACATTTTGGTACTATACCTGTCTGTTTCGAATATCTATGTTGGGAATTAATAGTAGTGACAACAACCAATATTATTTCTTTGTTAGTATTTCTGCAAAAAATCTACACTAGATAGCTCATTACACGTCAAGCCTTTTATTTTCCTTTTATGTTTAATTCTAACGTACATTAATTAATGTTTTATTCACGGGAACCTGGCCTTGTACAAGCTTCAGCTTTCTGTCAGCCTCCTCCAATCATCATCATTACACTATTAAATTTATGCTAATGTCATTTGATGATTCATTTCCACAAAAATGATGCTTAGAAATAAATCAAATCAAATCAAGTAATAAACAAATTATGTATTTGATTATTAGATACGACCTAGCGATGAGCCATTTGCGCATTACCCCGAGTTCAATTTGAATAACATCTGGTACACTGACATTCTCACACAGCCTGGCACATTTTAATTTTGAATTCTCCAGACAATGCTATATCATGTGATTCGGGGCAAGCCTTACGCCAAGTTCGAAATGGTCTGGTGTCTTTGTGCCATTCTCGCCCATTGTGAACAATGTATTGGTGCTGAACGTCTGTTACGTAACTATGCAAGAGCTTGCCCTGAATCATGTGATATGGGAATAGTGTCTTTGGTCTGGAGAATTTAAAGTTTAACGGTGCCAAGCAGTGTGAGCAAGTCAGTGTACCAGGTGTTATTCAAATTTAACTTGGGGTCACGCGCAAATGGCTTATTGGTGCGGTAGAGCCCGGGTGTGGCAATTAATTTGTTGTGATTTCTTGCACCATATGTCGATCAGGCGGCACAATGCATTTTGGCACGTGATTATATTCTACAAGGCGGGACAAACCACCGTGACTTCAGGAAAGAGAGCGCGCGGACATTCATTCACGGCATGCTATACATTTACTGCACGTGTACATGTAATGTATACTGCGTAAGTTGTGTTATAGTGCCCTCTCGCGTGTGTTGTTATGCACCGACCATGGGTGCTGACATCTTGTTTTCCCGAATTTAGGCTCGTGTTTGGCCATGATTTATTCACTACCACAGTGGCGTGGCGGCTGCCTTGGAAAAGTCTCCACGCATTTTTAGCTGTACTATTCATACTATATCGGCATGATTATAGCCCTTTAATTGTTTTCATTGTACATTGTACTTCCGAACCAAACCGATGTTCGGGGAAAAACAACGTCCAAACCTGGACCGAACCGAACCTGGAGGATCAGTTTCAGCACTACACCGCTAGGCCTGGCACAGTTAAAGCAGAAATATACATTTGGCAGCTATGCAAAAAGTAATAACCAAAATACTGTTAAATACTAAAACAAAAAGCTTACTTGTTGTAAAGCTATTAATGATTCAAAACTCCCTGTGAAATTATTCCTACAGGAATGCTGCCATTTTGAAGAAAATAATGAAAGGTCATTTTCAAAGATACGTCTTAGAGATGCATTAGTAATAATTAATAACAACTGTCGTGCTTATATACAGCGCTTTCCATCCTCACCGATCTCAAAGCGCTTTACAATTATTACCCCGTTTATCAGGCCATGGATCAAACGGCTGCAAATATAGGTACTCAATTTTCCTCGACCCTTTTAGGTACCCATTTATACTCCTGGGTGGAGATAGGCAATTGTAGTTAAGTGTCTTGCCCAAGAGCACAAACACCATATTCCTGGAAAGGTTTGAACCTCCACACCATCGTACACGAGTCAAACACCCTAACCACTGGACCATGGCATTCTACAGGGCATTAGAATACGGTAGTTGGTTAGTAATCGCACATAGTGTATTTTTATACTCATAATGGCATCATCTGAATATCAACTCTGTTATTGTTTTTCCTTTTGATACAGCTGCTGCAAAAAGCTACCTTAACTCCCTGTCGGAACTTCTTGTATTTTAACCCATAGATGATGGGGTTGATGACTGAATTGAAATAGTACAATGAGTTGCAGATATAAGAAATGTATAATTCATAGGTTTCTGAATTACAGAATGAAGTTTGACTCGCGTGTAGTGGCAGCACACAGAGAAAAAAGGTTGTGTAAACTGGTGTCCATAGAATGACCATAGCTCCTAAGACAATCATAAGTGTGCGGATCAGACGCTGTCTAGCAATCACAAGATCATAGGCTGCTGCTCTCACATGCCGCAGGTTTAGGGCTTTGGCTTGTCTTTTGAGAGTGGCTTGAATCTTGTAGTAAGCAAGACTCGTCAGCATTACAGGCAGCAAGTATCCCATTAGAAACAAAAACACATTCAGCAGAATATGAAATTCCTCATAGCGGTCCTTTAATTCAAAGCAAGCCGGATGAGGATCGGTAGTAAAGTCGGTAATAAATAAATAAGGTGAAGAGAAAAAAAATGAGATCACCCAAATCAGAGCAATCAGATATTTCATCCGTGTTGCTGTGAGAGTCCTTTCATAGTGCAGCGGATGCACAATTGCAATGTATCTTTCTAATGTTATCACACAGAGATTGTAACAAGATGCAATGCCAAAAAACCATGACAAATATTCTGATTTTAGAATGCGACAGAAAAGTTGTCTCCCGACAACAGTTGATGGCACAAAAGCTAGTGCACATTTTGAATGCGTCAGATAGAAGAAGAACTCTTGAAGACACACCAGCATATCGGCCACAGCCAAATTCACCAGCAGATAGTTCGTCATGTTGTGCAGGAATTTGACGCGTAGAATGACGAAGCACACTAAGAGGTTTCCTAAGACACCAATGGCTCCTTCTACTGGCATGGCAATGCATACCCACAACCACTTACGTTCAGTAAGGTCCTCCGTGTCATTGAGTTGCTGGGTTGAATTCATGGCCGACATCTTCAAAAGTACTTGTTTAGAATGATGTTATCATAAATAGTTGACTGTTAAACACTGATGACTTAGAATGTTTGTAGTCAACCCGAAGTTAAGGAATCATCAAAACAGCAGATAACGTAGCCTCAATGGAAACTTGATGAACAGTATAACGAATAGGAAAGTATCAGTTATTATTACAGCAGCGGTGCATCCATCAGGCAGCGTTTGGTCCTCATTTGCTTTAGGCAGACAGAACTTATAAGGTCAATATGATCAGACTGTCTACGGTCCGTTTCTCTCAGTGGCTTCCGGATAGGAAAGTATCTGTTATTGTTACAGGGGTAGTGCATCCATCAGGCAGCGTTTGGTCCTCATTTGCTTTAGGCAGACATAGCTTATAAGGTCAATATGATCAGACTATCTTCGGTCCGATTTTCTCAGTGGCTTCCGGATAGGAAAGTATCTGTTACTTACAGGGGCAGTGCATCCATCAGGCTGTGTTTGGTCCTCATTTCCTATAGGCAGACATAGCTTATTTTAAGCATTCATCAGTTCTGATCCCCGGCACATGAACTCTTGTGCATTAATGCATTTGCACACAGGTTACCACGTATGGAAAAATGCACAAACCTGCATCGTCTTAAAAGGGCTACCGGTAACTCTCGTACAGCACCAAAAAGTGTGCCTGTCTTCTGAAAATTTGAAGGGGAACTTCTGGAAGGACTTACAAAAAAAGGCCTTGTTGTGTTTTCTGCAAAACAACTCCTTTTGCCAACAATTGATGTACGCCTCAAGCAATAACAGTTTGCTGATCCAGGACCTGCGATGTTTGGTGTGGTGTCCTACTCTGTATTGGTGCCTTTTATACTGATTTTCTCATCGTGTGTTGATCGAAGCAATTTCACGATTTGAAACAGGTCGTCAGGAGATAATGAAGTGTACCGTAGCAGGATTGAAGTGCTTTGGCAATCACTGTCTATACTTTTTAATTTAAAACAGACCATGTTGGCGCATTGGTAATACCCCAATCGTGGTTTGGTAACACATTCGTCAATTTATCCCGGGTCTTTCAAGTTAATACATTCTAGAATGCCTTGTCTACCAAGCATCCTTTAATCAATAATGGACTGATTTTGGTTGCAATATCCTAATTGAGTTTGTTCCTTTCTGACATTAAAATGTATAGAGAGCTTTAGGTTTAAAGGATGTTTAATGTATATGTTTTATTAGAGTAAAAACTAAAGTTGTAGTGGATGCATGCTGCCCAATTAGGAGCTACATGTAGTTCCCATAAGTTATCAATATCTTTGTTCAAGATTGAAGTGCCTCCTTGGCTGTCGGTGCCTGTACTTGTTACATTCAATAAATTAAATAGCTACTCATTGGCTCTTTTCACAAGTAACTGCAATAATGTTTGGTATTAAAGGTAGTATACACCATTGGTATTTTTTTGAATTATCAGGAATGGGTGGATTTGGGGGGTTGTATTTCATATTAAATATCGTTTAACTGACCTGTCCGAAGTTTTACAATCATGGTTGCTGAGAAACGCAAGAAAAACGACGTTCGTTTTTAACCGGAGTCGGGCAGTTTTTCTTATGTTGTTTTTGTTTTTTCGCGATCGCCGTCCGGCGAGAATGAATTTTGGTTTATACAATTCATTTTTTGGGAACAATTACAGGATATCTAGAGCCCTCGTTTTGCTGAATGCCTACAATCATTATTTACTTTCAAATAAGTAAGATATTTCTTAATAATTCGGTAGTAAATTTTTTCGATATCTGCAAATGGTGTATACTACCTTTAAATTGGTCAAATGATCTAGGTTCTTGAAAATAAAGATAGCTTTTTTGCCAAGAATCCTATTGATTAACTGTCCTATGTACAGTGCAGTTGCCATAGAATTGTCAGACCTTTCAAAACCTTTTAGGTTTTCTGGACGAAAGGGTTTTGAAAGATAAACTGTTGGATAAAAGGGACAGTCTATGAAAGGCTTTGAAAGGAGAAACAACTCTTTGAACAAACTGATTTGAGGTATAAAGGGGAAAATTATACATTATTGAAACCGGAAAGTACATGTATGTAGGTATTGAATACGATCAGCGAATTCGCACTCAGTGTAATTTGGAGGTTAAATCTGAGATTCATTTTGTACTCAATTGTCCGTTATATTTTTATTTATGAACTTAGAATAAAATCATGATTGATAGCTTTGTCGACTTGTACTCTCCTGCCAATGTATATAATATCTAGGGTTAAAATGTTAATGTAACCCTCCCTGGGATTAAAGGTAGGACTTATTGTAAAGATATTAATCATTCAAAGCTCCCTGTGAAATTATTCCTACAGGCATGCTGCCATTTTGAAGAAAATAATGAAAGTCATTTCCAAAAATGCGTCTTAAAGATGCATTAGTAATAATTAATAACAACTGTCGTGCTTATTATACACCGTTTTCTATCGACAGCTATCTCAAACTATTACCCCTCTTAGCAGGCCATGGTTCAAACGGCTGCCAATATAGGTACCCAATTTTCCTCAGTTAATTTAACCCTCCAAGGTACCCATTTATACTCCTAGGTGGAGATAGGCAATTGTAGTTAAGTGTCTTGCCCAAGAGCACAAACATCATATTCCCTGAAAGGTTCGAACCTCCACACGAGTGAAACACCATAACCACTGGGCCATGGCATTCTACAGGGCATGGATGGTAATCACACATGGTGTATTTTTATTCTCATATTGGCATCATCTGAATATCAAATCTGTCATTTTTTTTTCTTTTGATACAGCTGCAAAAAGCTATCTTAACTCCCTCTTGGAATTTCTTGTATTTTAACCCATAGATGATAGGGTTGATGACTGAATTGAAATAGAGCAATGAGATGCAGATATTAAAAATGTGTAACTCATAGGTTTCAAAACACACCCAGCATCGTTTGAAATATCTGATCATGAGCTTTTGATTGAATGCAATCCTGATCAGGATCAGTACTGAGATGAATCATAAAAAAAAAAGGGAAAGAAATTATAAATGAAATCACCCAAATCAGAGCAATCAGATATTTCATCCGTGTTGCTGTGAGAGTCCTTTCATAGTGCAGCGGATGCACAATTGCAACGTATCTTTCTAATGTTATCACACAGAGATTGTAACAAGATGCAAGGCCAAAAAAACATGACAAATATTCTGATCTCAGAACGCGACAGAAAAGTTGTCTCCCGCCAACAGTTGCTGGCACAAAAGTTAGTGCACATTTTGAATGTATTAGAAATAAGAAGAACTCTTGAAGACACAGCAGCATATCGGCCACAGCCAAATTCAGCAGCAGATAGTTTGTCATGTTGTGTAGGAATTTGACGCGTAGAATGACGAAGCACACTAAGAGGTTTCCTAAAACACCAATGGCTCCTTCTGCTTGCAAGGCAGTGCATACCCACAACCACTTACGTTCAGTAAGTTCCTCCGTGTCATTGAGTTGCTGGGTTGAATTCATGGCCCACATCTGCACCAGTACTTGTTTAGAATGATGTTATCATAAATAGTTGACTGTTAAACACTGATGACTTAGAATGTTTGTAGTCAACCCGAAGATAAGGAATCATCAAAACAGCAGATAACCTAGCCTCAATGGAAACTTGATGAAAAGTATAACGAGTAGAAAAATATCTGTTATTATTACAGCAGCGGTGCATCCATCAGGCAGCGTTTGGTCTTCATTTGCTATAGGCAGACAAAGGTTATAAGGTCAATATGATCAGACTGTCTTGGGTCCGTTTCTCTCAGTGGCTTCTGAATAGGAAAGTATCTGTTACTGTTACAGGGGCAGTGCATCCATCAGGCTGCGTTTGGTCCTCATTTCCTGTAGGCAGACATAACTTTTTTGAAGCATTCATCAGTTCTGATCCCCGGCACCTGAACACTTGTGCATTAATGCCTTTGCACACAGGTTACCACGTATGGAAAATGCACAAACCTGCATCGTCTTAAAAGGGCTACCAGTAACTCTCGTACATCACCAAAAAGTGTGCCTCTCTTCTGAAAATTTGAAGGGGAACTTCTGGATGGACTTATAAAGGAAGGCTTTGTTGTGTCTTCTGCAAAACAACTCCCTTTGCCAACAATTGATGCACGCCTCAAGCAGTTGGTTGATCCAGGACCTGTGATGTTTGGTGTGGTGTCCTACTCTGTATTGGTAACTTTTATACTGATTTTCTCATCGAAGCAATTTCACAATTTCAAACAGGTCGTCAGGAGTAATGAACTGTACCGTAGTGAGAATGAAGTGCTTTGGCAATCACTGTCTATACTTTTTAATTCAGTAAATTATTAAAACAGACAATGTTGGCGCATTGGTATTACATGTACCACAATCGTGGTTTGGTAACACATCCGTCAATTTATCCCGGCTCTTTCAAGTTAACCAGTTCGCGCCGGGATTATTTTAACAACGTCGAGCCGACGGGCGGGATTATTTTTAACGAAACGCGATCCGAAGCGTGTTCAGGCTGATAGTGCCGGGAAGCACACCCACGCATTTCCGGCCTTGCGCGCTGCTGACATACATTTCCGAACTTAAACTTGGCGTGTTTATGCGTCATCTGTTTTGAATTTTGGGAAATGTTTGCGTTTATATACGTCATCCGGCGCGAACTGGTTAATACATAATGTCTTGTTTACCAAGCATTGAGTATGTTCCTTTCTGAAATTGAAATGTATAGAGAGCTTTAGGTTCAAAGGAAGTTTATTGTATATTTTTTATTAGAGTAAAAACTACAGATGTAGTGGATGCATGCTGCCAATTAGGAGCTAGTCATCATTTATCAATACCTTTGTTCAAGGGACACCAGTCAGAAGCAACAAACCGGTATAGAGGTGTGCATTTATGGATAGTTTGGGAACAGAGTACCTGATTTAATACAAAGAAAAACACCCCAATATTTAAATCTCAGAAGTTCCTTTTCAGCTTGTTTATAGAAGCCCACACTATAACATTGCCACATCAGTGAGTTAATACAACAAGATAGAAGTGTTTACAGTGAGTTTGGTTTTATTTTGAAAATTCCCAACAAAAGACATTCAAAACTGTTCGCTTTCATCGTCTGAAAAATTAAAAATGTAGTTGATTAATGTTTCTCGAGTCCATAATCTGTATGGTTCTTGAAATCAACGGTCGGGTTCTCGAGTTCCCGGTTTTGATGCACAGCCCTAAACTTGTAATTGCCAGGTGGTCAGGGATCATGCCCAAAGTCACATACTATGGCAACATTAGCCAGAATAGTCCAGAATTAACATGAATAAACCGGAACTGTTTAAGATGTTGTGATGATGGCCTGGCATACCACTGGCACAAACCTGGAGATGGTGTTATGAGGCACTCTGACGCCGTACATGAGGGTCTTATAGCTGTCGCCTGCTGTCAGGTGCGGCTTCCAATTTGTACCTAGTTCTTACCTCTAACATTCCCCAATCGGTAATTGACCCATTAAAATATAAAAATCAAGATTTTCCCAACTCCTTAGTTTTTTAACCTTTTACTGAGGATGAGCTCCTAAGATGTATTAAGAAGTTGCCTGACAAGAATAGTACGGTACATGCTCATGATGAACAATGCGCTCCAACAATCAAGAAAATTGCACCGCTTATTGTGAAACCATTAGTACAAATGTTTAATTTATCATTATTAACGGGAATAATTCCAAACCACCTTAAAATAGCGAAAGTAATTCCGATATTTAAAAGTGGTAATTCACAGATCTTTAGTAATTATAGACCCATTTCATTGTTGCCCTGTTTCTCGTAAGTTCAAGAAAGACTAGTAGCCGATCGTATGAATAAGTTCATTGATAAAAATAAAATCTTAGTTCATTCACAATATGGATTTCGTGCAAATTACTCGACCCAGGTGGCCCTGATAGATCTCATTGAACAAATTACCTCATCTCTGGACAAAGGGAAGCACACAGTGAGAATCCTTTTAGATTTATCAAAAGCATTTGACACAATTGATCATGAGATATTACTAAGTAAAATGAGGAAATATGGAGTTTGAGGTACGGCTCTTGAGTGGTTCAGTAATTACTTAAATGACAGGAAACAGTACGTTGTGTGGCAAAACAGCTTGTCCACTCAAAAACAGATTTTATGTGGGTTTTTCTCAGGTGATATAATGAGGCCAATTATGTTCCTCTTGTATATAAATGATTTACCTCAATCTTCAGATATTTCAAAATTCATTTTATTTGCAGATGATACGAACATGTTTTATAGTACATGTAGTTAAGATAAAAATGAATTAGTACGTGTAGTAAATAGGGAACTTTAATCTGTCAGAATATTTGTCATGTTTTTTTAGCTTGGTCCATTACCAGCGGTCATCCCCAACCCGGCCATTATCACGCAGTAATGACCGGGTCCTCGCACTGTTATTCCCGAATTAAAGTGCTATTTTATATATATATATATATATATCCAATGAATTTGGCATCTATCACAATCCAAAGTGCTCGATACATCTCTGTAGAGCTATAATTATGAAATAAATTTAGGATACGAGTTAAAATAACTTTGGCATATTTATTTCTGGACAGACTGTTTCGTACCGTGTGGCACTCATCAGCAGAATGACATAGAATATCGTGTAGCATCTTCGTATACACATGGAATCAGGCTTGCGTTGCGCGCGTTATGTATCGAACCCTGATCGCGCTCCGCGTTAATACGTTATTGAACTTATTGCGCGCGTTACATCACTGACCCTAGCACGCACTTGTCTCGGTGCCTACACTTAGCACGCACTTATATATAACGGCCAATCCGGGGATAGGATGACCGGTCCATAGAAACGTACGGTAAAATTTACTTTTTTATTTGTAACCTAACCCGTTTTTACCTGGAGCTTTTGCCACGAAATTAAAAATCTATAGGATAATGTACCGAAATCTATCGACCTACTGAATCAAATTTAAAAAAATGAAATTTTATCGAGTACTTGGGCGTTCGGACGACCACCAAACGGTCATACTAACGTCGGTGGTCATCCTAATGTCGTAAACTTACTGCAAACGGTCATCCCATCCGCGAAAAGGTGAGCATATATATATATATATAACGGCCAATCCGGGGATAGGATGACCGGTCCATAGAAACGTACGGTAAAATTTACTTTTTTATTTGTAACCTAACCCGTTTTTACCTGGAGCTTTTGCCACAAAATTAAAAATCTATAGGATAATGTACCGAAATCTATCGACAGACTCAATAAAATTTTAAAAAATGAAATTTTATCGAGTACTTGGGCGCTCGGACGACCACCAAACGGTCATCCTAACGTCGGTGGTCATCCTAATGTCGTAAACTTACTGCAAACGGTCATCCCATCCGCGAAAAGGTGAGCATATATATAATAATAATAATAATAATAACAGGCATTTATACTGCGCTTTTCCAAAACATGATCAAAGCGCATAACAAAAGAAAGGATAAATTAAAACAAACTAGAACAAAACTTAAATCTACTATTTAGGAAAAAGATAAGTTTTAAGTTTACTCTTAAATGTAACAACACAAGTAGAGTCACGGACACTAATTGGGAGACTGTTCCAAAGTTCAGCAGCAGAGTGTGAGAAGGCGTGTTTGCCATAAGATAAACTTGAGTTGTAAGTGTTAAGCCGAGTTCTATCAGAAGAAGAACGGAGTCCTTGACGATTGCTTTGGTGAAGATGAAACATATCAGAGAGATAAGGTGGGGCAATGTCCTTCAAACATTTGAAAACATATAGAAGAGTTTTGAACTGGATGCGTTTCTCCATGGGTAGCCAGTGTAGTTTAGCAAGTAAGGGGGATCCATGAGCTCTCCAACAGTTAACAGTGAGAACAAGTTTGGCAGCTCTGTATTGGATACTGGTGAGGCGTTTAAGATGTGCTTTGGTGATTCCAGATAACAGGGAGTTACAATAGTCGAGACGAGAAGTGACAAGACAGCGAACCACATGGTGACAAGTATCATGATCATTGTATTTTCGAATCCTTGCAATGTTGCGCAGATGGAAGTTAGTAGAGCTACATACTGAATTAACTTGAGATGACATTGACATGACAGGGTCAAACATGACACCCAAATTCCGAATATTAGTTGAGGGGGTTACCGAAGAATTTCCAATGTTAAGAGAAACATCTTTAACATGTGACAAGTTGTTCTTAGAGGCAGCAACAAAGAACTCTGTTTTCTCAGCATTCAGTTTCAATTTGTTTGTGTGCATCCAGACTATGATGTCATCTATGCATGACGTTAGTATATCCAAGGCTTTCTCTTTTTCACCTGGCACAGTTGGATTGAAGTCAACATACAATTGTGTATCATCGGCATACATGTGGTAATTGACATTGTGCCGACGAATAACTTTGCCAACAGGATGAGTGTAAAGAGAAAACCCCATAGGTCCAATGACCGAACCTTGGGGTAGTCCGTAATCCATAGTATGTTCACAAGAATACGATCCAGAGACTACGACACGATTTCGTCGACCTTGGAGATATGAGGAGAACCAATTGAGGGCCGTATCGTTGATGCAATATGGGATATTAGCATGGGGCAATAGAAATTTATAATTCTTAAATAAAATTTATGTTGTACAAAAGAAATCACTTAGAGGTATAAACCACTCAAATACAAAGGCACATACCGCACCCCCTTTTCATCAATTTAATACACTTCCCATCGCTGAGTTATACAAATACCACCTTGGAGTCATTATGTGTAAATACGATAGGCACCTATTACATACAACAATATTGCAACTCTTCAGTAGAAATACAGACATTCACCAGTACGATACAAGAAATTTGCAGAAAAAGCTTAGTGGTGCGGTCAAGACCGGGATCGCGCGGCACAAGGCATTTTGGCACGTGATTATATTCTACAAGGCGGGCCAAACCATCGTGACTTCAGGTAAAGAGAGCACGAGGACATTCATTCACGTCCCGCTATACATTTTCTGCACGTGTACATGTAATGTATACTGCATACCTCCACAATGTATACCTCCACACCATCCTACACGAGTCAAACACCATAACCACTGGGCCATGGCATTCTACAGGGCATTAGTACCGTAGTTGGTTAGTAAACCGCACAAGGCTTATTTTTACTCTCATATTGGCATCATCTGAATATCAACTCTGTCATTTTTTTTTCTTTTGATACAGCTACTAAAAGCTACCTTAACTCCCTGTCGGAATTTCTTGTATTTTAACCCATAGATGATGGGGTTGATGACTGAATTGAAATAGTACAATGAGTTGCAGATATTATAAATGTATAATTCATAGGTTTCTGAATTACAGAACGAAGTTAGACCCTGGTGTGGTGACAGCCCACAGAAAAGATCCGCTGTGACAAGTGGTGTCCATAAAATGACCAGAGCTCCTAAGACAATCATAAGTGTGCGGATCAGACGCTGTCTAGCAATCACAAGATCATAGGCTGCTGCCCTCACATGCCGCAGGTTTAGGGCTTTTGCTTGTCTTTTGAGAGTGACTTGAATCTTGTAGTAAGAAAGACTCGTCAGCATTAGGGGCAGCAAGTATCCCATTATAAACAAAAACACATTGAGCAGAATTTGAAATTCTTCCAAGTGGTGCTCTAATTCAAAGCAAGCCGGATGAGGATCGTTAGTGAAAAAGCCAGTAATAAATAAATAAGGTGAAGAGAAGAGAAATGAAATCACCCAAATCAGAGCAATCAGATATTTCATCCGTGTTGCTGTGAGAGTCCTTTCATAGTGCAGCGGATGCACAATTGCAATGTATCTTTCTAATGTTATCACACAAAGATTGTAACAAGATGCAAGGCCAAAAACCCATGAAAAATATTCTGATCTCAGAACGCGACAGAAAAGTTGTCTCCCGACAACAGTTGCTGGAACAAAAGTTAGTGCACATTTTGAATGTGTTAGAAATAAGAAGAACTGTTGAAGACACACCAGCATATCGGCCACAGCTAAATTCACCAGCAAATAGTTTGTCATGTTGTGCAGGAATTTGACGCGTAGAATGACGAAGCACACTAAGAGGTTTCCTAAGACACCAATAGCTCCTTCTACTGGCATGGCAGTGCATAACCAAAACCACTTACGTTCAGTAAGGTCCTCCGTGTCATTGAGTTGCTGGGTTGAATTCATGGCCGACATCTCCACGAGAACTTGTTTAGAATGATGTTATCATAAATAGACTGTTAAACACTGATGACTTAGAATGTTTGTATTCAACCCGAAGTTAAGGAATCATCAAAACAGCAGATAACGTAGCCTCAATGAAAACTTGATGAACAGTATAACGAATAGGGAAATATCAGTTATTATCACAGCAGCGGTGCATCCATCAGGCAGCGTTTGGTCTTCATTTGCTATAGGCAGACAAAGATTATAAGGTCAACATGATCAGACTGTCTGCAGTCTGTTTCTCTCAGTGGCTTCTGAATAGGAAGGTATCTGTTACTGTTACAGGGGCAGTGCATCCATCAGGCTGCATTTGGTCCTCATTTCCTGTAGGCAGACAGAGCTTATTTGAAGCATTCATCAGTTCTGATCCTCGGCACATGAACTCTTGTGAATTAATGCCTTTGCACACAGGTTACCACGTATGAAAAATGCACAAACCTGCATCGTCTTAAAAGGGCTATCGGTAACTCTCGTACAGCACCAAAAAGTGTGCCTCTCTTCTGAAAATTTGAAGAGAAACTTCTGGATAGACTTATAAAGTAAAGCTTTGTTGTGTCTTCTGCAAAACAACTCCTTTTGCCAACAATTGATGCACGCCTCAAGCAATAACAGTTTGCTGATCCAGGACCTGCGATGTTTGGTGTGGTGTCCTACTCTGTATTGTTGCCTTTTATACTGATTTTCCATCGTGTGTTGATCGAAGCAATTTCATGATTTGAAACAGTTCGTCAGGAGAGAATAACGTGTACCGTAGTGAGATTGAAGTGCTTTAGCAATCACTGTCTATACTTTTTAATTCAGTAAATTATTAAAACAGGCCATGTTGGTGCATTGGTAATACCACAATCGTGGTTTGGTAACACATTCGTCAATTTATCCCGGGTCTTTCAAGTTAATACAGAATGCCTTGTTTACCAAGCATCCTTTAAAGTGAAATTCCAGGCTCAAAAATATTTTACCTAGTCTAAAAGAATATATGGTACTAACATACGGACTCCGCAGAGAATTTGTTTTAATTTGTTATCGAGAACGACACACGCGAAATTATGACGAAGTGTCTGCACCTCAATGCACATCGCTTTATTGCCTGTGGTTCGCACTGGTATCCCAGCTTGACGCGGCCAACTACATTATGCAGACGTATGTTGTACGGCGCCTGACTATTGCGAGTACATGTACATGTATTGCATTTCTGTGCAGAATATCGACTTGACGCGCCACAAACTATTGTTTATTTTTGTATTTTTTTAGAAGATTAGAAAATCGGTGAGCTAGTAATTATTGCACCAGGTCTTTCTCCGTATAACTTTGAGCCCACTTTCACATGTACAGTACACATTATGTATACACTATACCGTACACAAAAGGGTTCACTTGCATTCCTTGCGCGTGCAGGGCCGCTATCGATCGGGCTTCGAGTACTGATGGTGCAGACACTACGTCACATATCTCGGATCTACCAATAAATCAGAACAAAATGGCGGCTCGCATGACGGTAAAGGCCCAGTCCCACTGCACTTGCGCACGAATTACTCATGAATTGCGCATAAAATTTTCTTCGTGCGTGATTCGTCAGTGATGTGCGTAAATCCCACGTGTTTCACACGTGGAGCATCAGTTTTTGTAAGTGATTGTACGCGGAGACGGGTTTGTGCGCGATCGCCGGTTTTGAACGGTTCAAAATTTTTTCCACGCACAACGTGCGCGATTATACGCAGTTTATGCGCAGTTTGTACGTAGTTTGGACGTGGAAGGTGCGTGATATGTCCGTGTTCTGTCAGTGTTCCGTCAGTGCTTGTGCGTCAGGAACTGGCTCCTAGCACGCACATCACTGACGAATCACTTACAGAACACGCACATATCACTTACAAAACACGCACAATCCACGTATGTTCCACTTACAATCACTTACCAAAATTATTATTGTGCGTGGAATGTTCTTTGTCAGTGATTGTAAGTGATACATGCGCAGTTTATACGCGATTCATCGGTGATTCTGACCACGCACAACCCCAGAAAATGACCAATTTCTCCACGAACAATCACGCACAAACCAATTTTATGCGTGATTTATGCGTGATTTATGCGTGATTTATGCGTCATTGGCAATGGGACTGGGCCTTAAGCACAGTGCGAGAAAATCTCTGTTTTATATGATTACCGAAACCGATAAAAATGAAATAAAAATCAAGTCAAAATGGCAATTGACACTCTTTAACATTATGCAATCATAAACTATGGGTGGAGTTTCCCTTTAATCAATAATGGACTGATTTTGGTTGCAATATCCTGATTGAGTTTGTTACTTTCCAACATTAAAATGTATAGAGAGCTTTAGGTTCAAAGGTTGTTTATTTTTTATTAGAGTAAAAACTAGAGATGTAGTGGATGCATGCTGCCCAATTAAGAGCTAGTCATCATTTATCAATATCTTTGTTCAAGGGACACTAGTCAGAAGCAACAAACCCGCATAGAGGTGTGCAATTATGGATAGTTTGGGAACACAGTACCCGATTACAAAGAAAAACACCCCAACATTTAAATCTCAAGAAGTTCCTTTTCGGCTTGTTTATAAAGGTCCACACTAGAACATTGCCACATCAGTGAGTTAATACAACAAGATAGAAGTGTTTACAGTGAGTTTGGTTTCATTTTGAAAATTCCCAACAAAAGACATTCAAAACCTTTCACTTTCATCGTCTGAAAAAGTCCATAATCTGGAATTGGTTTTTGACATCAACGGTCGGGTTCTTGAGTTCCCGGTTTTGATGCACCGCCCTAAACTTGTGATTGCCATGTGGCCAGGGATCATGCCCAAAGTCACATACTACGGCAACATTAGCCAGAATAGTCCAGAATTAACCTGAATAAACCGGAACTGTTTAAGATGTTGTGATGATGGCCTGGCATACCACTGGCATAGCTGTCGCCTGCTGTCAGGTGCGGCTTCCAATTCGTACCTAGTTCTTGCCTCTAACATTCCCCAATCGGTAACTGACCCATTAAAATATATAAATCAAGATTTTCCCAACTCCTTATTTTTGTTAACCTATTACCGAGGATGAACTCCTAAGATGTATTTAGAAATTGCCTGACAAGAATAGTACGGGACATGATGAACTATGCGCTCCAACAATCAAAACAATTGCACCTCTTAAACCATCATTCATAAATACCTGGGACAGTTTAGGCATTCCTATTGGTCGAGAGCCCGTCACGTGGCCGGTATTAAACGGACGATAAAGACATGGCTGGAAGTGTTTAAACCCAGCTGGAAACAACATTCCGTCCCCAGGGCTCACTTTATTTCCAACCCTGAACCGTACCTCGTCTCCAATAATAAGAGCGGGTAGTGTTGGCCGCGTACAGCTCGACACCTTGGGAACGAGGTTGCCAATGGCAGTAATAGTCTGGTTCACAGTAAATACGCTTTATTGCATGTATTGTGTAGAGAGCGACAGAGGCGGAAACATGTCATTTGACACAGACATAATGGCGAAACACCGAAATTTACTTGCGACAATTTTCCTGGATTTTCGGGGCTTTTTGGGCTGAATTTTACAAAAAAGGTATTTATGAATGGGAATAAATGTGTGTTCGGTCGGTATTAATCACTCTGTTTAATACCGCTTGGAGTCTGGGTGCTGATAATTACCCTCGCCTTCGGCTCGGGTAATTATCAGCACCCAGACTCCAAGCGGTATTAAACAGAGTGATTAAAACCTCTCGAACACACATTTATTCCCTTAGTAAAAATATTTAATTTAATATATTAACGGGAATAATTCCAAACGACCTTAAAATAGTGATAGTAATTCCGATATTTAAAAGTGGTAATTCACAGATCTTTAGTAATTATAGACCCATTTCATTGTTGCCGTTTCTCCAAAGTTCAAGAAAGACTTGTCGATCGTATAAATAAGTTCATTGATAAAAATAAAATCTTAGTTCATTCACAATATGGATTTCGTGCAAATTACTTGACCCAGATGGCCCTGATAGATCTCATTGACCAAATTACCTCATCTCTGGACAACGGGAAGCACACAGTGAGATTCTTTTTAGATTTATCAAAAGCATTTGACACGATTGATCATGATATATTACTAAGTAAAATGATAAAATATGGAGTTTGAGGTAGGCCGTTTGAGGTAGGCCATTTGAGGTAGGCCTTTTGAGTGGTTCAGTAATTACCTAAATGACAGGAAACAGTACGTTGTGTGGCAAAACAGTGTGTCTACTCAAAAACAGATTTTATGTGGGTTTTTCTCAGGTGATATAATGAGGCCAATTATGTTCCTCTTGTATATAAATGATTTACCTCAATCTTCAGATATTTCAAAATTTATTTTATTTGGAGATGATACGAATATGTTTTATAGTAGTAGCGATAAAAATGAAGTAGTACACGTATGTACATGTAGTAAATAGGGAACTTTGATCTGTCTGTGAATGGATGGATGAACTCCAATAGAATATCAGTTAATTTAAACAAGAGGTGCTGTATAATATTCTTTAATAATTATAGATCTAAATGGAAATTTTCCACGTTGTCTTTAATAATACCATGATAAACCAAGTTTGTCAATCCAGATTTCCAGAGGTAATCATAGACAATAAGCTTACTTGGAAAAGTCATTGCCAGAACATCCATATGTCAATTTCTCGTACACTTGGTATACTCTGGAAAATTAAGGATATATTACAATAGAAATTGTAAGGGCCAATAGAAATTGTAAGGGCCAATAGAAATTTATATTTCTTAAATAAAATTTATGTTGTACAAAAAAAATCACTTCGAGGTACATGTATAAACCACTTAAATGCAAGAGCACATACTGCACCCCCTTTTCATCAATTTAATACACTTAACACTTCTTATCGCTGAGTAAATACAAATACCAGCTTGGAGTCATTATGTTTAATTACGATACGAACCTATTACCTACAACAATTTTGCAACTCTTCAGTAGAAATACAGACATTCACCATTAGTTACGATACAAAAAATTCCAGGAAATTGAATTTTTATAGAGTATGAACATCTAAGTATTTATCTACAGTTTAAACACGAAGAACACATTTTTGGGGAAATAGGACCCCCCCCCCCCCCCCCCCCAATTCCCCCTATTACATGTAGGTCAATGGGCAGTTTAAAAAAAAACATCTTACAAAATATTGTATCTACATTTTGGTACTATACCTGTCTGTTTCGAATATCTATGTTGGGAATTAATAGTAGTGACAACAACCAATATTTTTTCTTTGTTAGTATTTCTGCAAAAACTCTACACTAGATAGCTCATTACATGTCAAGCCTTTTATTTTCCTTTTTTGTTTAATTCTAATGCACATTTAATGTTTTATTCACGGGGACCTGGCCTTGTACAAGCTTCGGCTTTCTGTCAGCCTACTCCAATCATCATCATTACACTATTAAATTTATGCTAATGTCATTGGATGATTCATTTCTACAAAAATGATGCTTGGAAATATATCAAATCAAATCAAGTAATAAACAAATTATGTATTTGATTATCAGATACGACCTAGCAATTTAGCCATTTGCACGTGACCCGAAGTTAAATTTAAATAACATCTGAGACACTGACTTGCTCACACAGCCTGGCACATTTTAATTTTAAATTCTCCAGACGTTGCTATATCACGTGATTCGGGGCAAGCCTTACGCCAAGTTTGAAATGGTCTGGTGTCTTTCTCGCCCATTGCGAACAATGTATTGGTGCAGAACGTCTATTTCGTAACTATGCAAGAGCTTCACCCGAATTATGTGATATAGCAACAGTTTTTAAAGTTTAAGGGTGCCAAGCTGTGTGAGCAAGTCAGTGTACCAGGTGCTATTCAAATTTAACTTTAATAGGGTCACGCAGAAAAAGCTTATTGGTGCGGTAGAGCCCAATATTGTGGCAAAAATTTCGATCGCGCGGCACAAGGCATTTTAGGCACGTGATTATATTCTACAAGGCGGGCCAAACCATCGTGACTTCAGGAAAGGGAGCACATTCATTAAAAACAACGTCCAAACCAGAACCGAACCAAACCTGGAGGATCAGTTTCAGCACTACACCACTAGGCCTGGCACAATTAAAGCAGAAAAATACCCTTTGCAGCTATGCAAAAAGTAATCAACCAAAATACCGTTAAATACTAAAACAAAAAGCTTACTTGTTGTAAAGATATTAATAATTAAAAACTCCCTGTGAAATTATTTCTACAGGAATGCTGCCATTTAAAAAAATAATAATGAAAGGTCATTTCCAAAGATGCGTCTTAGAGATGCATTAGTAATAATTAATAACAAATGTCGTGCTTATATACAGCGCTTTCCATCCTCACCGATCTCAAAGCGCTTTACAATTATTACAATGGACCACACGGCTGCCAATATAGGTACTCAATTTGCCTCGACCCTCTTAGGTACCCATTTATAATCCTGGGTGGAGATAGGCTATTGTAGTTAGGTGTCTTGCCCAAGAGCACAAACACCATATTCCTGAAAGAGTTCGAACCTACATGTACGCACCATTGTACACGAGTCAAACACCATAACCACTGGGCCATGGCATTCTACAGGGCATTAGTAAGGTGTATTTTTATTCTCATATTGGCATCATCTGAATAACAACTCTATTATTTTGTTTTCTTTTGACACAGCTGCAAAAAGCTACCTTAACTCCCTGTCGGAATTTCTTGTATTTTAACCCATAGATGATAGGGTTGATGACTGAATTGAAATAGTACAATGAGTTGAAGATATAAAAAATGTATAATTCATAGGTTTCTGAATTACAGAATGAAGTTTGACCCTCGTGTAGTGGCAGCACACAGAGAAAAAAGGTTGTGTAAACTGGTGTCCATAGAATGACCATAGCTCCTAAGACAATCATAAGTGTGCGGATCAGACGCTGTCTAGCAATCACAAGATCATAGGCTGCTGCTCTCACATGCCGCAGGTTTAGGGCTTTGGCTTGTCTTTTGAGAGTGACTTGAATCTTGTAGTAAGCAAGACTCGTCAGCATTATGGGCAGCAAGTATTCCATTAGAAACAAAAACACATTCAGCAACATTTGAAATTCCTCATAGTGGTGCTTTAATTCAAAGCAAGCCGGATGAGGATCGGAAGTGATTAAGTCGGTAATAAATAAATAAGGTGAAGAGAAAACAAATGAGATCACCCAAATCAGAGCAATCAGATATTTCATCCGTGTTGCTGTGAGAGTCCTTTCATAGTGCAGCGGATGCACAATTGCAATGTATCTTTCTAATGTTATCACACAGAGATTGTAACAAGATGCAAGGCCAAAAAACCATGACAAATATTCTGATTTTAGAATGCGACAGAAAAGTTGTCTCCCGACAACAGTTGATGGCACAAAAGCTAGTGCACATTTTGAATGTGTCAGATAGAAGAAGAACTCTTGAAGACACACCAGCATATCGGCCACAGCCAAATTCACCAGCAGATAGTTTGTCATGTTGTGCAGAAATTTGACGCGTAGAATGACGAAGCACACTAAGAGGTTTCCTAAGACACCAATGGCTCCTTCTACTGGCATGGCAATGCATACCCACAACCACTTACGTTCAGTAAGGTCCTCCGTCTCATTGAGTTGCTGGGTTGAATTCATGGCCGACATCTTCATAAGTACTTGTTTAGAATGATGTTATCATAAATAGTTGACTGTTAAACACTGATGACTTAGAATGTTTGTAGTCAACCCGAAGTTAAGGAATCATCAAAACAGCAGATAATTAACGTAGCCTCAATGGAAACTTGATGAACAGTATAACGAATAGGAAAGTATCAGTTATTATTACAGCAGCGGTGCATCCATCACGCAGCGTTTGGTCCTCATTTGCTTTAGGCAGACATAGCTTATAAGGTCAACATGATCAGACTGTCTTCGGTCCGTTTCTCTCAGTGGCTTCCGGATAGATAAGTATCTGTTATTGTTACAGGGGCAGTGCATCCATCAGGCAGCGTTTGGTCCTCATTTGCTATAGGCAGACAGAGCTTATTTGAAGCATTCATAAGTTCTGATCCTCGACACATGAACTCTTGTGCATGAAAAATGCACAAACCTGCATCGTCTTAAAAGGGCTACCAATAACTCTCGTACAGCACCAAAAAGCACCATAACTTCTGGATGGACTTATAAGAAAAGCTTTGTTGTTAACAATTGATGGACACCTCAAGCAATAACAGTTTGCTGATCCAGGACCTGCAATGTTTGGTGTGGTGTCCTACTCTGTATTGGTTCCTTTTATACTGATTTTCTCATCGTGTGTTGATCGAAGCAATTTCACGATTTGAAACAGGTCGTCAAGAGTAATGAAGTGTACCGAAGTGAGATTGAAGTGCTTTGGCAATCACTGTCTATACTTAAAACAGACCATGTTGGCACATTGGTATTACCCTAATCGTGGTTTGGTAACACATTTGTCAATTTATCCCGGGTCTTTCAAGTTTCTAGAATGCCTTGTTTACCAAGCATCATTTGATCAATAATGGACTGTTTTTGGTTGCAATATCCTGATTGAGTATGTTCCTTTCTGACATTAAAATGTATAGAGAGCTTTAGGTTTAAAGGATGTAGAATGTATATTTTTTATTATAGTAAAAACTAAAGTTGTAGTGGATGCATGCTGCCCAATTAGGAGCTACATGTAGTTCCCATAAGTTATCAATATCTTTGTTCAAGATTAAAGTGCCTCCTTGGCTGTCGGTGCCTGTACTTGTTACATTCAATAAATTGAATAGCTACTCATTGGCTCTTTTCACAAGTAACTGCAATAATGTTTGGTATTAAATTGGTCAAATGATCTAGGTTCTTGAAAATAAAGATAGCTTTTTTGCCAAGAATCCTATTGATTAACTGTCCTATGTACAGTGCAGTTGCCATAGAATTGTCAGACCTTTCAAAACCTTTTAGGTTTTCTGGACTACATGTAAAGGGTTTTGAAAGGTGGATAAACTGTTTGGTAAAGGGAAAGGTTTTGAAAAGAGAAACAACTCTTTGAACAAACTGATGTGAGGTATCAAGGGGAAAATTATATATTATTGAAACCGAAAAGTATGTAGGTATTGAATACGGTCAGCGAATTTGCCCTAACTGTAATTTGGAGGTTGAATCTGAGATCCATTTTTTACTCGATTGTCCGATATATTTGTATTTATGAACTTAAAAGAAAATCATGATTGATACATGTAGCTTTGTTGACTTGTACTCTCCTGCCAATGTATATAATATCTAGGGTTAAAATGTTAATGTAACCCTCCCTTGGATTAAAGGTAGGATATTAAAGGTTGAATTTTCAAAAACATTTATTCACGATCGCCGTCCGGACAAGAACAACTGATGCTGCTCTCACACTGTGGCGAATATGCTAGCGAATGTGCTTACGAATGGAAATATTTGACATTCGCTCAAACTTCGAAACATTCGCCGTGTCTTCGTAAGCGTTGGTAACAAATTCGGAACGTTCACAAGTCATTCTCCACCTCCTTACGATGATCGGTCAGTTTAGGAAGCGCTTCCTAAATTTCAGCGAATGTTGTGAAGACGGTCATTCGCCGTCGATTTTCGTAAGCATTGGTAAGCCATTGGTAAAGCGTGCGTAAGCGTTGGCAACGTTCGTTAGCTATTCGTAAGACATTGGCAAGGGTTGGTAAGCATTCGTAATATATTCGTAAGATATAAGGAGAGGTCGAGGGACGACCGAGGACAACCGACGGGTGACCGAGATGAAAATATTCACAATTTTTAGACGAATTTACCGCAAAATTCAAATATTCATATTCTCAAGAATATTCGCCACAGTGTGAGAGCAGCATTAAGAACCACTGCCCAACGCAGGTTGAAAACGAATGCTGTTGTTCTTCCTTATCTCAGCATCCATGCTTGTAAAACTTTGAATAGGTTAGTTAAACGATATTTGCTATAAAATACAACCCCTCCAAATCCATCATTCAGGATAATTCAAGCAATTACCAACGGTGTATCCTACCTTTAAGGGGCGTGTTTCAAGTTGGAATAAAAACAAAACATAACATAAAATGTATGTCCCTACTTTAATGTGAAAGACAAAATGTATTATGGTAATTCGTTACATAGTCTGAGAATTGACAATGGAAGCCAAGTGTAAAAGAAAACATTAAACAAAAACCTCCAAAAGGCAATTATTGTAAGACTAAGCCTTTACACTCGCGCAAACACACAGTCGTGAACCACATAACGACCGAGGATCGATATTGTGTTTTCCTTTCTTCCTTTACTTAACCCAATCCCCATTGCTTAGCGTTTGCACCGTCGATCGAGGACAGAATTCGGACAAGCAAACCGTCGATCGAGGATCCTTTGTTCCCTTTGTTCTCTTTTGTGTTTCGATCCTCGATCGTAATGCAAGACAAGAACACACAGTCATGTATTGACCGGCAATCGTGGACGGGGCATTGTCCGACCGTCTTACCTCTTTTGTTTGTACTAACGTTTTTGTATGATTGCCATAGAATTTGTACACGAGTTGAGATCGTGGACGTTGTGTCAATCGTGGATCCATTGTTTGCCTCCCAATTCTTTTGTCCAACGACCACGATTGCCGGTCAATACAAACGCAACCACACAGTTTAGCTGTTCCAACTAAACCAAGATGGCTTTAAGATACAAGATATCACGAAAACACGATATCAGGCCGGGCGTTTGCGTTAAAAGTGGGTTCGCACATTGTGTTTCAACGAACAGGGTGCACATGTGGCCAATTGAAATTGTTTTTGTTAGTCCAAGGTTTGTAATATCACATGATATCACGTCGATTGGAGAATGCTTGTGAATGGCCATCGTTCGATGGATCTTCAAGTCTTTAACCCTAACAATCACCATCCAGTAAAACTTAAACACCAAGTTTTGTTGGGATACGTTAAAGGTAGGATACCCCATTTGCAGATCTCAAAAAATTGTTATGAAATTATTAAGAAATATTGTATTTATTTAAAGGTAAATAATGATTGTAGTTATCCAGCAAAATGATTGCACTAGATATCTTGTAATTGTTTTGAAAAATTTAATTTTTATATACAATAATTCATGATCGTCGGATGTGATTGGGAAAAAAAGCAGAACAGCACAACAACAACGATTGTAAAACTTCGGACAGGTCAGTTAAACGACAGTTACTTTTAAATACAACCTCCCCAATTCAATTATACATGATAATTCAAGCAATTACCAATGGTGTATCCTACCTTTAATGATGGGTACTGGACCCATAAACTGACACTCTTTTACGCTTGGTTAGGCATACATTGTACCTCCAGAATCAGAGTCCAATAGTTTGTGTGTACACAGTTTGTCATAATGGTGTTGGGATTTGCCAGGATGGGTATAGTCCCTAGTAAATTACCGGTACACTTGAGAGTTGGGGTTAATACATACCTCCCATGGAGTCTAGCTGAAGTATCCCTAAGGAGGATGTGCTCTGCATACTAGCAACCGACATCTGAGATGAAGTCATGCTCTCCTCTATATCTCTAGATACAATCAAAAAGGAAAATATCTACAATATATCTACACTACATGTATATGTACAGCAATTACTATAACAATTGACTATCAGGGTTCTAGTCATGGTGGGCGGCGCCGGGCGGTACCGCCCCGGCACTGCAAATTTCCGTCTGGCTCTTGGGTTCAAATTGGCTGTGCCGCCCGGCACAATTTTATATTTTTTTTAATTTTTTTTTATTTCAAGTTATGGGCACAAAAGAAAGAGAGGAGATACAAAGTCACGTTAATCATGTTCATGTTGTAATTTATTTTATTAACTTAGCTAGACTTTCACAGAAACATGCAAAAATGAACAGGACCCCCGGCCGTGAGGCGCGAGAGCTCCGCTAGCAACGCCTCGCAATCTGATAATTTACCCGGCACTAAAAAGGTCCTAGCTAGAACCCTGTTGACTATACAACTTTATGCAGGAATCACATGAGCCCTTTTCACACAAGACAAATCTCGTAGTTGACGCAGGGAAACATGCGTTTTACACTTAAAAATGTTCAACCCTTTTGCACCAACTCTGCAATTGAACTCAACCCTGTGAACTCCACCCTGCTCCAGACCAGGGTTGAGATTTTCAACCCGGGTTGAAAATCTCGCCCGGGTTCAAAAGAGTATCAACTGCACGAAGCAAGTGTGAAACGACACAGGGTAGAAAAATCAAAAACTTAATCTGGGGCGGCAGTGAGTTCGCCCAGGGTTGAGTTTAACCAGTTCGCGCCGGAGGACGTATACATATGTATACACGCAAAGTTTTCCCCAGATTCAAAACGGATGACGCATAAACACGTTACGAGCAAGGTCGAAAAATGTCTGTCAGCAGCGAGCAAGGCCGGAAATGCGTGGGTGTGCTTCCCGGTACCATCGGCCTGAACTCGCCTCGGATCAAGTTTCGTTTAAAATAATCCCGCGCCTCGGCTCGGTAATGTTAAAATAATCCCGGCTCGAATTGGTTATCTCGGGTTGAGAGGCTGTAGTGTGGAAACGCTATGGTTACTACGTGATACAGAGATCCGTGATTGATAGAAAACACGAACAATGGAAAGTTAAACCAATTCCTTCTACAAAGGAATTGCATCTCGAAAATAACTACCAAAAATCAATCAATGTTGAGCGCAATCTTGTCTCAATCTTTGTACTCGATCGAAGGGAAATCAAACCTCGCACAAAATAGTATTTGGGTCGTACATTTACAGCCTACAGCCCAAAATCAGTTAAACTCTGTTGCACATTGCACAGCGCAGTGAATACCAGCGCTTTATAAGATTTATTATTATTATTATTATTATGTAGGCAAGTTTCACCAATTGTTCATGGCTTACTTTCTTAGCTTCCGGCCCGTGGAGACAAACATGGGGTCACCCATCTGACCAAGGGAAGACCGCAGGGAGGAATCAAAGGTCATCTCATGACCTCCTTCTGCCTGAATGGTCACATCCTGCGTCAGGCTGTAACGTCCAGGAAACGGGTTACTCTGCCTCATAGGGTCCATCTTGCATGTCTACCTACAAGACAACAATCATCAAAGAAATCAAGGAATAGTTACAGACAACCGTAGAATATCGGCACACTATAGACGATACTAAAACATACCACTGGAATTTCTGTTGTTTAACAATACTTTTGGAGATATTTGTTTAAAGTTTGGAGGTCATGCTAATTAGTCCAAATTTTACTGACCGTATCTCGAAAACGAGCCATATTCCACATTTGTTTGGGGGTTTCTCATATAGGCTCAATCTGTGAGGGTCGGGTAAAAAATCGTGTTGATTCGACACGAAATGACCCAATTTCGCTTTGCAAGCAGGTTTCAGGTTGAACTTTTATGTACATGTATATGTACTTTGAAAAAATATTTGGTATTGCTATACCTCTTACATATTCATGATCAGTCAGAGCCAAATTCTCACTGGTCAATTCACCATCACATGCCGTACGCTACTTTTTGCCATTTACTAAGCGCACACGCGAGTTTCGGTTGAGGTACAAAACACATACTTGCTGCACTTAAGTTGGGACCGATGCCTACTCGAGCAACAAGTACGGTTGCGACTGGAATACTCGGCTACTTCCAGGAATAACACACAAATCTATGAAAAGTGGCTACAGACGCTTCCATAGCCATAATTTCCAGACGTAACCAAGTATTACTTCAGAGGCAGTCAGATTTGCCTTGCACATCAACAATGGAAAAGTTGTTGATTGCAAGATCGTGCGCACGGACCGCACTAGTAGACTACACCCAGAGATGCCAATAATGAATTCTAAAAAAAGAGTAGCACCGCAGATAACCCTAACCCTGCGAGATCCAGCACAGTGCATCTTTGGTGACTGCTTGACCTTGCTGGACTCTGCACACAAGTCAATGTGACAAAGTATGCAATCTGGGTTTCTAGCCAAAATACCCTGGAGGGTTAGGGAATTATTAATTAAGGTAAAAAAAGCAGCATCGCGGAATAGTTAGAGGACGGACTGCTTAGGCTTCATAGGATATTTCAGTTACTGTTGTGATGAGAAACGTAATGCACGTGTGTGTTAGCGCGCGAATGAAATGCACCAGTGGTCATTGGTTGCTGTGTGGAAACCTTTTTCCCCGTGGGTACGTCATTCATGTAATTATATTTAACGGAGATCAATGGAAACGATATTGCAGCGCACGCACTAACCAAATCACACTTACCGAAGTAGCTACTTTGTAATTTAAAAGGTAAATATTGAAGAAAAAAAGTGACAATTTTGAGCTGCAGTAATGTGTAAAGTAATGCGAATTATCTTCGATACCCAGCTTGCCGTAGATACAATCTGGTCTTGTTCATAATGTAGGCCGATTCCACATCCCACCAATGCCCTTTGGACAAATTTATGGGAGCGAAGACCAGTATTATGCGCAAGCCGTGTGAAAGCTGCAAATTCTTTAATTATTTCATAATGAAAAAAAAAAGATAAATACATTTACAAGTATCTTTTCTTTTCTTTTTTTCTTTTTTTTCCTTCAGATGACTTATCTAAGATTTATGATTTGTATTTATAATTTGCAATTACTACTTTGACTTTTTCTAATTGTTAATAATTATAAGAAATCCAGACATTAGTTTTTAATTTGTGTAAATACCATATATTTATATAAGTTCTGTGACAATAAGTGTATATCCCGGAAAATGAAATAAATAAATAAATAAAATAAAAAGCTACAAAAACCATGGCGGTCTAAATCTTTTTTTTTTAAATCATTTTTATTTTTTATATTTGTATCCACTTCATTGTTCATAGATTCTTCGCTTTTATCAAACTATACAATTATACAACAATTATACAACTATACTGGGGCAGCTTGTTTATCGAAGCTCAATGCGGTTTAAGCGTAGAGTCAAAGTCACGGCTCAAAGTCGTAGATGCTATGACCAAATCGTATATATTTTGGCATCTCTGTACAGTGTAAACCATATGAGATACGGTTCAAATTTGTCATACTTTACGTCAACTTCAAATCTGAATAAAGCAAATTCCTCCAGCTCTATTGAGATTGTGTATATATCTCATCTGAGCAATTAACAAATAATCTGAATTAGTGAATACTCCAAAATCATTGAATAAACACCCCAGTTACCTCAATCCTGCAAAATGCTCTAGATTACATGGCCTTATGACCTGGATCCTGTATTTTCCTCCACCGGCAAACACCTACCCTAACGCCCTCAATCCTGCCAAAAATTTCTGATGCATCAACTTTCCAAGTGCTCTAAATCCTCCAAATAGACCGATTGCGCCCTCCAAGTCACGTGACCTATAGTGGGTATCAAACATCAACAAACATGGCGTCCTCATGAGCAAAGTGACGGTGTTGCATTTGTTTCTTCGATCGAGGCTTTTTCTTCTTGAAATCACTAGTGCTAGTGCCGGTCCCAACGTTCCGTGCCAGTACCACATCGTGAACATAACGTTGCTTGTAGAATGTCCACGACTTGCTGGAACTGTCTTTACTGGCTTTATTTAGCCATTCCGATAAGGTCTCGGGTACAAACTCCTTCAAAGAATTTGAGAAAGAAAAACCTTGATCGAAGAAACAATTGCAAAAAAACATCATGTACTTTGCAACAGAGGCACTTTGCCATGGAGGACGCAATTTTTGTTGAGGTCGCAATTGGTCTATTCCTCTCTTTGGCAATGCAGATTTGAGAGGATTTGAGAAGGTCAGGTTTAACCCAAGGGTGTGTCAATAATTCATATTGAAATTTATGGATTCAAGCCGTGTTCCCATTGAACTTATTCTTATGTGGCCTCGCGGTAACTTACCGCGACATTGCTTCATGTAATTATACCGTGCGTTCCCACTTGGACCTTTATACCGCGACGTAACGTTCATTCTCCATGCAAGACTGGCAGAATGTCACACGCTGCTGTTGTGCACAGTCACATTTGACCTCGAGACAAAGCAGTTTACGCATACCTCTACAGGGCGAGGCTGTTCCCATTGGACTTTTTTCAGCGTGCCTGATAACTTAAGGCGGCCGAGCAGAAACTTTCCGCGACCACTATCGGCCTGGTAGTTTTACATCTCCGTCGCATTACGTTGACAGGGACGTTAGTCTACCGTGCATTCCCATTGGATTTAATTTTGTCATTCTAAAGAAAAGTCGCGATAAATTAACCCCCAAAAAGTCCAATGGGAAGTTTGGGAACTCGGCTTAAGACAACCATGCACTGACTTACCCTCAGCTTAGTGAGGTTTCCCTCTCTGCCACTGCCAATTCTCTTTCAAAAACAGAACTTAGTGGAAGAAATCCGTAAAATAAAATCAACAAAAATATATGGAGATTTTTAACTTGGACCAAAATTCACATCATTGTTTTGTCAACAGCACAAAGCCACACAAGATGCAGTTTGAGAAAGTCCTACATGTACGGTACATGTGCATCTACATATGTACATGTTATGTCTAGTTGTTATGGCTTGAGGATTGTACGGTATCACTGGCCCAATATGGACTGTATCAGGATATCATCATTGTGACTCATACACCCTGAGGTCACCAAAATCTGTTTTTTCCTCCATCAGGCCTGTGCAAGTATCTTGACTTTTGCACAGTCATACCAGTATACTACCGTATATAAAATATATCTTTGGTCATTGTTGGTCCGAGTTGGTCGTTGTTGGGTCCGAGTTGGTCGTTGTTGGGTCCGAGTAGTTCGTTGTTGGGTCCGAGTTGGTTTAGGTCCCGAGTTGGTTTAGGTCCCGAGTTGGTTTAGGTCCCGAGTTGGTTTAGGTCCCGAGTTGGTTTAGGTCCCGAGTTGGTTTAGGTCCCGAGTTGGTTTAGGTCCCGAGTTGGTTTAGGTCCCGAGTTGGTTTAGGTCCCGAGTTGGTCGTGGTCCCGAGTTGGTCGTGGTCCCGAGTTGGTCGTGGTCCCGAGTTGGTCGTGGTCCCGAGTTGGTCGTGGTTCCGAGTTGGTCGTGGTTCCGAGTTGGTCGTGGTTCCGAGTTGGTCGTGGTTCCGAGTTGGTCGTGGTTCCGAGTTGGTTTAGGTCCCGAGTTGGTTTAGGTTCCGAGTTGGTCGTGGTTCCGAGTTGGTCGTGGTTCCGAGTTGGTCGTGGTTCCGAGTTGGTCGTGGTTCCGAGTTGGTCGTGGTTCCGAGTTGGTCGTGGTTCCGAGTTGGTCGTGGTTCCGAGTTGGTCGTGGTTCCGAGTTGGTCGTGGTTCCGAGTTGGTCGTGGTTCCGAGTTGGTCGTGGTTCCGAGTTGGTCGTGGTTCCGAGTTGGTCGTGGTTCCGAGTTGGTCGTGGTTCCGAGTTGGTCGTGGTTCCGAGTTGGTCGTGGTTCCGAGTTGGTCGTGGTTCCGAGTTGGTCGTGGTTCCGAGTTGGTCGTGGTTCCGAGTTGGTCGTGGTTCCGAGTTGGTCGTGGTTCCGAGTTGGTCGTGGTTCCGAGTTGGTCGTGGTTCCGAGTTGGTCGTGGTTCCGAGTTGGTCGTGGTTCCGAGTTGGTCGTGGTTCCGAGTTGGTCGTGGTTCCGAGTTGGTCGTGGTTCCGAGTTGGTCGTGGTTCCGAGTTGGTCGTGGTTCCGAGTTGGTCGTGGTTCCGAGTTGGTCGTGGTTCCGAGTTGGTCGTGGTTCCGAGTTGGTCGTGGTTCCGAGTTGGTCGTGGTTCCGAGTTGGTCGTGGTTCCGAGTTGGTCGTGGTTCCGAGTTGGTTGTGGGTATAGCTTGAGTAACTCTAGCTTACAATGTTCATGACATTGGGAGATTCGCAGAACACAATCATGCACCTAAAGAACCTTCACAAATTCAGATACAATCAAGTTGAAACAGATAAAAAAATGTGGTTTTCTCCCGAGTTTCGGGAGAGTACAGCTGTGTATTGGTACAGTCAACTGACCGTGTACAAAACATGTACTTTAAGTTCAGCCGTGCTTCTAGACTAAGCGTGACAGCACCTGACTACAGTTTGACCCGACGATGCTTTGCGGTTACAGCACTACAAGTAGATTGCGCACGCCCGGTTGTATCAGGTTAACGACTGCCGTTTGGTGATCTTTGCCGCTGTTTCCTGTACAAGAAGCTTGGACGGGCACCGCCCACCAATGGCTATACAAGTACAATATTGACGCACGAATGCACATCCTACATTGATTCACTTCATTATCATTTCGGACCGCACTAATTTGGAGGGGAACCAGGGTAGCATTTTCTTACAACATAATCTATACATTATTCATCACGTGATGATTTTTCTACACTCGATCTTGAAAGCAGTTTTGATGTACAATCAAATTACCTTTACTCGCTGTGCGTGCGCTAACTATTATCGAGGTTAACGAATCAATTTAAATACAAGCTAACGATTACACAACAGAATTCTGGTCGTACATGACTGTGCCGGGAGCTCTCCGAATTTAACTGTAAATTTCAATTTTCATGAAGATTGTGAGTACACCCGAGTACCATGATTTTAATCATCGATGACTATTGTATCATGAGCGGTGTGTCTATTTTTTTATTTTTTTTGTCGTTTTTAGGGTGAAATGTGTTTTTTTCTTCAGAGATTTAAAGTTTTGTATATTATTACACTGGCTCGGACTCTAGTAAGTAGTATCGCCAAATCATGTCCAAATGTTAGAAAAAGCGATAACTACATGTAGGATCCAGTATTAACTCGGACTAGGTTGGAGAGACGTTATCCATCTAGCTAGGACCAGACTTTTTGTCGCACTCGGTGACCTCACGGTCAATTGCATCATTTAGCGAGGTCACCGTGCCGGGACAAAAAGTCCCATGCAATGCGTGTTGGTCGCGCGTGGTGTCAACACGCATCGCATACCGACACGGCAGCAAAGTGCCAAGGCAGCTTGCAGGATTAAGCTGGAAATTTCAATAATAATTATCGGAATCGTAAGTAAACCTTAGTACCACTAATCTTAATCGTCGATGTGTACTTCTCAGATGGCTTATCGAGTACTTTTTGTGGCCGTTTTGAGCGTGAAATCTGATGTTTCTACTTTGGGCAAACATTTGGGAAAAGTGGCGTTTTGATTAAATTAAATGTAAAAAACCCAATGGAACTCCCTATGGGACCCTACTATCGCCAGATCATGTCCAGATGTAAAACAAAAAGCGATAAGTAGGGAGTTACTCGGACAATGGAGGAATAAGGACCTTCTTATTCCTCCATGCTCGGACCATAGGTCTGTTCCTTGCTCTATGCTCGGACTAGGCACATGCACACTATCATCAGTCACAGTATGAATTGCCACAGTATCATCACATCGTTTAACTTTTGAAGTCAGAGAATTGATATTTTTGTACAACATCAATCTCGCTTTAAACTCACCTACCTATGCCGAGACAAGAAAAGCGCAATATCTGTAGCTACATGTAGATCGGTATAGTCCATAAATAATAAACAAAAGTACATAGTTAGACAAAATCTTTAGTCCTCACCGCGCCTCCGTCAATGTCAGGTTTCGAATTAACTTGCGTTCTGCTCATACTCTCAGGGCGCCCTCTCCAGTTTTTGGATAGCAAATTTCCGCTCGCGTGATTTTAGATCACGCTGAATGGAAGATACTTACGTGTATGTTCTCGGAACTTTGCTTTCCCTTAAAAAACTCATCCCCACAATAAAATTGGAGTCCAAGAAATGTAGTCAATGAAAAATAAGCATCACCTCAAGCGTTCCAACGTTGAAGTAGGTTTTCCCAAAACCACTTTAATTGCTTACAAGAAAGCCACAAGCTTTAAAGGTAGACCTATATACACCATTGTTAATTGCTTAAATTATCATGGGTTGTATTTTTGTTTAACTGACCTGTTCAAAGTTTTACAATCATGGATGCTGAGAAAAGCAAGAAAAAACGACGTTCGTTTTTAACCGGCGTCGGGCAGTACTCCTTATGTTGTTCTTGGGTTTTTTAGCGATCGCCGTTTGGCGATCGTGATTTTTTGTTTTTTATAATTTAATTTTTTTGAACATTTAGAGGATAGGCAGAGCGCAATCATTTTGCTGGATACCTACAATCATTATTTACTTTCAAATAAGTAAGATATTTTTTGTATTATTCGGTAGTAAACAAATTATATACCTGCAAATGGTGTATCCTGCCTTTAAAGAGAAACTAGTCAAGGCAAAACTCGCCACAAGGTAAGTTAAATCTTCCTCGGCTGAAAGCTCAGACAACACGATCGATGTATTATAGTTTCACTTTTCGAAGACCAAAACTCATCCATGTAAAGTTGTAAACCATTCTATCCCTAAGATGAACATAAGAACAGGTAGTTTTCATGTTGAATTATATTTCAATTCACACCCTAAAACCAATTCAGCGGCTGATGAGTCAACGAATGGACGAATTTTCGCTATTTCCCCGGTGTACCCCGCCCTACCCACTAGCTTGGACAAACTTTGGATCTGGTTTTAAAACAGCTATAGATGAACCCCAAAATGACGCGAGGCCCATTGGCCCCCGCACCTGAACAAGATAGTGAAAATGACACACTACATTGTATTTGGATAAAGTATATAACAATTATATTCAAGACGATCAATATTAGAGAAGTGTCTCTGGATGGGAAAGAGACACCATCGTTTTCAACCTCAACCGAAGAAGGCCATCTTCAACCCCGAGACGAAGGGTCATTATTCTAAGGCCTGGTTTAATAAAATGTGACCTGCTCCCACAAAATCAGAGTAAAGTTGACATTTTGAGATATTGGTATTTCCAGATTCCTTAAATTCTTAGCTTTAATATATAGCTTTAATATATAATTTATTGGGTATAGTTGTTTTTTAATATTGAGCAAAACCAGCGGTCATTACACACATCAAATTAGAAATACATGTACACTGTATATAGTTAAGAATTATTTTCGCTACATTTTACTTCTTGGGTACGCTCAGTAAAATCAAATTTATATTATATCGGCTATTTTCAATCATAACTCAATAATAGCATAGTACGGCGCGACTTTACGCCGTTTTCGTTGGTCACAAATACATGTACTGACAAGGACGACCGCCAGTATAATGCACAACACAGTATATCATCGGTCGTACCGACCGTGCTTCCGTTACCACTTTAAGTCGTACATGTAATCAGTCCCATCACATGCATTAAGACGAAACAGAAAAGTTATTTTCGTGGCGAAGAAAGGCAACCGAAGAGCTGGCAAAAAACTAGGTCAAGATCGATTGTAGTCGACTTCTTTTCTGTACCGAGCTACATGTACATGTATAAGGTTTTATGCAGGGAATATCTATTCACGAAAACATTGACAAACGACTCGTGGTTACTACAGAGTGTATCCTCCAGGTCCCAGTACAGCGAAAATTTGGTTACAGCATTATTAGTTAAACCCGTCTCATGTGACCATGATCACTCTCCTAATTATCTTCACTTCTCATGATAGGCATGCACAAATAATACTTCCAAGTGTCCGTATTCCATCGAGTCTGACATTCATGGCCATCAATGGCCGAGTCGCAATCCACCCAGTGTCTATTCACAGGCGAAGTCGGACCGTATTGAACTTTCTTTCGCGGCTGCACCCTTTGAGTTTCCTTTCTTTAAAAATGGTGACATTAAAATGCTCTTGTTGGCTTTGGTCACAATAGGTATGTCTTCTTTGGTCCACCAGTAATAATAATTATGATGATCACAACAAGTTCATTACAATTTATCCATTCCAAGTTGCACGAACGAGGCCGAACTCTAATTAGCTAAAGCCAGTTCGCGTCGGATGACATATAAACGCAAAGTTTTCCCGATATTCAAAACGGATGACGGATAAACACGTCACGGGCAAGGTCGGAAATATTATGTCAGCAGCGAGCAAGTCCGGAAATAGCATGATTGTGCTTCCCACTGATATCGGTCTGAACCCGCCGCGGATCGGGTTTCGTGAAAAAGAATCCCGTGCCTGGGGTGCGTTCCACTCAAGCGAACGTTGCCAACGTTGGCCAACGTTAGCGTTGTTCGCGTGAGTGAAACGCAATGTTCGCCAATTATGTTGGCAAACGTTAGCGAAAACGGCGAACGACATTTCGAGCTGTTCGCTGTTGGCCAGTGACGTATTTTAAAGATGGCGGAGAAGTTAGCAGCCGACGGTTTTATCTTTACGGTTTTGATTTACGTTTCATACTTTTCGTTATAAACGGTGGGTTGTTTTGAGCAGTCACAGGATCTTTTAAAGAACAAAAATTGTTGGACAAAAAGCAGCCAACCAAACGACGTCACTGTCACCGGGCGCCGCCATTTTGAAAACGTAATTTTTAAAATATCGTTCCACTTCAACTTAACTAACGCTAACTCAAAACGTAGGCGAACGTTCGCGCAAACAGTTCGCGTATTTGGAACGCAGTCCTGAGCTCGGTCTCCTCGACAATAATCCCAGCACAAACTGGTTTTAACGAGCAATGAGGGCAGGCTAAGGCCTTTGAGGGGAAAAACGGGTGTCTAGAGCTACAGTCTACATCTACAGCTACGTCTACGTAGGCGCTAACTTGCAAATGGAATTCGGACGTGGCCGGCTACGGTAGATAGAGCCTAAGGCTAGTTATTGCGCCCCCAAGCGATGCTTGAATTAGGGTTTGCAATTTACGATGTAAGAATTTACAACAATTATCGCCTGCTAGATGTTAAAATGTTTGTTTACAGCCAGTCGAAATACCTGATGATATTGACGTATTTGTCGATCTGTTAGTTTCAATTCAATGCACCATATCATTGAAAAATAAACGAAAATCTGCTCCAAAATTAACGTTAGTGCTGCCGCCATTTTGTTTTGCCTGAGCTAGACAACATCCGTTACGGCTAAATTTGTGTGACGTTGTAGCCGTAGCTGTAGCTCTAGACGGCATTTCGGACAGCGCTACAAACTGGCCGCCGTAGACAATAGACCTAGCCGTAGCTCTAGACACCCGTTTCGGACACGGCCTTACTGTCCAGTGGAAGTAGGGTCACGTTATAGCTAAAACTGCTTCTCTGCAATTTGACGATGCTGATAGTATCGTACCGATCTGTTTTTGTTTCTTTCAACAGCGAAACAAACAAGAAGTTCTGAACCTGTAATGATACATAGGCGGCCTACATACCACAAATAGAGATCAATTACCACGACCTTTCAAATTACACGCAGCGCAGCGGAACTGGTGACCTCCAGTTCACAGATCAGAGACTGAAAGCTACCAATCGGAGTTCAAAGCTCATCAGCGTTTAGGCTGTATAGGCACGAGCGAATAAACAGAAGGCCAACATCTTGACAATAAAGCACGACATGTCCCATTTTTCGAAACATATTAATATATCAGATATACCTGTAATCCTGAGCAACAAAAACAGTAACCCAAAAAACCCACACTGTTGAACGCAATTAATTGTAATGTAGCAAAATGTTACACTTTATGTCCCAACTTCATGGGCTCACCCGTATCGACACGTCATTCTTTAATGTTGTACATTGTATATACAATCTTCCCGAGGCTATACAGGGTGTATACACAAAAAATGCAACAACAATTTAACAGAATACCACACGTAGAATGTATAACTAACATCAATAATATAGATATGGTTTTAAAGATACTAATTTCCACTTTAAAATGAGACATCAAACGTCCAAATCTGACATCGTTTGACAGAGTTATGAATAATTTTGCAAGAGGAGTTAAATTGACCATGGGACCACATTTTTCGATTTGGTTTGGATACTGTGCAAGTGTAGACTTGAAATCAAGTCGCCATCGAAATGAACCATCGCTGAGCCACCATGCCCACTGCCGTCAGCTCTGGTTCATTTCGGTGGCGCCTGCACTGACAAAGACAAAAGTGTCTAACGACTTGATTTCAAGTTATTCATAACTCTGTTAAATATTATCAGATTTTGATGTTTGATGTCTCATTTTAAAGTGAAAACCAGTATCTTTGAAACCATATCTATATTATCGATGTTAGTTAGACATTCTACGTGTGGTATTCCATTATATTCTGTTGCATGTTTTTGGAGACACACTGTACATTAAGAACTGGTACTTGTCTACTTGAACCGTAAGCAAACGAAATATTTTTCAGAATGAAAACTTTGACTTAAGTAATTTTGCCTTGATATTATTTGTTGCACATTATTTGTTAGTTCTAATCATGTAATGATACGACGTGTATCGAAAACAAATGAATTTAACTGGATGAAATAAACTGCAGTACTACTAACAATAGTTAACGATGGATAACGATGGATGAAGCTTTTAATTTGTCCCATTTTTCTAAACATAAATTAATATACAACATACCTCATATGGAGCAAGACATGAGACGGAGGAAACCCCCCTCCTTTGTGGTGGTCATTGTGTTTGCGGAATGTTGTGGTTTCTCATGATTTTTTTAATTTTTTTAAATAGTTTTTAGGAGGGACACGTTGGATAACAATGTGTAGAGAGTGAAAAGGTAAAGGGGAGTTCCTCGGTCTCATATCGTGCTGGGTATAAGATACCTGTAATCCTGAACAACAGAAATAGTAACAAAGTAATCACTTTTGAACGAAATAAATAATCGCTGTTGCAAAAATACAAACCTTCTGTGTACTACTACAAAAGGACTGACCACAAAATGAAACCATACGTATTTTTATAAGGTTATTATTTTTGATAAATTAAAAGAATAATGTTGAAAAATATGTTTCGACGTATCAAAATGTCACATTAGGCAACACCATGTTAAACTGTTTATAGCTACTGCTTAACTTGTATTTCAGGTAATAGTTAGTGTGTTGGACTTGAACGTGCATAGCAAAATGTATAGGCTACATAGTGATTATGAAAGATTTTTTTTTTTTTTAAAGTATTGCCTTTACTTCACAACAGTTTCTGGACATATTAGCCAAAGCCGCGAATGCGAATTTGTGACGTCATGTCAGGGCAACTTCCCGCCCTGCGAATTCGCAAAAGTTGAACACATTTCCCCTTAGGCAAATTTCGCAGCAATTAGTTTGTGATGTTGCATTCGCATCACATTCGCGTGATACCAGCCAAGTACCAGCCTTCAGACAGTTTCAGGTTCCAAATAATACGTTACCACTGTAGTTTAACTATAGTTCAGTCATAATTATACAATGTGCTTCTCGAATGGCACACATTGCATAGGAAACCAAGAGTTTGTTGGTCGCTCCAAGCAATCGTTATTGGGTTCTAAAGATGCGGGCGTACTACATCTTGACAACCTATCGCTGTTAGCGCATACGACAGGATTCTGATACCAGCTTCGAAACTCGACCTGGCGGCGGATGGTCTCTCTCTCCTTTAGAGCCTGATTCCAGTAATGCTCGTACAGACTTTCGAACACTCGAACTTCTTCGGGGGTTCTAGGAGTAGGAACGTCATCTTGCGGCACATGGTCCCATGGTGTGTATGGCCTGGCGGCTGCTGAGCATGGAGTAGCGTTTTGAAAACCGTACACGTCGGTATCCAAGCAAGGGGATTGTCGCATGACATACGGTGGTACACGTGAAAAATAAGACGCGTTTGGGGCGTTGTGTGGATCCTGGTCTGTGAACGCGACAGGTGATTCGGGATAACGACGAACTGGCGAGTAGTCTCTACAAGTTTCTTCATCGGGCGAATTCAAGAAGCGGCTAACAGGCAGGTTGTGGTGTGCACATTTGCTAAAATCAGGAAGCCCCGGTGCGAGGGAAGAACTTGGTCGACTGTTGGAGCTTTCGGTTGCTTTGCTTTGGAACCTGTCTTTAGACAAAGTATGCATGCTCAAGTCAAGAGGAAGTAACTGAACGGAACTGTCGTCTCCTATTGACGAGTGAGGCGATGCCGGTTCTACTGGCTGATCAATGACGACCGTGGGTGGTAACACACTCGCTCCTGCCGGCAATACAGTGAGAGCTGATTCAATGGGCTGGTCATCCAGGATGGGGCTTGGTACAGATCTGTATACATGCATCACCCCGGGTATATTGCCGCTGCTTTGCCATGATAGTGGCTCCGGTACAAAGGACTGGGTGTTGGAGGTCTGAAGTGGACTCACACAGGGAGTCAGCTGGTACGTGGATGACTCGGGTAGTTTCGAGAAGTCGACAGGAGGACTGTCGCACTGCCAGTCCCGCGGCTGGGCTTCCTGGCAATGGGGGCTGTCTGGATTCATGGCCCAGAAGTTGTCCTTGGCGAACGGTCTATTGCTGTTTCGCAGAAGTTTTAAGAAGCAGCGACTGGAGGAGAGGTTGTGACGGACGCTGTTCTTCCAGCCCACGTAGCTTCCCTGGAAGCATTCGTTGTGTTGTTCCAGATGGGCAATAATCTCTCTCAGTGTGAGCATGCAGTGGGGAGAGGACTGTGAGGGGACAAAACAAAATAAGAATTAATGTGTTGAAATTATAGTTCCTCCAGTTCAGGTGTTTTAGCATGAAACTCGGCTCTTTGTCTGTTCCCATCAATTATACTCTAACTGTTCATATAGATGCAACACGAAATATATATGCCAATAGCTTTGTCTCTCGTTCTTCAAAATTCTTTGCCTGGTGCATGATTTTCCTCATCCTATGATTTATCTTGCTTCAAGAAGATTTTTTTTTTTTAATTTCTTTCTCTCTTTCTAGCTCCTTACCTCGAGTGGTATTTGCCCCGTTTGGAGCAAATTTGCATTAAAAACATTATTTAGCAGTTACGAACAAATACAGCAGAATAACGAACACAAGTCTGAAGCCCTTTCTAAAAAAAGACTCAATAGTGCATGGGAGAATTGTGCCTTTGATGATACAGTATGAAATAGTATGAAAGAGATTATTTGGGTACAGGGTCATCGCAGATTCGTCCTTTGAAGAAATATAGGTTGAATAGCAAGCAATTGAAAATTGAAAATTTAAAACAATTACTTGTTATTCTACCTATATTTTTTCACAAAGGAAAAATCGGCGATGATCCAAATATCTTTGTCATGACATACAATGTACTCGGACTGTGTGCCAAATTTCATTGCTTTTACACATGTATCTTAAAATGCACAATCCTATCACCTATATTTGCCGTAATGTCACGAAGGAATACTTTTTTCATTTCTATTTAGACCAGGGGCCAATTTCATAGAGCTGCTTAAACATACACATTGCTTAAGCACAAAACATTCTTGCTTAGTAAAACTAGCTTACTAGCCACAACTCTATCTAATGTATATTATTTATGATTGGTATTTAGCTGTTGTTAGCTTAGCATTACCAAGCAAGTGTTTTTGTGCTTAAGCAATTGTTATGCTTAAGCAGCTCTATGAAATTGGCTCCTTGGTTAGGGCCGGACGCGATTTTTGTTCTCCAAACGACATCGCCATAGAACTGGTTTTTAGCGCATCTGATTGGTTGTTTAATATCTACGTCATCCATTCATCCATGTGTTGCATTGCATGACGTGTACTAGGGTCCTAGGGTCAAAAAGGGTTAGGGTCAATAAGTTGAGAATCCTAGGGTCATTAAAACCCAGAGTCCTAGGGTTAATAAGTTGAGAATCCAGGGTCAATAAATTGAGAGTAAAATGTACTACCATGACGTAACAGATAGCCATGCGCTAAAAAACCCAGTTCTATGGCAATGTCGTTTGGGGAAAAAAATTCGCGGGCCGGACCGCTTGAGAGTATATAGCCTAGACAAAATGTTTATGGGCCTTATTCACCAAGCCATCGTGTTCCCTGATAAATTGTTTAATCACAATTATCGAAAAAAAATTGGTAATAATTTATAATTAAGGTCATTAATCTGCAAGTTCCCAAAATGAAAATTGTACCTAACTTTTAATTTACTAATGCCCCCGACTCGTGAATAAAGCCCATGGGTAGGGTGGATCTATAGCTTTGAGCAAAAAGGGAGAGGTGTGGGTGTGTTGATATATTCGAGTGATATTTCAGCTAATAAAAAGGGGCTAAACAGAATGACATAATAATATATGCATTGATAACGGATCATTGTGAAAAAAAGGTTCCTCCGCTTATACAATGTTTGTACTAAATTGTCACTTTAACAACGGACTTGGGACAAAACAGCGGGCAAGGTCTGTGCACTGACGCAGCGCGCTAAACCAGTAAGCTAAAAATAATGCATCAATAGGGGAGGGGAGAAATGAAAAATACATGTACAACAAGGAAATGCGTTCACTTGGGAATTGAAAGGAAACAACTGTTTACAATAAAGGACCATTGCTCATTGCGTTGTGACCACGAACGAATCCACGAACGACCCAAAACCAATTAAAACGAGATCCGGTTTTCTTTCCACCTGAACGGCTATATTGTGAAGATAGGTTGTACATGTGGATTGATGGTCATTTTTAGAATCCACTCAACTAGCTTTCCTGTATTGATCTTATTTTGGCGCACCCTGTCGCAATTTCTTTGTACAAAATGCATCCATAAACGATATACAAAAATGCACGGTCACTTTCTCTCGAGTTCGATGGCAGAATCTCTACAAATAAGCTGCTTTATGACCCGAAATAATCTAAAAAGCTAAATGAAGTTGTTATTGTGCTACTACCGTGGTCAAATAACTAAAACCTAGTAAATTTAAGGGCCCGGATAGTTTAGTTAATCCGAACATTTGATGCGATTGTCCGAAGGTTTGATAATCCGAAGGTTTGATAGTCTGAATTTAGAACGAGGATAATTAGTCCGAAGGTTCAATAGTCCGAAATTAAAATAAGGTAAGCTTAAATAAGGTAAGCCTTTGGATTCTTTAACCTTATTACATTTTCGAAATAATGAACCTTTCGGACTATCAAACCTCGGACTGTCGAACCTTCGGACAACGGGCTTTTGTTTCTATATAGTTCTTTCCAAAGATAGAAATGGAAAGGCGTCATAAAAACTGCAATGGCCAAAAATATATACATCATGTATGCATCGAATGCATCACATAATGATAAGCTGGAAAACTACAATGTTCGGTTATTACATTCTTTAGTTCAAAAGCTTAAACAGCCTTTTTGTTTTACCTTGATCGCCATTGAGATGAGTTCGACGTAGGAATGTGGTGTACTGATTCGCCTTCTGTAGCCAGGTCTCCCGATGCCTTTCGTTGACTTCCTCCGTCGGGCGCGGGGAACAGGGGCTTTGGCGGGTTGGATATCGACGTGAAACTCCTCATAATTTAAGTTGGCTTCCCGCTCTTTCACAAGGTTGACCTCTTCTTCCATGTGTCCTCCGACCTTCTTGATTATTTCGCGTGATGACATCGTGGTTGTCTCTGAGCAACGAGACAAATTTGTCCTAAGAGGTGCTGCTTTCAAAACCAAAGCTGGCGTAAAACTGAACTAAATAAACGATGTGTGTCACTGTACTATATACTGTGCACAATTGGCTACAATTACTGACTATGGTTCCATGATCGCATTCAATTCACCCGACCTATTCAGTGAGAGTCAAAAGAATTTGCATGCGTAACCAACTTTGCTGAAAAACCGCAAATTGTTTATCGCAATCTTCAACGGTCGAATAGCAACTAACGCACACAAAAAGGACTGCGTCCTGACATCTCTATTGAAATTTGTTCTTTTTATACCGCTATTCATCCCTCCATAAAACGCGTCTCGGAAATTTAGTGACAATTGAACCAAACCTAGTCATCCATTTATTTATGGTCACATTCAACTATACGAACGCCAGCTAACTGGTAGGCTTTCTGCGTGCCAAGGGAATCCTATTGTGCGGTTTAGTAAATAACATTGGAGTTTGGTTTGGTGGTTTAGATGGTGCCAAAAAGCGCGGCAACATCACAGAAACAATCAATACAAAGCCGCAGACGCGTCAAACAGTCTTGTTTTAATTGCATGAGAACTGTATAAGGGTGTTTGTGGATTTTGGTTAGGTAATCTTTAAAAACAGACAATTAGGTTTGCGTGCGGTTTTGTATTATGTTGAGCAGGGCTGGTACTGGTAGACTTTGCTCAAGTCTGGCCGAAGTCTTGGTTTCGCTTGGTCTTATGCATATTGCACAAAGATGTGATATAAAATCAAAAAAATTAAAATCTATAATCAATTTTTTTTCGGGGCCCTTAACTGAGCAGGCTCCGGACCCCACGCCGTAATTGGCTTCGCCAGAAAGTGCCCCCGGACCCCACCCCTAAATTAAAAGCTACATCAGCCCCTGCATACACACATACATTCAGGTCTAGTTGATTTGTGAAGTAAAGTTTTCTTTGAGTTAGGGAGTTTGTTTATACTTGTGATTTTGTTCATTTTGTATTCCCAATCCCATGCGTATAGGCATGCTTATTGGTACAAGGCAAATGTTTTGTAAATGTTTTGTAAGTCTTGTAAAGGTTTGGGTATAGTTATTGATGAAACAATAAGTGAATACTTGAACTGTGGTATCTAAATTAGGTATACTAAGCAGAATCCGTGATTGTGTTCATCAAAACAGCCTACACACTATTTAAGTTTAGTTTTGCCAACATTATATTTTTGTATACATTGTACTGTGTGGGGAGGAAGGTACATATCTCACGATAATATTCTAAACAACTTTGTCTTAAAACTAAAGAGCCGCGCAGATAATCCTTAAAATTAATGTACCTTAATTCCTCACCCCTTTAGAGAATACGTTTGCTCATCTTAATTTGGCTCCTTTTTCTAAAAGAGTTAAGTCCAAAAAGGCTATTCTTGTCTTCAAAAGGCTTAGAAAAGTTAATCGTTTGTACAATTTCTTTCATACCACTATAGTTTACAGTCATTCGCGAAACAAGGCAATCAACCAACGCGGCACTGAAAGTTCATTTCGCCAAAAAAACAAATGCTATATACGCCGTAAGTTTCGCGGTGAGTGGTACCAATATTTTGAATAATCTGCCCGAACAATTGCATTGTACTCTTTAAATACATTTAAGGTAGGATACACCATTGGTACTTGCTTGAATTATCATGAATGAGTGGATTTGGGTGTTTGGATTTTATAGTAATTATCGTTTAACTGACCTGTCCGAAGTTTTACGATCATAGATGCTGAGAAAAGCAAGAAAAAAACGGCGTTCGTTTTCAATCGGCGTCGGGCAGTTGTTTTTATGTTGTTCTTGTCACAGTTTTTTTTTCGCGACCGCCGTCCATTCGTTAGATAGTTGCCAAATGCGCTAATTTTCGGAGTTATAACTTGGTTGCCAATGAAATGTGTAGCCGAATTTGAATTTTTCCTTCCCTTACCCCCCAAAGTGGCCGTTTTGGGGGCGGGTTTTCGTTTGTTGTTCTCCTTTTCTAATTTAATATAGCTTTCACATTTTTGTTAAAAAAATTTTTTTTAAAACGTTTTTATCTCTGTTAAAAGAATAGTGTCACAACAAAGTATATTCCAAAAAAACTACTACATATATTCGCTTCACATGTTGAAGCTTTTATTGATGTTCCCGGAAGCGTTTTTCATTTCCGTACCATGTTTCTCGTAAAGTCTCGTACGTTCTCGAGGACAATACAACTTCAATACACGCACTATTTCGTACGTTTTTCGTATAGGTCTTCGTATAAAAAGTAAGTTCTAAAAATAGACTGTGCAGGCAGCTAGCTCCTAGTCTCCGATCCGTTCCATCCCCATGTTTTATGGAGCGGAAACCAGTCTAATTTAGTCTGGTTGCAACGATTGTTGTTAAACTGCAGAGCTACAACGAAAGCTAACGAGTCTGTTACCGAACGTATGTTTACGTATGATGAGTCAAGATCACCAGATGATGATCTCTTGTTGTGTAAAATGTAATTTCTGTTCTTGTTGGCAACAAGTTTACTGACAAATATAAACGCCTGTCGAGCATCTATATCTTTTATTACATTTTTACAGCGCAATTACAAGCTAATACTGAGGGATAATATTTTCATCATTTAACAACAACCACCCATGATCATCATCACATGATCACATCAACTGTCTATCCGGTAATTATCCCCTGCTGCTGCTGCCTAAGTGACAGTTTCTGTTTGTTTGGTAGGTTGTTTTTTTAGCCCCATAAAAAATTGTGACCGAAATACTCAATTACTCTGTATTGGGAGCTACAATCGGGTTGATTGCCTATCAACTACCCGCAAATTAAACTGGAGTAGACCGAGTTACTGGCCTCTACTCTCTAGTTATTTAACATTTGGGCATTATCTTGCGCTACTACTACGGAGGCCGAGCGAGACGAATATTGACGAATGATTATCTCTTAAATGTGGTTCAAAATGTCGCCAAAATCCACACAAATACTTAACAAAATACCTCTAAATCGTCTAAATATTCTTCTAAATGTGTCCAAGCTGGGTTTACCGAACTTAGTTCTAAGCTATTCACGATCAATTCTTGACCTGCAAATCGAGGAAATTCGAAGACAGTATTCGGGCGAGTACTGCACACTTTTTGTTCGCCATGATGTAGAGCATTGTGGGAAGCCTGTGACGTCACTGCCAAAGTGCATGCCGACCGTACCACTATACGCGGGGGTGCTCTGCGATGTCACAGGTCAGTGTATCGCTTCTCAGCTGCCAGTAAGGATGATTGTTACTATAGAGCATGTGGAACTTTTTATTTTCTTCTTAGATTTGCATTGAGTACCTAACAACGACATAATGTTCAGCTCGGGATTCAGATCTACAAAATTCTCAACATCAGCTCGCCTTGCCATCCACCGGTTGAAGCTTTTAGAGAGGAAAAAGAGTAAGTAATAGTGCTGGGCAAGTAGTGATTTTTCCCACTCGTGTACTCGCGAATAAAGTACTCGCGAGTAATCGAGTACTCGTGAGTAGTTGTCGCAATTTTCACAAGAGGGGAAATATTGACAGTCACACGTGTTTACCACCTTTTGTTTTCATTCAAAAACATAACGGTAATTTTTCAGCGAGCTTGGCAGCAATTTGGTTTCTTTTGTCGCTCAAGTTCCAATTTAGAATGTGTTTTTATTCCTCCATGGTAGAATTGAAAATCAATAAAGATCGTTATCATATCGTAATTGTCATAATAGGTCAATAATCCCACCAAAAGTCCAACAACAAGTTGCTCTGCTATGGTACCAAACCTAGCAAAACCTGCAGTTGGAGTTTGATGGGTTTTGTGTAGTTAGGGTAAAGGTTAATAGTTTAATATTTAATGTTTGGTGAATTGTTTTTTTCAGCTGAAGAGGCACAGAAAGCACGGAAGGAGATAGCAGATTATCTGTCTATAGGCAAGGATGAGAGAGCTAGGATAAGGGTAATACACTTTTAATGTATTCATTTAATCCAAGTAAAGAGTTTTAATATTAGGCTGGGGCAAATCTAGCCCAGGTTGGACGACGTTCTTCATTGCATTACGACTGACATCCAGGGCAGGGGGGGGGCGGAGGGGGGGGCCCTTCGAGACTGTGATTGCGCAACGCTGACCTACCGTCCATTCTCAAAATAGGGGGGAACAATTTTCTCACGCGAAAAATAAAGAGTTTTTGGCATCCAATCTTAACATCTTGTCTTTTGTAGTTGTAAAAGGTTGTTATTTACCTTAATTTTTTTCATCCAATGACAAAAATTGTATTGAAAATAAAAAAAAGCAGTCGAAAAAATTAAGCGTTGACGTACCGTTGATGCACGTAGAGATTGTGCACAAATACTAAAACGACGTTGACAAATACCTCCCCTAAAAAGGGCAATAATAATCGATAAATTGTGAAAAATCGTGCTTCGAACCCACTCACTTTTTTCCATGGATACGTTTAAAAAGGATGTAGCAGTGATATACTGAAATTTTAAAAAAATCTGCCTGTGAACCCCTTGCGTTTTATCGTGTTGTTTTCGAACGAAAATGGCAGAAAATGACATCGCCCCAAAACAAATTCGTGTAGATCGTGCCTGTGTACCTGGCTTTGCGGACGTTATATGAATCACTGAATTCGGAGAGCGAGCGCGGAGCAAATTTGTACGTGTTTCAACGGTGCGCTTCGCGGTAGCGATCTATACGTATTTACTGTGTGAGATGTGTGGCTCATGAGCGTGGAAGAACGAATGAGATACATTTCAACGTTGGTGGCGCACTTTGTTGGGCCCCCCCTCCGCCCCCCCCCTGGTCCAGGGTATCAATGTATCCTGCCATAGCGAAAAAATTTACAACAACATTTTTTCATATTTTTACCTGATGAAGGAAGCCAAAATCTCGCTTATGTCATCCTTGTGTCTGGAACTACAGATCGTCATACGTTATTAAAAGTTAATGTGTCTTTAGGCAACTTACTTACAGAAAATAAATTGCAAATCGACGCTTTTGGACAAGAACATCATGTATGAACTTTCTCCGTGCGTGCGCGCGTACCCGGCAGCCGCGCCGGCCTACGACTGATGAGCCGACCTCGCGCGTTTTAACCACAATTATTTTCCTGGGTTGAAATTTTGACCCAATATACCCTATATTATACCCTAACCCAAACACTAACCCCAACCCAAATCCTAACCCTAGGTTTTGAGTAATTTAAGTACAATCCAAAAATCTAATTTGTGAAATTCCTAGTGGAGACCTATTCATCTATAGAAATTACCCTTTGGAGACCCTTTCACTCCTATTGTCCCCATTGTGTTCACGTCTCCAGAGGGTACCGTATTTTGCACCTCGGGTACTCAGTACTGATGCACAGCCCTAAAAGCTATCATATTAGTGCATATGATTTTCAGGATTTGGCATTTTTATGTACATGATAAAGCCTACAATTTAGTTTCAGTCTCAAATAGCACAAAGTTTGATGCTGCACCCTTGCGATAATATTAAACTGTTTATTTTCAAAAGATGAACGAAGAAAGATGACTAACAATTCTGTTTGCACTATTAACTGCGGTTATCCTGGCTTCAGGTTGAGCATATCATCCGTGAAGACTACTTGGTAGAAGCAATGGAGATTGTGGAACTGTTCATCGATCTTCTGCTGGCTAGACTGGGTCTCATCACGTCCAGCAAAGTATTGGATCCCAGCATCGAAGAGGCAGTAGCAAGCGTCATCTGGATCGCACCACGTTTGTCTGCTGACGTTGCCGAACTGAAAACGGTATGGGAGCAAAGGGTGTTTGATCTTGCTCGTAGTATACAAATATTGACTGCTTTGAGTGGTATAGTAAAACTAGCCTCCTGAGGTGATCCATGGAGCATTCTATTTTCCCGAGGCGAAGCCGAGGGAAAATAGAATGCTCCATGGATCACCGAGGGAGGCTAGTTTTACTATACCGCGAAATAAAGCAGTCAATATTTGTTTTATAACACCTCACTCACAGATTCTGCACAATTTAAGCTTCCTGAAAGTATAGTAATGACAAAAAATCTCTGAATTATACGTCTCTCGATCATACGTGTACTTTGTTGCCTTGATGAACGGGTGCGAAGGTGATAGAGCAATGTTTACGCAATGCACCGAAACACACGTCTGGGTTTCAGTCACGCTTTCGTTGCTATGCGCATAGTTCGTGTGTTGCTATGCGCATAGTCCTTTTTGCGTGGTATAGTCTTTTTGGATAGGGCAAGTAAAAAATAGTAAAAATAGCAAGTGACACGTGCCGCGCTCTCGGCCAATCAAGACACAGAATCTGTGAATGAGGTGTTATAATACATAACGTGCACTCTTGGAACATAAGTGTGAGGGGTTCTGGAAAAATGAGACCAAACTGGAAAAGGGGTTGAAATGAGGGTTTTCCAAGCATTCTGAAAGGGAATGAAATTATCTTTACAACCAAGTTTGTTGTGCTTTAATTTAGCAACCTAAAATATTTGTTGGCAATGTTTTTGTATTTTGTGTAGGTGTCGGAGCAGCTTGCCCATAAATACGGGAAGGAATTTGTGGAAGTGGCCCGAAAAGGAGAATGTGATTCTATCAACGTAAAGGTGAGGATTAACAAATTTGATACTTTCAATGCATTGTGTCAATTAAACAAATTGGACATCTAATTTATCGACACACCCTTAAAGGTAGGATACACCATTTGCAGATATAAAAAAAAAAATAGAAATAGAAATATCGTACTTATTTGAAAGTAAATAATGATTGAAGGCAAATTTAATTTTATATTAAAAAAATCACGATCGCCAGACAACATAAGCCCCACTGCCCGACGCCGGTTGAAAACGAACGCCGTTTTTATTGTTTTTCTTGGCATCCATGATTGTAAAACTTCGAACAGGTCAGTTAAATTTACTATAAAATACAAACTCCCCAAATCCATCTATTCATGATAATTCAAGCAATTACCAATGGTGTATCCTACCTTTAACCAGTTCGCGCCGGGATTATTTTAACATCGCCGAGCCCACGGGCGGGATTATTTTTAACGAAACTCGAACCGAAGCGGGTTCAGGCTGATCGTGCCGGGAAGCACACCCACGCACTTCCGGCCTTGCTTCCTGCTGACAGACATTTCCGACCTTGCTCGTGGCGTGGCTTGTATCCTTTGTTGAATGAAATCTGCAAGAATGTTTAATATAATAGTTTTATAGTTCATGCAGTACGGCATTGTGGTAAATACATGTTGAGAGTTAAAGGGTTTGCAAGTTTTAGAATTAAATTTAGACTCGCGACCATTTATATCTAGTTTAAACCCCCCCCCCCCCCCCCCCCCCCCCCCCCCCCCGCCACCCCCCGGCCCAGCTACCGGGCAAGGAGTCTGGTCGATCTAGTGGTTGATCAGGAACTCTTTCATCCTAGGGTCTATTGTTTTCAAGTAGGTACACAAGTAATCTATCCTAGAAGATACCCGCCGGGTCTTAAATAGTCTCAAAACTTTTTTTGTATTCAGCTGAAGGCCAGGATGAGTGTGCTAGCGCCACCCAAGAAATTAGTGGAGAACTACCTAGTAGAGATTGCAAAGAGTCACGGAGTGATCTATGAGCCAGATCCTTGTATCCTCTCGGTAAGTTGTGTCTAGGCGTATAATTGCTCCTTGGGCCGATTTTATGAAACTTGTCTTATCTTACGACTCATCTTAGGACGAGTCCCAGCTTAAAGATCGGTCTTGGCTAAGACGTGTCCTAAGATCTATTTTACTGAACCCATCTTTAATATGAAAGACGCATCGCAACTACCAATTTGATGGCGGTTTCATGGTGTTTTTTTAGCGCTTCCCGCCCCCGAACACAAACTTACACCAGAAAACCAGTGCGAAACAATCACATATGGTAGTTCTGTACGTTCTATATACGACAGAGTCGACTGGTTTTTGGCGTATAAATAAAATTGTTTTTAAAACTATACACTCGTATCAAAAATCTTTTCAAATCCGTTTCTTCTTCGGACTATAACTTTAGGCCAACTTTTTGTCTTTAACGAGAAGATAATGCAATGATTTCCAGACGATATACAGATTAACGATACAACCTGGGAAGCGACATTGTGGGGATCACTCAATGAGGATACGACTTTTAATCTAATAATACACAAATAAACCACAAGGGAAACTGACTAGGTAAATTTGCACAAAATTCAAAGTGAACAAAGAAATCGGCAAGGCGGGACTTGAAGATATAATCCTTTAAGAAGTTGGAGAAAACCCAATTAATCAAGTAGGTACTGAAAAAACTTGATGCAAGTGGTGCACATGGTCGCTAAGATTGAAGCATCACAGAGATGAAAATCATAAAAGAAGTACTGGGTCGACCTAACCTCCACCAAACTCTTGGCAATTAAATACTCTGTAAGTACAAGATGGTCCTGCAATCAGTATTATGACCTGTGCTAGTAGAAGTTTATGGTTCTGCCTTTTTTTTTTTAGCCTCCTGAGATCGAGGGACTCCTGATGGACCTTGGAGATGAGGCGTTGTCTGGCAGCAAGAAGGGTGGTGGAGGCGGCGGCGGGGGCGGGGGTATGGGAATGCATGTTCAACTGCCCCCACAGCAGCCCAATTACCCCCCTTCAGCTCAGGCCTACCCGCCTCCTGGCCAGGCGTACCCCCCAGCAGCCCAGGGTTACCCCCCTCCAGCTGTCAACCCTGCCTACCCCCCGCAGACTCAGGGCTACCCACCGCAGACACAGGCCTACCCTCCACCTGCGGCGGTAAGAATCCAATTATTTATATGGTATCTTGCTGCCAAATGCCCTTATGCAATCCTAACTAATTTTAAAATGTTGGTGCAGTGTAATACTTATAGTTATAATCCATATTAATCCATGGGACCAGTAATTCCCACTACTTCCCCTCAAACCATGCTGTCTTTGTATAATACTGACCCTCCTTGCTGTTCTCCTTATTGTGCATATTCTTATCGAAGCCTTTACAATGTATGTATCTGTGTTGAATGAAATCGGCAAGAATGTTTAATGCCCCATGAACTAAATGTTGCAATAGTTCATGCAGTCTGGCATTGTAGAGTAAATACATATTGAGATTTGAAGGTTAAAAGGCAAAAAAGTTGTTTGCAAAAGCACCATATGGTAAATTGGTGCTACCCAAACAACTTAGGACCATTTAGATCCGGTTTGAAAAGGACCCCTGTTACCTTTTCCGGTAGCAAAAGGTCGTCTATCATACTGGCCCAGCTACTGGGGCAAGGAGGCTGGTCTGGTGGTTGATCAGAAACTGTTCCATCCTAGGGTCTATTGTTACACAAGTAATCTATCCTAAAAGATAACCACCTCTAAAATAGTCGTAATCTTATAATCTTAAATACATGTCGCATGTAGTGTTTTTGTTGCTTTTGATATTTGTTTTGATATTTTGTTTGGCTTCCTAGTTATGCACTTTTAGGCATGTTTTTTTTTTCGTTTTTTTTCTTTTCTTTATTTTGTTTTGTTTATGTTTATGTGGACTGTCCTACACTCAGAATCAAGGAAGGGATGATTCCCAACCACCACCTTATGGTAATTTTGGCCCATCTCGTGGGCTGCCTGCCCGGCCCAATGCACCCCCTGTTGGTCCTTCTAATACCAGGGTGAGTGCAGATTGGCCGTTCCTCACCACCCGTTGGGGCCAAATTCATTGAGCTGCTAAGCACAAAATATTTGCTTAGCACAACAATAACAGTTTTGCTTAGTAAACACAGGTTACCAGACAAAACTTTTATGAGATTTTCATGCTAAGCGTAAACCAGCTGAATATCACTTACAAACAATATACATGACCTGCAAATTTGATCTGTAACTCTGTTTTAGGAGGCACAGGAAGGATTTTTATGCTAAGCAAATTGGCCACAGATCACTGAAATTGGCCCCAGATCACTACGGTCGATAAGTTTGGATAACTGTGGGTTCGTTTATAGGCGTTCTGGCAAAATGAGACGGAACTGGGCACAGTCCAAAGTAGAAAAAAACCCACGAAGCTGAAAGTTTTTTTTGTGTGTTTTTTTTACACAAATAAGCCACATATATTAAAAGATAAAAAGTCGTATTCTCATTGAGTGATCCCCACAATGTCGCTTCCCAGGTTGTATCGTAAAATCAGGCGTGATCCCTGGCCACATGGAATTCTTGTGTTTATGACTTCTGACTAGCGCTCTCGAACAAAGATACTGACAATCTGGGAAATCGCCAACATAGGTCACAAGTTGCAGGTCACAAGTTCAAGTCCCGCCTTGCCGATTTCTGTGTTCACTTTGAAACAAAATTTCTGAGTTTCCAGATTCATTCATATTTGTAATCTGATATGTCCACTACACATGTTTTGAAGTTATAGTATAAAATATGTGGAATAAAACGTTTTTTCATGAAAAACCTGTGGCATCGTTCATTTTCACGAATACAAAATTCAAACCTTTGTCGGCCTTTTCCTTAGTCAACGGAATGTCCGATTGAAGTGCAACAAACAGACAGTACTATAAGGAGAGTTTATTTCCTAACACCCGCAAACCCTTATTTCGACGTCTGCCCAGTTCTGTCTCATTTTGCTAGAGCGCCTCACTCTATTCTGTCACCTCATGAGTAGCTAATATCACAAAGCACTGCACGTCTTATATGTCATTAGCTGGATTGACGCAACAAGCTTTTTAATATTGTACAGCTGCACAATGAACATCTATCTAAAATTTCAGGAATCTCTGTCTGTCTGTCTGTCTGTCAAGCTGGGCTGGTGTAGGGGCTGTCTGTCGGGCTGGCTGTCGGTGTCCATCGGGCTGTCGGGCTGTCTGTCTGTCTGTCTGTAATTCAATAATCGATGATGTGTGTATCCCCGTCAAACCTCTTGCGTGAAATATGCGACGGGTCGCAACGGCGGGAAAAGGGGGGGGGGGGGGACTCAGGGGGGACTCAGGGGGGACTCACGGGGGACTCAGGGGGGACTCAGGGTGAACTCAGGGGGAACTCAGGGGGAACTCAGGGGGAACTCAGGGGGAACTCAGGGGGGCTCAGGGGGGCTCAGGGGGGCTCAGGGGGCTTAAGGCCCCTCCAGGAAGATAAATATAAAAAAATAAAAGAAGGGGGGGGGGGGGGAGAGATGCCTCTTCATATAGGAGGTTACCAAGTTCCTAATGGGAACTATTTCAAGAAAACTAGTCGCTTTACATGTTGAACTTAGCTCCTTTTGGATGTGCTCAAAGTTTGGTTTAAAGTCTGCTAGGTTTTTGAGGTCAACTTACATGCTCTATTACCAGGTTGGCAAGAGCAAGGTTTATTACAAGTAGAAGGCTTTTAAAGCACACCTGTAGTATTTGTGAATAAAATAAAAAATGCGCAAACTGCTTACTTGCTTGAATGACCTGAAATATACAAATTAAATAAGTTAAGATGGCCTAATATTTTGATCTTGGCAAGATCTTCTTTGGAGACTAAAATGGCTGTGTACATGAAACAAACATATAAAGGGGGACAGACAAGCATGATGCATATCATAGTTGGGAGAAGAAACACAAAAGAGGGATACAGAAGTTGGGTGGAACTGGAAGAACCAACAAAAGGAGGATTAGGCCAAGGAATACAAATTGACAAAGTGGGTAGGATCAAAGACAGACCGAAAGGGTAAAGGGGTGAAAACCTGGGTGGGGAACAAACAAGGAAGGGGTTAAACCACAAAGAGATGGACCAGGGTAAAGATCAAAGGGAAGAACTAACAAAGAAGTGTGACTGTGGGTAATTGGGGGGGGGGGGGGGGTGCAAGAAAAAGCAGTTGGCAACAGTATTACAAGAAAGGAGTGTAAAAGAAAAATGGACTGGATGAAACCATAGAGAAAGGAATGATGAAGTGAGAACAAACAAAAACAAACAAAGAAAATAGCATCCTGTTACTTTCATTTCAATTATTTATTCCTCTCAGTCCCTGAAATACATGTACACATTTTTTGCCTTTTTGAAGATTCCTGTGTTTATTTGTTTAATCCTATCATCTTTTTATTAATCCTTGCCTGTTCCTCCAGCATCAGTGTTAACACTCTACAATTAATTAAAACAGATGACCTAATGATCATTTTTTTTTCTTTTGAACCACTCACCAGGTACCGGCATACTCGCAGAATGATCCCATGTGTAAGTTGTGCTTTTTTTATTCACATCAAAGAAAAGACTGGTGTGCATCGGAACCGGGTACCCGAGTACCCGACCGTTGATGTCATCAGGAACTGATTCCAGATTATGGAATCGAGTACTTGTATAAACCAACTTGACAAATTACATAGTAACTTTCTAAGTGAAAAGTTTTGATCGTCATTTGTTGGGAACTTTCAAAATGAAACCAGGCTACCACTGATGTGGTAGTATTATCGTGCGGGACATTTGTGACTGGCTCTACAAAAAGGTGTATTAAGTCGCGCTGTGCACTATCATGTAATTACCTGTTTAACGTTAAGGGGGTAAACATTTCATAAAAATGTGATTTGTATTTGTTGTCATGAATGACATCTTTAATACCTACAGTTTCAGGTTTCTTTCAAAGAAATGTTGATTATGAGAAATAAAGTGGCAAAAACGTTCTGTTGTAGTACAACAGAGCCGGCTATTTCAAAGCCTGTTTTCTCAGTTGTGTAATTTGAACTCCAAGGAAGTAATCAATATGTAAACACGTCATATCTCCAAAATGAGAGGGGCTATGGAGCTCTATTATATATACCAAATGAAAGCTTACATTGTGGGCATTTCAACCATGTATATACCGGTAACTCAATTTCACTATTTTGCGACATAATACACCTTTTTGTAGAGCCGGTCACATTTATGGATAAGCTCAACTCGAGTTGAATATTGGGGTTGGGTTTCTTTAAAAACCTAACCACCCCAAATCCATCAAAATCCATTTCCTGTTTTGGAGGGAGTTTGGCGGGTCCAGGGTACCTCCATATTGAGTACTGGTGGAATCTGATGGATTGAGGATTTCAAGCCTAGCGGGATTTTGTTTGATTCACGATACCTCCATATACACACCGACGTATTTTGCATAAACATATTAGTGGATTTTGGCGGATTCATATATATTCATTATTTTTCAATCGGGTACCCGGTTCCCAAACTACTCGTAAATGCACACCCTTAATATTTGCTATAATTAATTTCATTATCAAGAGTATGTCCATTTTGTCGAGTATCGTACTATTTGATGTAGAAATACATTGCATTGATTCGGAAAAAAATATACAAGGATCTTGGGTTAATCTGTTGGTTGGCACAACCCCTGAACGGTACTCTGCGACACAAGTATTGGCAAATCGATTGCTTTTTAACAGTGATTTATTAATTTGTGATGCGATCATGCAAAATAAGTCTTACGTTAACCCTGGTTATTTAGGAGTTTCTTGTATTTTCATCTAAAGGGCATTTTAAGCCTTAATTTGCTGAAAACCCCACGTTGAGTAACGACACGTTGAACAAAAGTTATAGGTTTAATGTTATAGTATTCAATTGAGTCGATGGAAAGCACAAGTTTGATACATGGTAACTTTGGTGCAAGGTGTGGCATTAAAACTTGGCAATTTTTGAAGATAATCAAACTCGGGAGTTTAAAATTCAAATTCAAATTTTAGATTGTTTTTCTTTACTGTGTGAAAGTTGAATAGTTTCCTGCTACTTATAGCAACATAAACCACCAAAAAACAAAAACCAGCCCAGCACATACATGTGACCTGCTCCAACGAAACCCGGACAAAGTTGACAATTTGTGTTTGTTAGATTTTGCTTTTTTCAAATTCTCTAGGTTCTCAGCTTTAAAATTATGTATCATTGTCATATGTACCCCCCACCCTATCTCCCCCGGGGGAAGAATTTAGTGATAAAACCCTGACAAATTAATTATGAGATAAACAGCTTTGAAGTTCAGAAAAGCGTATTATTTCTATACAAATTGTTTTCATAAAATCAACAAAAAACACACTTGTGGGTGACGGATTATGTTTAAGAGACTGTAGATTAATAGTTTGTGATTCAAGAGTACATTATAATAAAACACATTGTGCGCCTTTGTCCGGGTTTCGTTGGAACAGGTCACATATTCTAGCTCAAAACCAGAATTTCCGACTTCCGATTAATTTTGCTTGATCACATTTCGATCGTATCAACAACTTCAGTAAAAGTCTGTTGAACAACGAAACGAAGTGACGAATATTTACCCTGGCCATTTTTTGTGCAGATCCTCCTAACCCCCAAGCAGCAGGCAACCCCCCACCAGCACCTACCAAGACAGAGTCTAGCATGCCAGTCCTGCCCCAGGTGCCTACCAACAGCTTTCCCCCTCTGGACAATAGTGTAGGTGGCGGCAAGCCAAACGGAGGGGACGATGTGGATTTTGACGACTTGACTCGCAGATTTGAAGAGTTGAAGAAGAAGAAGTAGAGTTTTGGATAAAGAAAAAAGGTTATTTGGACAACTGCACTGGTTGGTGTTAATGTGCTTATTTCAGTTGTATTCGAGTCCCTGCAAGTCCAGTCACAAGTCCTTTCATGAAGCCAACAATGACAAAGAAATTTTTTGTTAACAGTTTATTTGAATAGCTAGTGATTTGACTTAAGACCGATGTACTTGCAAGGACTTGCAGGGACTCGAATACAACTCTGATATCAGTGACAGCTCTTTTGGCACTTTATAAAAAGCCAGTTTGATATTCCAACTGCACGTGTGCACAACAAGATTTGACAATATTTTTCATTCGCAATAATCATTTTATCGTATGTGTGCAAAAGCATAGTCTGAGTATGATACTTTTCATATGTATCATAGGTTGGCTTATAATACTGGCTTGTACTGACTTACTGGTATAGTATTGCGCATGCCTACGTGAGAGTTATGAACATTCAACCAATCAATTTCATAGGAGTCCAAATTTTATGTGACACTCGGTATTTATCACTCGTTTAATACCGGCCACATGACGGGCTCTTGGCCAATAATAACTCTACCCATATTACATGCTCTGGTACCACATAACGACCGAGGGGCGAGACACAAAAGAGAACAAAGGGAACAAAAGCCCCTCGGTCGGCGGTATGAATGGCAAAATTTGGTCCTTGATCTACGGGGCAAGCGCTAAGCAATGGGGTTTGGGTATAACATAGGAATAAAGGAAAACACAATATCGATCCTCGATCGTTATGTGGTTCACGACTGGATGTGGAAGTGTCCTAGCCCAGGTCGGGCTCGAACCCCCAACCTGCAAAACTACCCACAGACCACGAATTCAATGCTCCGGACTACTAGCCCACTGCACTTCACAAAATAATAGTAATAATAGTAACTAGAATAATAGTATTACCACCAATAAGGTTGTGACAGGGGTAAGCTTACAACTGTGTCGTCACTAAATAAGTGTACGATTCAATATTTAAGGATGTTTCATTTGAATTGACTGGTCTTTTTCTTTTTAAACATGGTGGACACCGTGCAGATAAGACGAGTCCTAATCTGGTGCAAAGTCGTGTTTAATGCTATACAGTCAAACTATTGTTGTTCGGTCATCCATGACAATAACCTTGATTACTTGGTGTTGAATAAGTTAGTAGGGGATGACGCAACTATTAGTAGTTACTGATCTTTAATAAACATTGTACTTTTTTGAGTAAAGAGTATTTCAATCTCGGTTTCCTTTTTTTTATTAATTTTTTAAAATATTTTTGTTAGACACACTGTATATCTCTATATTATGTTTCCTCGTAGCCCTAAGCATCTTGGCTTTTATAGGAATTTCTCGATAAACAAATTGTAAAAATAAATGTATATATATATATTTGAAACAGTTAAATCAGTCCTTTTTGTATTGTTTTAAATTAAATACCAACACCCTATAAACTAGCTTAAAGGTAGGATACACCTTTTGCAGATATCGAAAAATGTTACAACAGAATTATTAAGAAATATCTTACTTATTTGAAAGTAAATAATGATTGTAGGCATCCAGCAATTGTTTTGAAAAGTTGAATAACATAAGAACAGCTGTTTTTCTTGCTTTTCTCGGCATCCATGATTGTAAAAATGTTGACAGGTCAGTTAAACGATATTTACTATCAAATACAACCCCCTAAAATCCACCCATTCATGATAATTCAAGCAATTACAAATAGTGTGCCATACCTTTAACTTGTGAGGATTGTGTAGGTTGATTCAGGTATGCTGTAGCACAACAATGTCTCAAAAACAATTGCAAACATTATATAACAAAATTCCACATTAGAATGTGTAACCACAAAATAGATAATATAAGTATGGTTTGAAAGATGCAATTTTCCACTTTAAAATGAGACATCAAACGTCCACATCTGATAATTTTTGATGGAGTTATGACTCATTTCCCAAGAGACATCAAATTGTTCATGGGGCCAAGTTTTTCCATTTTGTTTGCATAGGATGTGCATAGTTTATGTGCTTTGGCATGAAAGGAATATTGTATTTTTCATCACAAAAGTGCATTAAAAATGATGTACATAATTCTTAAAACTGCCTCTCGCAATTTGTACTCTCTGAACGGTTTCTGAATTTAAAGTTGCCCTGATTGCCCACAATATTTAGCTTAGTTTTATATTAATTGTGTAATTTTTTCAGATTTCTTTTGATTGTATTGCCCCCCCGAGTGTCATTCCTGGCGGATACCGGCGCATTATAAATATTGATTATTATTATTATTACGTATAATTATACCATGTTCAATGTATCCTAGACATTGATGACCAATGTGCCATGATGGCGCCTTGCCAGATGTTATCAACATTTTAGTTTATGATGATCTACAAATCATGCTTTTGCACTCACTCAACCTTGGCACCCAGACTGTTCCTCAGACTAATTATTGATGGCAACTCCTATCGCATCTTGAATAAAGTGCATCTTGTGCTCCAGTGATAAGCTGTTCGTGTTTACAAACATGAATTTTGTTTCTAGGTAACGACAGTTTTTTTGGGGCAGTAAAGGCAAGGGAAACATCCACACAGAGGCAAGTAGGCTACCTTTGTCCCAATGCCTACAATTTAAAAAACTTGGTCCCATGGTCAATTTGACCTCTTTGGGAAATTACTCATAACTCTGTCAAAAATTGAATATTCGATGTGTAGCATTTCATTATATTTTGTTCACATTTTTTAGACACACTGTATACAAATTCATAGGTGTCTTCTGACCCATGAAGTATTGATAACCAAACTAATGAAAACTGGGCGTTTTATATTACAACCGTAGGCTACACAAATATACAGTGAGAACATATAAATATATTACAAAATACAATGTATTTCCTATAGCCAGGGAGGTTAAAGAAAGGATGGTTCCAATGAACCAGTATGTAGTTCTACCTTCTTATCAGCGCTATTATAATATATACAGTACATATTGAGTATGTTTTGGGACCTTTTTTCGTACCAATCTTGTGTGAGGGGTAGGTGTTTTTTTAAAGGCGCGCATGGATCTTGTTACTTTACTGTGAAGGTTTAGATACACCCACATTGTGGGAGTCTAAAGCGCTATATAAGAACTAAAAATGAAATAAAAGGTTTCAGTGTTGTTGACTCGAGTCTTGACTTTGGAAAGAATTACTTTAGACTTGACTTGACTAAATTTGACTTAACACTGACATAACACTTTACACACACACAAAACACGCAAGCTTCTGGGCGTGCAGTCCGGCATAATCAGTTGAAAAGAACGATGTGCCTGCAGACTGCACTGAGAATCGTGTGTGCGAGATGAATTTTGTGATATGCCTAGTCTTAGAAACGAGCCGTTATTTACAGGGGGCATTCCATGACTTGGTTACAACTCTGGCAAGGTTTGGAAATATTTTAATTATCAAATGTAACATTTACACTTTTTTTATAGAAGTTGTCGGTTATTATGTACAAAAGTTTAACCCCCACACACACCATTACTAGCAAGCTACAGACCTGTTTCTTACTTATTATTGAGCAACTACAATGAGCAAGTAATAACTGCAGCCAGTTAATTGTCATTCTTGGCAAGTTCTGATTAATGTTGAACTCTTAATAAATTTTGGTTATTGTCAATAATATACTTATGCACTTAACAGTACATTTTTGTTGAGCATAATCTTTGTGATTTTGACTATAATTAAATTAAAATTTTAAGCCTACTGATTATTGTAACTCTTACATCTGTACACATGTCCCCCCTTTGCACACGAACAATATACAATGTATCTGTTAACATTCAGTTTCATCCCTAGGTTTTCTCTCCTCTCTTACCAATTCAACACTAGTTTTACAAGTTGTTGTTGGTAGAGAAACAAATAACGTACGTAAAGTACGGAGACATGATAGTATTGCAAATATTATTGGGTTTTATGTTATTTTGGTAAATAAATCAAAGTAAATGTTTAAAGGTAGGATACACCATTGGTAATTGCTTAAATTATAATGAATGGGTAGATTTGGGGGGTTGTATTTTATAGTATAAAATACTGTATAACTAAGCTGTCCGAAGTTTTACAATCGTGGATTTCAGAATAATTACAGGATAAATATTTCCGATATCTGCAAATGGTGTATCCTACCTTTAAAGGTAGGATACACCATTTGCAGATATCGACTACCGAATTATTAAGAAATATCTTACTCATCTGAAAGTAAGTAATGATTCTAGACATCCAGCAAAATGATTGCGCTAGATATCCTGTAATTATTCTGAAAAATATATTTTCATAAAGAAAAATTTGCGTTCGCCGAAAAAACATAAGAATAACTGCTCAACGCCGGATGAAAACAAACGCAGTTTTTCGTGCTTTTCTCGCCATCTATGAATGTAAAACTTCGGACAGGTCAGTTAATAAAATGATATTTACTATAAAATACAACCCCCCACATCTACCCATTCATGATAATTCAAGCAATTACCAATGGTGTATCCTACCTTTATTAAGAAGGGTGGCCCAATAAAACGAACAAGCACACCTCCACCACCCAAAGCCAAAACTACCTTTGTATACCCATAGAGTTCTTTCCTCTATGGTTTACCAATGGATGGAGAATCCTTCTAGAAGAAAAAAATGATGCATGTACTGGTACCATGAAATCCCACTATCCAGCCCCAGACCCTATCTTGATATCTTATTCTTCCAGAAAGACTCCCCATCCATTACACCAATTGGGCCTCAGTGCAGCGAAAGCACGCTTTGCCAGTTTTTTAGACCACCCTGTATATAGCTAACCAACTACCGTACAACATAGTCACCCATAATGAACATTCAAGGGGCCAACTGCCGTGTTCGATTACTTCTCCTGTGCTTGCTGATTCACTGTTTATAAATGTAAGACCGCGAAAAGGTTTAGACTTTCCAAGATACTTGCTTCATGGCAGGTGATTCCCATTGGGTTTCAACTGATCCATTTGGTCGGGGAGATGGGTGAGTATCCTCATCCTCATCATTGTAAGGGGCGTATGTGGGATTAGCGAGCAAGATGATGGAATCGTCCTCTTCCTCACCTTCCCCAACTGGCAACTCGTTCGATTTAGGCACTTCGGCATACAAGGGCTCTCTGTTCATGCCTCTGGCGTGCATTGAGTAAGATGTCTCCGAGTGGTTGGTGCGTTCCATAAGGGAACGGATCCTCAAAGTCGGTCTGTCTGACGGATGGATTTGGCTCTGAGAGTCCAATTCATCAGCATCGAGCTCCCATGTGGGTTGGGTCTGTGTAGTATCGTGCGTTGATACTGGGGGTGTCCTATCGGCCCGGCTGGGCTTCGATGTGCCTTGTCGTTGTACTAGTTTTAATGATACTGGACTAGCTAGTCGACCAGATGTATTTGCTGTGAATGTTCCCTTGTCCACCGTCTGCTTGTGTGAGCTACTGCTTGGATCGCGGGTGACAGGCTGTTCAAGGCTCGGCCGGCGGGTGACAGGTCGTTCAGGCCGGCTGATGACAATCGGTCGTGTTGAGTTTTGGGTTGGCAGCAAATTTTTCTCTTTTTTGTAACCCCTGGATCCACACAGACAAGCGCAACCGATTACAGCCGATATCAGTAGCAAGAGAAGTAAGAAGCCTCCCCCGCCCGCAATACCTGCAACAATGGCCTCGGGGTCACTGCCCGCAATGGTGGCAGTGGTGGTGTAAGTCATTTCTTGCGCACTGGTACCTTCGTCGGATGTATGCATCTTGGCAACAGTTACTGTTTTTGTCGAGACAGTATGTAATGAACTGGAAGTTTCATGGAGTGTTTGGAGACTTGTCTTTGAAATAAATGGAAATGTTGTTGATATGGGAGTCTGAGCTGCTGTGCTTAGTTCGTTAGTCGCGGAACTCACATTAATTGGTCCGATAAAGCAAGATCCTTCCATGCTCGGGAATGAGTCTGGTGAGGCAATTTTGCATTCATAGGCAAGGGTATTTACATCTGCAGTTATATTTAGATCTAACGATATGGTTTGTGTATCGACGGTATACGAGTATTCCAAGAGATAGATTTTATCATTTGATATGAAATTCATTAGGGCTGTGGGGTTTCCCGTGTCGGAGGTGCAGCTTATGCGACGAGTTGATCCTTGCTGAGCAATGAATGGCCCTTGGGGCTGGCAGATGGGGTCAGCCGGAAAATAGTGCACCGACAAATAGAAGGAACTCGAAAGGAAGACCGTGCCACTTTCATCGGTGGAGTTTTTGACGCGGCATTGATACGATCCAGTGTCTTGTCTCTCTGCTGTGTAAATAAGGTGTTCGTATCTTGGCGTTGTCGAAGATGCGTAGACGGCATATCTGGAAACTAAGCTGCTTCCGTTGCGTGCTAGGAGTGTCTCTGTGCCGTTGACGAATCTCGTCCATTCTATGATGTGAACTGCCTGCAGGTTGGAAGCGTCGCATTGCAGTATCACCGTATCGCCAACCACGGCCACAGGGCGATCGTCTGGAGATATCTTGGTTAGACTCACAGACAGTGCAGCCGCACAGATCAGCACATCTGAGGACAGACAACTTAAGACCACCACAACAAAGAAACTGGACCCTCGATTCATGGCGAAAACTTCCAGAAGTCAAGGCTATACAAATAAAAGTTCACTTGCAGTCCAGAGGTTTTGATGTGAGTACCCCAACTAAATAAAAACACAGGTTGTACTAAACCAGTGCACCTATGTTGAACAAAAGTTTAAATTTGGTTCCCACGCTCAGTCGTTCGTAATGTTTACGCATCACTAACTTCACCTTGTGTCGTCATGGTAGCAGTTACGTTCAATTTATTACTTGGAAAAGAAATTGAAAACATTCAAAGGGCTGTAAAATATGACATGGTGAATTAAAAAAGTTTTCCAACTAGGTCTGCTACAGTTCCCTCAAACAGAAATAACAATAGCCATACAAAGCTGTCTGGGTTATTTTTGTTGTGGAAAGTAAAAAACATTGGGGCGTGCCTTGTTATTTCCTTGGATTTCATTTGCTACCGACCCCCAATTATTTCAGCTTCCCGACCCAAGAAAAAACAAACTTTGTTATTATCACCCATCTGGTATCCAGTTCACAAAAGAATTGACAAAACAATATTAAAACAATATTTACGCAATCTGCCCCAGTCTGTGTTTATTGAAAAGCTATTGGTTTCAGGCAGTTTCATATTAAGTTTTTGGTGGAATGCCAGATAAATTGATTTCAAAATATAGATTTATATTTACATGTCCATCAGTGACGAACTGGGTGCTGCAACACCCCCCCCCCCCCCTCATATATACCCCCTCCCCCTCCCCCTCCCCATAACATAGACCTATCAAAGTCGAAAGTTGTTAGGAACATGTAGAAAAAGGACATCAGCAGGGCACAAATAGAACCATTGTTGGTTTGTATTTGCTTGAATGACCACGAATGGAGGGAGGGGTTGTATTCTATAGGGAGTGGGGGGGTTTGTATTCTATAGTAAATATCGTTTAACTGACCTGACCGAAGTTTTACACTCCTGGATTCTGAAAAAAGCAAGAAAACACGGTGTTTGTTTTCAACTGTCGTCGGGCAGTGGTTCTTTTGTATTAAATTGTTGTTGTTTTTGGCAAACGCCGTCTGGCGATCGTTAATTGTTTTTATAACATTCTTTTTTGGGGGAACAATTACAGAATACTTGGCAAAATCATTTTGCTCGATGCCTACAATCGTTATTTGCTTTCAAATAAGTAAGATATTTCTTAGTAATTCGGTATTAAACAATTTTGATATCTGCATATTAGGTCACGAATCTAGAAGATTTTAAGACTGCATTCAGTGCATTGAAGCATGGAGGAAGGAAGACCGGAATGGTCATTAGAAGATTGGGTGCGGTCCCATCCTCCCCAGATTAAAATCAGGGGCCAATTTCATAGAGCTGCTAAGCACAAAAGTGTGCTTAGCACAAAAAACTCTTGCTCATTAAAAACAGGTTACCAGCCAAAATTACACGTGTTTTTCATGCTAAGCAAAAAACCAGCTGATTATCAATCCCAAACTATAAAGATCATGTGAAAAATTGGTCTGTAACCTTGTTTTTGCAAAGGACGAATTGTCATGCTAAGCAAGTTTTTGTGCTTAGCAGCTCTATGAAATTGGCCCCAGGTCGGCAGTGGTCAGTAACCTTCAGGTTGTGGGAGGACAGGGCCTCAAGACGGCTCCGTGTGACCCACGCTTTACCAACTGCCCAACGTAAAGTTTAGTTTTAATCCTGGGCTACAGCATTCAATATCTGCACTTGGACGTGACTTACATCATAGGGTATATACATTAAAAGCCTATGAACGACAATAATTATATTTACAAGATATTTTTGTTTATTTATACCTTAAATCAGCAACTGAAGTATTACAAGTTTTATTATGGTTTTTCTACTTTTCTATAATGATACAGGTATAATTTGACCATTATGCCTCAAACACCAAATACTTCCACTTAAACAGTGCCTGGAATTACATCTCTGTGTATATAACGACTAAGAATAAATTCAGACTAATTAGGAAACTACGTCAAGCATAATAGTCTAGGAACAAAGTTCTAAAAAGCCTGTAAAATAATGTTTGCTCAACACCCACATCATCTAAGGTTTGACTTCCCATAATGGAGGAACATGCCACACAGAACACTTCCAGGCAGCTTCAAAACTGTGGCATCACTTTTGAGTAATACAGCACTAATGTTTTCCCATAGGAACGTGCAGTATGTACTAGACAAAATGTACTATACAGGGTGGCCCCATAACAAACGAACAAACATACCGGTATCTCAACAGACAAGCATACCTGCACTACCTTGAGGCCAAATCTACCTATAACAATGGATGGAGAATCTTTCTAGATTTGGGCAAATAGTTTTAGCTCCAGACTCTATTTTGTGAAGTGATGTCAGTGGTCCAATTGACCATTTGCGTGTTGAACTGACTTGTTCACACAGCTTGGCACAGTTTGACTTTAAATTATCCAGACCAAAGACACTGTTGCCATATCACATGATTCGGGGCAAGCTTTTGCATAGTTACGTAAGAGACGCTCAGCACCAATACATTGTTTACAATGGGTGAGAATGGCAAAAAGACACCAGACCATTCCAGAGCCGGGGGTTGCTATCGTAAGGCTTGCCCCGAATCACGTGATAATAGCAACAGTGTCTTTGGTCTGGAGAATTTAAATGTAAACTGTGCCAAGCTGTGTGAACAAGTCAGTGTACCAGATATTATTTAAATTCCACACGCAAATGGTCAATTAGATGTTGTAATGTAGGTGTTAAACCACCACCTTTTTGCCAGGTTTGTGCTCCTTGACTATAATAATATCATCCATTGTGCATTGATGAACATAACATGTGTATATTACCAAGTCTAGGTATCGATGACGTCACACTTTGTTTACAGGTGCAATTTTCTATAGGTCGGGGCGGACATCCGGGAACCTTCACAATAACGCGTCATAATACGTACACCGCGCCGATGAAAACGATAATCGCGCGTGCAGTCTTGTATGCTTCAGTGCAGTGTCGGCGCGCATTGTTTTCATCGGCGCGCTGACCTGCGACGTATGTCCGCGGTGATCATTAGGAGTACGAAACCCTCCTCCCGAACTTGCTCCCTAAAAAACCCGTAGGGGTAAAGAAAGCGTGACCTCATCAGTACGGAGGATTATTGATGCATCTGTATTGGCAATGCTGTTGTTTAAAAACCAGGGGCCAATTTTATAAAACATTTAAGCACAAAGATTTGCTAAGCATGAACATTCTTTCTAAAGCATAAGCAGGGTTACAAACCAAATAATGTTCAGGGGATGTCGATTGTTTGTGACTGGTATTGAGCTGGTGTTTGCTTAGCATGAAAAGTACATGAAGTTTGGTCTGGTACCTTGTTTTTACTGAGAAAGACTTTTTTGTGTGTGCTAAGCACATGTTTGTGCTTACATTTTTTATAAAAAATGGCCCTAGTTCACGCCAATTTTTAAAAAACAATTACGGGCCCATGCGCCGGATTGTTTTTCATGAACCTTAATCCGAGACGGGTTAAGGCCGGCATATGTGGGTAGCATACCCTGTTACTTCCAGCCTTGCTTGTTGCGAGCTGGTCGTCGACAGATATTTTCGCCCGGCCTTGATCGTCCTCCGACGCAAAATGGTTAACACACATTAATGTTCTGTTTTTCCCTGTATTCATATCAGCACTGGTTTTAGGGGTGGCTTTCTTGGAATGTTTGAACACAATTTCCCCTCTCCCCCGATACACTTTAATTTCTCTTGATACTTAAAATAACTCCTTTAATAATAATCCCTTAATTAAAAAAAACCGAAAAAAACAAAAACAGAAAGCCTCTTTTAGTATTGCCCACTGTTACAACTGTAGTAAATTCCTGATCATCATTCAGTACAATATCCATATCACTGTACCTTCTGATCAAGATTATACGTTAGCAGAACATTGGACAAAATAATACAAAGAAAATTTATATACATGTATACATGTCTATGCAGCACTAAAGTTGGCATAGTGAAACGTTCATCATTTCTCAATTACAATTTACATGTGCATAAAGTATTATTATTATTATTCCACTATATACTACAGATTATTATTAATAAAGTTCAAAAATACTAATTACCAGTGCCACAGACTATATTCTGTCCACAGCAACTGGCCAAGAGAGGGCAGTAGAACAACGGTGTCTTTTATGTTGGTTCATGTGACGTCTGCACAATAGAGAGAGACACCGCAGTCATGATAATTTAACAATAAGAGTATAACCACAGGAGGGCAGGCTAACTAAATGCTCGTTGGATTACCAACCCAGTCTCCTTCTTAAATTGTGTACATATTGACCAATTGTGTGTATATCACAATTTAAGAAACTGTACATGCGCAGTAAAGCTGGCAAAACAGAGGTTGGTTCTTAAAGAGTGAATAAACAAGTGTATGATGTTCTTAATTACTTGAATTAGTTGGTTTAAGTTTGGAATAGGATAAGGGAAAAGTCAGGTTAGGGTACAGCAAGAAAGAAAAATTCGGGTTAGGGTACAGAAAGAAGAAAACAAGTTCATATTAACAGTAATTATTAATAACTAATTCAAGTAATTAAGAACATCATACACTTGTTTATTCACTCTTTAAGAACCAACCTCTGTTATGCCAGCATTGCTGCGCATGTACAGTTTCTTAAATATACATGTACACACAATTAGTTAATTGTGATATGTACACAATTTAAGAAGGGGACTGGGCTGCGGATTACACTACAGCTTTACAATAAACTATTTTTGATCTGTAAAAAAAATAAGCACAATAAATATCGTCTTCCCCTCAAAAAAAGAAAAGAGGTTTTATATGCAAGAAGTAGTCAATGCACATCCACTCATATTTGTCCGTGTTATGGGTAATACCACCTTCGAAAATCATTCAAATTTGTAATTGAAAATCTGACACGATACACGATACACTACAGTAGTGACACGATACAGTAATGTCCTACAAATACATATACCCTACAAATATACAGTTATATTAAGTCAAATCTTACTTTTAAGTTCTGAGTAAAAAAAAAAGACATACATAACATGTTCATTATTACGTTTCTATTTAATTAAAAATTAGGATTGTGCTCGCATACCATGTTTTGAGAGTAAACCAAGTGATTTCGACAGCATGCATGCTTTTGTAACAATTCATTAGCATTTCAATGTACAGAACATAACAATAAACATACCAGTAAATATACAATGTAGCTACTTTTGCTCACATGTGAGAATATCTTCTTACATGCGGTTTCTTTGTCTTTGTACACAAATTTATTCTGAATATTAACCCTAACCACTCAAACGCAACCCATCAAACTCAAACTAATGTTTTGTTGGACTCTGTTGGAGTGGGTATACTTGGAGAGTTTGAATAAAACTGTACAATGAAAGTTTGGTTGTCCGTGCTTTTTCGAAAAAAGAAAAAAAAAATATTTTCTTTTCCGGAATTTTCCTAATTCAAAATTTAAATTTAGATAATTCAATAATTGCCGTTGGCCGATTGTTTTTTATGGGATGTCTCATATGAAAGCTCTTAACAAATGCAATGCTTAAGAATTAGCAATTTATTTTGAAAATCATTTTTTCAGGGTGCAATCCCCTGAAAGCACGGACACACCCACTTTAACAGAAAAGAGGACTGCATTTCTAGTCATTTTTTACTACATGTACACTGTTGAGTCAATTTCTGTTACATTATCGGTTAGGACCGATAATGTAATAACAATGACCAATAGTGTAGTACATTTTACTTCACTATCGGTCAATTTGTGTGACATTATCGATTGGTGATACATTATCCGTTGGTTGCTACATTACGGTACCAGTTGTAACCAGTTGTAACCAGTTGTAACCAGTTGTAACCAGTTGTAACCAGTTGTAACCAGTTGTAACCAGTTGTAACAGTTGGGTGTAGGGTTTACCATACAGTGTAGGATTTTGTAGGGCGAGGAAGGTTCCTGGTAAATAACTCTGGGGGACAGGGTTAACAAACAGGTTGGTGATACAACTGATAACGTAGCAACCAACAGATAATGTAACAGCACGTAACCATAATCCGACCATGAACCAGAGTCCAACAGTTGGGTGTAGGGTTTACCATACGGTGTAGGATTTTGTAGGGCGAGGAAGGTTCCTGGTAAATCACTCTGGGGGACAGGGTTAACACAGCTTGGTGATACATTATCCGTTGGTTGCTACGTTATCAGTTGTAACAGCACGTAACCATAATCCGGCCATGAACCAGAGTCCAACAGTTGGGTGTAGGGTTTACAATACGGTGTAGGATTTTGTAGGGCGAGGAAGGTTCTTAGTAAATCACTCTGGGAAACAGGGTTAACAAACAGGTTGGTGATACATTATCTGTTGGTTGCTACATTATCAGTTGTAACAGCACGTACCGGTAACCATAATCCGACCATGGACCAGAGTCTAAAAGTTGGGTGTAGGATTTTGTAGGGCGAGGAAGGTTCCTGGTAAATAACTCTGGGGGACAGGGTTAACAAACAGGTTGGTGATACAACTGATAACGTAGCAACCAACAGATGATGTAACAGCACGTAACCATAATCCGACCATGAACCAGAGTTCAAAAGTTTGGTGTAGGGTTTACCATACTGTGTAGGATATTGTAGGGCCAGGAAGGTTCCTGGTAAATCACTCTAGGGGACAGGGTTAACAAACGGGTTGGTGATACATTATCCGTGGATTTGTACGTTATCAGTTGTAACAGCACGTAACCATAATCCGACCATGAACCAGAGTCCAAAAGTTTGGTGTAGGGTTTACCATTTGGTGTATGATTTTGTAGGGCGAGGAAGGTGTCTGGTAAATAACTCTGGGGGACAGGGTTAACAAACAGGTTGGTGATACAACTGATAACGTAGCAACCAACAGATAATGTAACAGCACGTAACCATAATCCGACCATGAACCAGAGTTCAAAAGTTGGGTGTAGGGTTTACCATACGGTGTAGGATTTTGTAGGGCGAGGAAGGTTCCTGGTAAATCACTCTAGGGGACAGGGTTAACAAACAGGTTGGTGATACATTATCCGTTGATTTCTACGTTATTAGTTGTAACAGCACGTAACCTTAATCCGACCATGAACCAGAGTCCAAATGTTGGGTGTAGGGTTTACCATACGGTGTAGGATTTTGTAGGGTGAGGAAGGTTCCTGGTAAATAACTCTGGGGGACAGGGTTAACAAACAGGTTGGTGATACAACTGATAACGTAGCAACAAACAGATAATGTAACAGCACGTAACGATAATTCGACCATGAACCAGAGTCAAAAAGTTGGGTGTAGGGTTTACCATACGGTGTAGGATATTGTAGGGCGAGGAAGGTTCCTGGTAAATCACTCTAGGGGACAGGGTTAACAAACAGGTTGGTGATACATTATCCGTGGATTTCTACGTTATTAATTGTAACAGCACGTAACCTTAATCCAACCATGAACCGGAGTCCAAAAGTTGGGTGTAGGGTTTGCCATACAGTGTAGGATTTTGTAGGGCGAGGAAGGTTCCTGGTAACTCACTCTGGGAAACAGGGTTAACAAACATACTGTTATTAAGCAATTAAACATTTCATATATACAACCTGTTTACAGTATGCATGTATCGTAGAACTGTAAGGCTGGCAGTAAGGCCTGTAAAACTCCAACATTGTTTTATTTGGTTCTAATTCCAGTCTATTCAGGAGAAATGATCCTATCCAGTCTTCACCGATGCCACCAAAAACCCTGAAAAAAGTTCCCATAATAGAACGATTGCGCCCTCTAAGTCACGTGACCTTTAGTGGGTATCAAACATCAACAAACATGGCGTCCTCCACAGCAAAGTGCCGCTGTTGCAAAGTACATGATGATTGTTGCATTTGTTTCTTCGATCGAGGCTTTTCTTTCTCAAAAACTCTGACGAATAATCCGGAGTTTGTACCCGAGCCTTTACCGGAATGGATAAATAAAGCCAGTGAAGACAGTTCCAGCAAGTCTTCGAAAAAGAAAAGCCTCGATTGAAGAAACTAATGCAACAATCATCATGTACTTTGCAACAGCGGCACTTTGCTATGGAGGACTTTGCCATGTTTGTTGATGTTTGACACCCACTATAGGTTATGTGACTTAGAAGGCGCAATCGGTCTATTGTGGAGCGCTGTGAGCGTCGTTATCGGTGGATACGTGCGCATTATAAATGCACATTATTAATATTATTATTATTATTTCCTAATTGGCTGATATGCATGTACTTAATTTCTGGCCATCCTACAATTGTGCAATATTGTTCAACCAAATACAAAATGTTTATCTATATTGATTAATTATATAGAATCATGTGAAAAACTATTGGCATTTAAGTTTTAACCTATAGGCCAATTGTGCATTGCATTTCGTGCCACACATGATCTTGTTAGACGCAAATGCTTACTGTTAGCCTTTTACTAAACTTCCAACCATTGCTTGGTCAAGTACTGATCATTCAGCTCATATAGGGTGGTCAAATAAAAACACAACCTTCCAATATCCAGGGCCCTAGACCATTGATATGTATGGCTAGAGAATTTTATTAGAAGGAATATGATACCAGGAACTCCCGATTCGGTTAAGTAGTATACAAATACGGCATGGTTTGAGGGGAAGTAGTGGGAATTATTGGTCCCAAGGTGTAGATCAGCTCGACTACCTCCCGACGCAAAGCGGAGGGAGGTAGTCGAGCTGACCTACACCTCGGGACCAGCAATTCCCACTATTTTCCAGAAATAAACCATGCTCTATTTGTTTTACTACACCTCGTAAATATTAACTGCCCTGTCGATAACAGCCTTCATAGATTTTGCACCTTATCCAGCAAAAGATATTCGTCAGTCTAGTCAATTACGGAGATCTAGTAAAGATTAAATTCCATAGACAACACGTCTACGAGGCGTTTCATAGGGAATTTGTTGTGCTACCAGAAAGAATACCGCACGGAAGCGAGCTGGATACTCACCGGGATGACTTCACATAGCAGCGAATCAATTCGGCCAATGACGCGCTCCAATTTGCTCATGAATATTTATGAGGTGTGGTCATTTTGATTCCATCACCATTTGTGACCCAGCACGAGAAAATGAGACACTTTGCGGCAAAAAAAATTTTGAGATTTTGATTTCATCATTTAAAGCTTGTTTAGCTTTAAATGATGTAATCAAAATCTCAATTTTCATTTTTGCCGCAAAGTGTCTCATTTACTCGTGCTGGGTCACATTTGTGTGAACCAATGTCGGGGGGTTATTTAGTCTTGGATGTTCACTGTGTGTGATGATCCTAATTAGGACCTCCGATCCTTGGTTATTGGTATCATTTTCCTTCCAACAAAATTTCCTATCCATAAGTGCAGGTCTCTGAATAGTGGAGAATGAGGTTGTCTTTTTTTACCATCCTGTATACGGTACCAATCACAAAACCTAACAAACAAGCTTGGAAGTTCTACAAATACACAACAAATATAGCCACAAATAAAACTGTCATTAACTAAGTAATCTAATTAATAAAAAAATAATACATAGGTGAACAAAATTCCCATCACCTGCAATTGATCATCATTGAAAATGGAATGCCACGACTAACACGTTTCACATGCAATAAGTTGTTTCTTTAAGCAGTCAGTGTTTTACCATATGTACCTCCTATAAACATCAGTTGATAAATGTAACAGATAATTGACTAATAGTGTAGTAAATTGTACTACACTACCTGTCAGTTGTTATTACATCATCGGTCTTAACCGATAATGTAACAGAAATAGATCGAGTGTAGTACAAGTGACTACACTGTTGGTCAATTTGTGTGATATTATCGGTTGGTGATACATTGTACATCATCCGTTGGTTAAAGGGATCATGTACGTTTGGTAATTGGAACCCCTTGTTTGTTTCAATCCTACTACATAATCTGCATTGGAATACACAATCTGAGAAACGTCACTGCAGTAACGCTTCTCAGATTCAAATTTTTGGGGATAAAAAGTGATATCTTTTTCCATAACCGCAGTACTTCGAAGTGAAATGTTTCTAAAAATGCATTATACTACCCAAAGCTGCTGTACTTCTTACCAAGTAAGTTTTTATTGCCATTCATTTTTAGAGTAATTACCAAACGTATACGATCCCTTTAACATTATCAGTTATAACAGATGTTCTACAACATACATACATGTACATGAAAAACCAAAGTGGCTCATGCTATACACCCGACTGGTAGATGGTATAGAGTATTAAGGAAATACACATTCGAAAAAATTTAGACAAACATTGATAGACAAACATTCAGCTTAACAAATATACAGTGTGTATAAAATATTCCCCAGTTATAACAAGCTGTTTGATATTACATGTATGATAAAGCAATAAGGCTTGCCGATGCGAATAAGACAATTTTACGAACTACATGTACTACTATTGATAATTATGGTGTTTTTTTATGATTAAGTTTAATACATGCAGATCTATTTTGCAAACCATTTCTTTATGTACACAATATTAGCATGTAGTATGTCATTGATCTAGGCCCGGGGTTCAATGACATCACGGCTCAAATATTCATTCTGTCTTGATGTCCGGTATCAGTGTGTCAAACACGATGTCCCACAGTTTGCTAGAGATACCAAACCCTATAACGAAAAAACATACACAAAGATTCAATCATTTAAAACAACACTTTACTATACTATAGCCATGGCCCGCTAATCTGTCCGGAATGCTGTGGCCAGCTGTGCTATTCTAGTAGAGTGCCGTGGTCTCGTGGTCTGGAGCATTGCATTTGTAATCTGTAGGTAAAGCTACAGGTTGTGGGTTCGAGTCCGGCCTGGGACTACGGTGCGTGTGCACTTGGGCAAGGCACTTTGTCACTCATTGCTTCTCTCCACCTAGGAGTAAACGGGTACCTGCGAGGGCAGAGGTGGTTATTGTGATTGATTTAGTGCTTTGCGCCGAAATGCCAGCATCGAGCTGTATACTCCCCGGGGAACTGAGATGATATTTGGAATGTTTTATGGGCCCAATGACCGGGGTAATAATGTGAGAGCGCCTTGATTACCAATCTAGGTAGATACGTGCGCTATATAAGAACTGCCTATTATCATATCTTAGAACAAGATCTGTCAGGCAGCTGCACACTCAGTCTATTGTGCAGTGCAGCTACTGGACAAAGGCTGCAGTACGAGTCTTGCTATCCTTGTGTGGACTTGGGAACAAAAGATGTCCACACTTTACACAAACCTGAAACCTTGTGTGGACTTGGCCAAGTCCACACAAGGTTTTCCCTCTTGGATAAAGAACGCTAGAGGTAAAAAGGGTTAGGGTTACATAGAGAAAAATTGAAGAGGATTATCCTAGGGTATAACAACTTCATGGTGTGAGAAATATTATTATTTGGTGAAATTTGATCGATGATTCTGAACGAGTTCGCGCCGGGATTATTTTAACATCATCGAGCCTCGATTACCTTGAACGAAACTCGATCCGAGGCGAGTTTAAGCCAATGGTACCGGGAAGCACACCCACGCATTTCCAGGCCTTGCTCGCTGCTGACAGACATTTCTGGCCTTGCTCGTGACGTGTTTATGCGTCATCCGTTTTGAATCCGGGGAAACCTTATATGTAAGTCATCCGGCGCGAACTGGTTAACTACACGAAGACAAAGGATGTCCACACAGAGATGGCAAGGTTCGCATAATGGTGCAGTTGTGTGTAAACATGTAAGTTGGGGTCAAGGGGTTAATGGTAGTTGGCATAATAATGCTGAAAAGGGGAACGACTGCCGTAACATTCAGATTCCTACATTTAGTTTCTGTCTTCCACATGCTTATTTACAATGAAGCTCCCATGGACAAGACATTTTTGTACATGCCATCAGTAATGGGCCATATCTTGAAGAATTGAATTAAGCTAGACCGAGCTTTTTTTTTCAGGATTATTTCTAAACACCCTACTTATCTACACTAGGTAAGCACAAATTTACTGGAATTGTAGGAGATGGGTGAACAATCACCTTAAACTTTGGTGAACTTTTTTTTAACCATCCTGTGTTAACAGTGAAGTACCTTTAAAGCCACCATTGGTAATTGCTTGAATTATCATGAATGGGTGGATTTGGGGGGTTGTATTTTATTGTAAATATCGTCTAACTGACCTGTTCAAAGTTTTACAATCATGGATGCCGTTGATAGCAAGAAAGAGAACTTCGCCGAATTCTACAGGGTCTCCCTGGTCGGTTCGTACTGAGCCAAACAAAGTTCAACAACAGGTTTGCCAATGTTTGGTACCGAACCTAGCAAAACCTGCAGTTGTAGTTTGATGGGCTTGGGGTAGTTTAGGGTTAATTAATACAAGAGAGAGATACGTGTATTACAGTACACAAACTCACCTTTTTCTTGAATCTCGTAGTGATGTCGGACGTGGTAGGTCTTCAGGGCCTGAAAATACGTGCCTTTGGCAGGGGAGCCGTGGTGAAGATAGTAATGTGTCAGGTCATAGCAGATATAGCCCAGGACTGTACCAGCCAGCACTGTATAGGCTATAGGCACAGGAAAGAAGGTAGCCAGTAGGGAGTAGTAGGCCACTACAAAGATTGTAGCTGCTACCGGAGGGAACACCAACCGGCCTGGGTGGAAAGGCACCTGATGGGGCAAACAGATTACAGTGACAATGCTCATTCATCGGCGATTAACCAGTTTCGCCGAGATTATTTTAACATCAATTTACTACGAAACTCGATCTGAGGGGGGTTCAGGCCGATGGTACCGGGAAGCACAACCACGCATTGCCGGTCTTGCTTGCTGCTGACAAACATTTCTGGCCTTGCTCGTGACGTGTTTGTGCGTCATCCATTTTGAATCTGGGGAAAACTCTACGTGTATATACGGACATTCCCACAAATAATGCACGTGGGATGTTAAAACGACGCGCGGCGAATAAGTTGGCATTACTATTGGTCTGTTTAGTACGTGACACGCGAGTAGCTGCAATTCGTGACCTTAACGCAGATTGTGGTCACAATTCAAATTGTGACTCGACAAATGTTGAAATCATGAAATTGAAGAGCATTCAGCATCCATCAAACTTCTGCAGTAACGCTAGGCTTAAAATCCTCAATCCATCACACTCCTCCAGTTTGTTCAATATGGAGGTATCCTGAATCCGCTAAAATCCTCCAAAACAGGAAATGAATTTTGATGGACTCAGGGTGGTTAGGGTTAATAGCAAAATAGCATCTGGGGACCAATTTCATAGAGCTGCTAAGCACACAAATTTGCTTAGCATGAAAATTTGTCCTTGGCAAAAACAACGTTACAGACCAAACTTTCAGGTGATCTTTATTGTTTTCGATTGATAATCAGCTGGTTTTTGGCTTAGCATGAAAACCCGTAGGATTTCGGCTGGTAACCTGTTTTTAATGACAAAAAATTGTTTGTGCTTAGCAAATGTTTGTGCTTAGCAGCTCTATGAAATTGGCCCCTTGACATTACCTTATGGTGTTGCCCGTGTAAAATGAAGTGTAGGCCAATCAGAAGCCTGGAACTTGTAGGTGGTTCCAAGTGGAACACAAAGCGATGAAGGGTATACTCTAATAATGTCCAGAACAGGACACCAGCTAAAAACACCACTGGGAATGCCTGATATGATACTGACATCTCGTAGGCTGCACATGGAAACAGACAAAACAAAAATATCATGTAATAATATTGGGAAGTGAAAATTCCTCTACGCCCACCATGGTTAGTCTGATAAGGCAGCCATGCTTATCAATACTTGGAAGTAAACACAATATAATAGGGAGTTTGTATACTCATTCTCATACTCAATTGCCGTGACTTGCAACAGAAACATCAGTTTTGTCGTTCATGTTTGTTTGCGTCCATACATGTACCGGTTATGCACGGAGAAGATGCATGTTCTATCTTCATCAAGATATTTACAGTCCAAATTGTATGGGACAAAAAGGTCCTTGACCTTTAACCCTCCTCAATTCTGGAACAACGTCTGAGGTCAGTTGGACAGGTGGATCAACTGAAGCGCAACAGCAATAAAAAGGCCTGTCAAATTAATTGACCACTGACTTTGTTCCAGGTCCCTGGAATGAAAACTACTGGACTAAATCGGGTGACCTTCAATGGTTTTATTTTTGATCTAGAAAGATTCCTCATGCATCCAATACCAGTCTGTGATGCCTGTGTGTTATACTCTACATGTACAGGCTTCGTATTAAGTTATAACAAAGCATAAATGTCCCCGCAAGTCCCCACAACTCCCTGCAAGTCCATCACAAGTCCTTCAGTCTCAAGTCAAGTCACTAGCTGTTCAGATGAACTGTTAACCAAAGCATTCCTTTGTCATTGTTCAACCAGTTACCATACTTGTGACTGGCTTTATGAAAGGACTTGCGACTGGCTTTATGAAAGGACTTGCAACTGGCTTTATGAAAGGACTTGCGACTGGCTTTATGAAAGGACTTGCGACTGGCTTTATGAAAGGACTTGCGACTGGCTTTATGAAAGGACTTGCGACTGGCTTTATGAAAGGACTTGCGACTGGCTTTATGAAAGGACTTGCGACTGGCTTTATGAAAGGACTTGTGACTGGCTTTATAAAAGGACTTGCGACTGGCTTTATGAAAGGACTTGCGACTGGCTTTATGAAAGGACTTGCGACTGGACTTGTGAAAGGACTTGTGAAAGGACTTGTGAAAGGACTTGCAGGGAATAAAATAAAACTCTGTAATAAAGTTAAAGTGTAATGGAAGTCTAATGGTTTACACAATGTTGTTTATTACATGTGTTGCCCCAAAGTTCACAAGCACATGTCATTTGTGACCCAGCACGAGTAAATGAAACACTTTGCGGCAAAAATAAAAATTGAGATTTTGATTCCATCATTTAAAGCTTGTTTAGCTTTAAATGATGAAATCAAAATCTCTAATTTTATTTTTGCCTCAAAGTGTCTCATTTACTCGTGCTGGGTCACATTTGTCAAGGACCTTAGATTGTCGATCTTAATCTTGACAACTTGAGGTTTACCTCCACTAAACACGCTGGAGAACATGGTGACTCCCTGCCACTGTTGAATGGCCAACCAACACACTATCAACATAAACGGGATCCAGGTGATTGGCACGGCGTACCAACTGGCTGTGGAGAAGTATTCCAGCAGGTCATAATGGAAGAGGCGTAGGGAATCTCTGCTTATAGGCTGGTGGGTCCACTCGTAATACTTGTCGCCCAGGTTGATGACTTGCCACAAGACTGGTTTACTGTAGTCAACCAACTCCTAAAGGCAATAAGGAAATTGTGGAGCAATCATTAAACCTAACTCCTCTTGGTGATTATATACTATAAACCTTCTTCATCCTTGCAAATCCCAACACCACCCTGTGGCTGTGCTATTAAAGGTAGGATACACCAATTGCAGATATCGACAATTGTTTACTACGGAATTATTCGAAAATATCTTACTTATTTGAAAGTGAACAATGATTGTAGGCATCCAGCAAAATCACGCAAAATTATTATTAGATATAGATATTCTGTAAGTGTTCAGAAAAACTAAATTACGAGTTCGCGTCTGAGGACGTATACACGCAAAGTTTTCCCAAGATTAAAAATGGATGACGCATAAACACGTCACGAGCAAGGCCGGAAATGTCTGTCTGCAGCGAGCAAGGCCGGAAATGCGCAGGTGTGCTTCCCGGTACCATCGGTCTGAACTCCCCCACCTCGGAACAAGTTTCGTTAAAAATAATTCTGCGCCTCGGCTCAGTGATGTTAAAATAATCTCGGCGCGAACTGGTTAAAAAAAAAATCACAATCGCCGGACGGCGATCATGAAAAAGAACAAGAACAACATAAAAACTATTGCCTAACGCCAGTTGAAAACAAACGCCTTTTTCTTGCTTTTCTCAGCATCCATATTGGTAAAACTTTAGACAGGTCAGTTAAACGATATTTACTATAAAATACAACCCCCCAAATCCACCCATTCATGATAATTTAAGCAATTACCATTGGTGTATCCTACCTTTAAACTGTGCACTAAACAGCTGGACTCCACCATTTCTTAGCTTATAAAATGTATAGAATTAAGAAGTTTTCAAAGAAAGCCAACATAATAAAGCCAAGATATTTTGCTTCAAACCGTAATCCGTAACGAACATTGGCGTCCCTTTTACGCGTGAATCTAGTTAACTTATTTGCCATATATTTCGTAAGCCTGTCACTGGAAATTCAAATATTCATAACAGACAGTATCTTTACTTCTTTATGATTTTTTGACATTTTCAATGGAAACCAAAAGAAATATGGCACAAATTAGTCACCAATTTCACACATAACAAACTGTAGTCCCTGTTACGTACAAGGTGAACCATGTTTTTCGTCATGCAAGGAAAAAAAAACCTAGTCGGAAAAATAAAACAAATCATGTTTGAAGGACTAAAAGACCAACCAGTCTTACAAATATTTTGCATCCAGACAAATATTAATGTCCCACTTTGGACCCATTATTTATAGAAAAACCCATATACACACATACCGGTACAGGTATAAGAGCTAGATTATAGATAGTGTGCATTAAATTAGTACACATACATTATTTAAATCCGACGTTTTTCTAAAAAAGAATTACAAAAGCTTAAAGGCAAACTTTTTCAAACTAACTTTTATAATTCTTATAATTTTTATAATTCAAGTTAAAACGTCATTTTGTTATGTATTTCTCCATGCATCACGCTACGATTTTAATTTTATTTTATAAAATATAGACCATTCAAAGAGCTTCAAAAAATTATGTACCGGTACATATGCTATTTAGTCCAAAGTTCACTAACTTGATAAAATTTACAAGCCAAATTATAAAAACAAAATCAGTTCTGGGGGTTTCTCAGATAGGCCATAACACCAAATATTTCTAACTGTGAAAAAAACACATTAAGGCATTCGTTTGCACAAGGGTCAACAAACTTTGAAAAAAATTGCATATATTGACACATGAATATATGCTTTTTTAACAAGCCTATAATTCAGGTTGAGTAGCAATACCCACTTAAATTTCATACCAAATGTAGATTGGATATAGTACATGTACCGGTACTTTAACAAATGAAAGTTTCAGTTGGATGGGTAGTGGCTATCAGGTGAGACGGGGCTTTACAAAGAGCTTGAAAGAGAGTTAGGGTTAAACCTAGACAAAATTGAATCTCAAAATGTTACAAACATTGATCAAAAAAGTATAACCTTTGCAGCACAAAAGCAAACTAACCTTTTTGTGGCTTGAGCTACCATTTGTCATGTGACCATTCAGCTGGGTAGGCTGATCATCGCTGACTGTATGAGGGTTTATAACACTGGATGCTGCACCATTCTGAAAAGCACAATGCATACATGTACATGTCAATTTGTTATACAAACATACTCAACAACAACAACTACAGAATACATGTACAGTGTAGGCTTTAATAACCTTTAAACCTTTAGAAATCCGGCAAAATCTATCTATCAAAAAGATTTAGGGGACTTGGTCCTTAACCAGTTCGCGCCAGATGACGTATATAAACGCAAAAAAATTCCCAAATTCAAAACGGATGACGCATAAACACGCCAAGTTCAAGTTCGGAAATGTATGTCAGCAGCGCGCAAGGCCGGAAATGCGTGGGTTTGCTTCCCGGCACTATCAGCCTGAACCCGCTTCGGATCGAGTTTCGTTAAAAATAATCCCGCCCGTCGGCTCGGCGATGTTAAAATAATCCCGGCGCGAACTGGTTAAGGCCCAAGCTAAATACTTTTTGATGGATTATGATAAACTGAACCAATGATTGGAATCTGATTGATTTTGTCTATCACGGTAGTGGCATAGCTAAAACAAATTCAGTGGGGGGGGGGGGGGGGGGGGGGGGGGAGGCACAGAGGGCAACAGCATCTCGTGGGGGGTGGGGGGGGGGGGGGGGGTCACCAGCTTATGGTCTGTTGAGTCTCTGTTTGGTTTGGGAAATAATGGGCATACATGTTATGTCTTTTTGTGGGAGGGCACCTTGGGGTCACCGGGAATTTGTAGGGTGGCACATGCACCCGCAGGCCCGCCCCCTTCCCCCCCTTTTCGACGCCACTGCATCACGAATGCTGTTGTACAGTGTACATACCATTAACCCTAACCACCCTGAGTCCATCAAAATCAATTTCCTGTTTTGGAGGATTTTAGCGGAGGAGTGTGATGGATTGAGGATTTTAAGCCTAGCGTTACTGCAGGAGTGTGATGGATTCAGGATTCAGACATTCAGGTGATGGACTGTGATGGACTCTATGGAGAAACGCACTGCAATTTTGTGTATGCCACCTAGGTATCCTGAATCCGTCACAGTCTTTTGCTGGTGAAGAATGATGGACTCAGGATCTCTCCAGAATGTATACTGGTGGAGTCTGATGGACTCAGGACACCAGCAGTTTTTGCAAACCAAAATTGGTGGACTGTGGCGGATTCAGGATACTTTCTAGTAAAAGGGGTGAGGGAGTTAGGGTTAACGTTCATAAAAATCAACAGGGGGCATCAGCATCTCGTTGGGGGGGGGGGGAGGGGGGGGGGGGGGGGGGGGTGGGGGGCACCAGTATATGGCCTGTTGAGTCTCAATTTGGTTTGAAAATGGGCATATGTATGTCTTTTTGTGGGAGGGCACCTGGGGGGAACCGGTAATTTGTGGGGGGAAATGCCCCCCCAGCCCCCCCCCCCCTCCTTCGCTACGTCACTGCATCACAAAAGCTGTTGTACAGTGTACATATAACATTAAATTCATTAAAATCAAAACCAACCATCACTTTAATGGAAGCAGAGTGAGTGACTGAGTTTGGCAGATTTCGTCCAGTTCTCAGTAAAAGGCAGTATAGATAACCCTAACCCTGCTAAATCAAACAGGATCCAACAAATTTACATTACCATTTGGCCCTGTTGGATTGAGCAGTAAACCCATTTTAGTACATATTCCGGAAAGCATTTAGAATCGCATTTGAATCTGTTGGATCCAGCAGCAAACAGACAAATAAGACACAGGATCCTGTTGGATTTAGCAAGCAAGTCCTTTGATGTATACACCCAACAACTTGGTGTGTTGGACTGTGATTTATTTTAGCACAAAACTTATATGAGTCATCGTTCTAAAGACTGTTGCATTTAGCAAACAAATCTTGAGGAACAAATAGGGTCGGGGCGATTACACTACATTAATTCAAACATTGACGCAACACAAGGATTTATTTGTGGACCTGGACCTGTACAAACAAAAACTTGGCAAATAACCAACTTATACATGTAAGGCTTGCCAAATGGTTTGCGGTCAAGTTTACTGATAGCAAAGTCGTTTGACATCAAGTAGGCCTACACGTACCATCATTTTTAATCTTGGATATCTGCAGACCTGTATGTACATGTACATACCTGTACGTACATGTATTGAAATGTTTTTTTGTTTATGTGTCAAAATCAGGGGCCAATTTCACGAAGCTGCTAAGCACAAAAATCCATGAAAATTTGTCCTTGGTAAAAACAAGGTTACAGACCAAATTTTCACGTGATCTTTATTGTTTTTTGCTTAGCATGAAAAACACGTAGAATTTTGGCTGATTACTTGTTTTTAATGAGCAAGACTTTTTTGTGCTAAGCAAATGTTTGTGCTTAGCAGCTCCGTGAGATTGGCCCCTGATAATAAAGATTTTCTGAGCCAGATCATGTCAAAATTAATGGTAACAAGTGATCCTCAGATTGCTAGTGTTGCCTTTTCCTGCAGTCGATGTTGTTTCGTGTTCTTAAAAAAAGTGTTAATGATCTAAAATGCCCCCTACCGACATGAACTTTGACTTCAGGAATCCGATGAATAATTGTGTCATCTCACTCAAGGATCACTGCATCCAAGTTTCATCAAAATCCATAAAAGCATGTAGAAGTTAAACATTCAAAACAAAACTAACATACAAACAATCGCCGCACTTTAGGTAAAGACGAAATAGACATTCGGGCGTATTTTCAATGAGGCGCGTAGAATTGAAATCAAGTCGGCAATTGGTCGTTAGTCCGCCTGTGCGCCGCGATTGACACTGTTCATCTACCGCATTTCCAGTAGTGTATAATATATGTGTCCCGCTCTGCGAAAAGGTGTATTAAGTCGCGCTGTGCATTAAGAGCCTCATGTTAGAGCCCAATCAATATTGACAAGGTGAACATTTCATCAAAAAGTGATTTTCATTTGTTTGTCATGAATGACATCTTTAAAACCTACAGTTTCCGATTTCATTAAAAGAAATGTTGATTTTGATGAATAAAGTGTGAAAACCGACCATTTTGTGTGCATCGTTCTGTTGTACATGTACTACAACAGAGCCTACTACATTGTACATGTACAATACAAAGCCTGTTTTCTCAGTTGTGTAATTTGAACTCCAAGGAAGTAATCAATATGTAAACACATCATATCTCAAAAATGGGAGGGGCTATGCAGCTCTATTGTACACCAAATTGTGGGCTTTCCAACTTTGTATATAACTCAATTTCACGTTTGTGTGACATAATACATGTCCTGGAGCGGGTCACATATAGAAATTTTCTGTGCAACCTTGACCCCAAAGATGCATGTGCCCGAATTACCGACTTGAGTAATCTGTAATTTCCGTTGTGCACAAAAACGACCGAATTTGGACAGAGCACTTCGATTAGCTAAGAATCAAGAAAATATGAATGATTATTTATGCCGCAGTTTGATTGGTTACGAATTGAGAATATAAATATTCATGTTACATGCTTATTTTGGTAGCGAATGCGATTACGTACAGTACAACGCGATATGCGATAAGAATATTTGTATACATGTACGCAAAACAAAGTTCCCACGTCATTGCTTCGGATTTCGTGTTGCTCAAACGAAACAATGGAGGTGTTGGAGGAAGCCTAAGGTAGCATTTAAAAGTACAGATCATGTTTCGTTGATTATGGATTACCCAAACTAGGAATTTTGAGTGCTTTGAAACCCAAACAAACACAGGCAATTACGCTTTCTGGATCACAACACCTTACAGTTACACTTATGTGGTTAGATTTACAACAGGCACACGCTTATTCTTTGAAGGAGGTGTGACAGTGATGAATAATCTTAGTAGTTCGATTTCCATTATAATATTGGTCTCTTTAATTCACAAGACAGTCATAAAATTATTCGGACTCTGTACATACGTAGTCCATGGTAACTACAGTAGCACCCAAATATCGCTTTTTTAACATCTGCACATGAAATTTCCAGCTTAATTCCGCAAGCTGCCTTGGCACTTTGCTGCCGTGTCGGTATGCGATGCGTGTTGGTACCACGCGCGACCAACACGCATCGCATTGCTTTTTATCCAAATCGTAAGTAAATCTTAGTACCACAATCTTAATTGTTGATGTGTACTCGTATCTCGATGTGTACTTTTGTGGTTGTTTTGAGGGAGAAATCTGATGTTTCTTTGGGCAAACATTTAGGAAAAGTGGCATTTCGATTTAAATGTAAACTCTAACCCAATTGAACTTCCTAGGACCCTACTATCGCAAGATCATGTCCAGATGTTAAAAAAGCGATATTTGGGTCCTAGTTACTCGGACTAATACATACGGTACTCTTAATTTAGCATAACACAATTTCTGTGAAGTGGCCACCAAAATCGTCAATATTTGTCATCTTTTTAGTAACTGTTATTCTGTTTCAAATGAGTCATTGGCGTCATGACTCGTGAATGACTGCTGCACGCTATGAGGTACATGCTTTGATGTGGGTTTGAGAACTTAGAAAAAAAGAAACCATTTTGAAATGAACTTTTTTGTGTCGTTTCCGGCCCGCGCTTGGATGTAAATATACGTTCATTCTCCAGCACTACATGCGAATCTCCCAATGTGTTAGTTTGGTTAGTTGGGTTAGTTGGGTAGCACTGTTACATGAGCACTGTAAGCTGGAGTTACTCAAGCTAAACGTTATACAGTAATCACAATGACAGCAGTTAAAAGTCGCGTTGTAGCGGCATATTATACGTATACATGTACCTGTACACTTAATATTGACCAGTTGTGCCGTCCATACTTATGCCTTCCTAGACCTGTGAACAAGGCGTATACAACGCCACGAAGCATTACATTTTGCCGAGCACGGTGACCTCGGGTCAATCGCATCATTCAGCGAGGTCACCATGCGCGGCAAAAAGTCTGGTTTCAGCTGGATGGTCTTCACTATCGCCATTTTCACGTGAAGGACTCGGTGCACCCTGCGAAGGTATTCCGATAATCACGGCGAACCAAAAAGGCAACCGTTTATATCGGACTCAACCTTTTTTTCATGGAATTTCTTGGGAAAAGGAAGGTGCTGTATTTTGGGAGCTTTTGGTGTAAATGTGTATCACTAAAGAGTAATAGGGTAAGAAATGTTGGCGACAATGGACAATCTTGAGGTCGGAGGCTGTTCCACCTATTGCACACGCCGCCGGGCAAAGGGGAAGCCCTCCATTCAATTTGTACAGGGAATTACGTGTTTTCTATATATTTTTACATCAATAAAAAAATGAATACTTTTTTTCTTCGGTGTATCGTGGGAGATTTTGTTACTTCATAAAACAATGGAATTTGGAAATATTTTGGTGTAGTGTTTAATAGACAAAAGTCAATAATTAATTACTTAGATTTTTTCACATAGACCACAACACTATTCATTGCTACTCATTCCCCTTTGAGTCCAGAGGGGGTGATAACTAACAGCCACCACTGACCAATCAGAGACAAGAAACAAGGCCCGGTGACGTCATGCCGACGTCAATACAATCAAGAGAATACAATCACATAGCATTGTTTATGGGAATGTTTTTGTAATGCATCAACCCATGCCGTGGCGTTATATACGCCACGTTCACGGGTCTAATGCCCTCAATACTTTATGGTGCATTATGGGTAAAACCATGCCGTGGTTGGCAAGATGGCTCCTGTGCGCTGATCACACGTTTGTGATTAAACCAGTTTGTGATTGTGTTTAGGGATATCAACAATCCTCTCGGTCTTGTGCATTATCCCGTTACACAGTGTTACGGCTGCCGTAACGATAGTTTAAATGATGTTATAAATGTGTAAAATAGGCCTATATCTACCTGTAGCTGAAGTTCTCCGATATAGTGGTCTTCCATAAGTTTATAGGCATTGGTGCTGTGTTTGTGTGAGCTTGGTCTTGTCATCAACGTTGTTACATCACGGCCATTGTTGTTCTGGAGAGGCTTTTCACCACCGGGATGCATACCGACAAAATCAGTCACGTCAAAAACCCTGCCTTCTCTTACCAAACAAACTCGTCCAGCACCCTTCCATTCCTCCAATTTCTCTGTACTTATTATAGTACGTTCCATGTTACGTGGCTTCAATGTACAAAAGAATCGTTAAATATAACAAACTCGAAGAATTTTGACAATTTTGACATGCAATGTATCACCATAAAATAACATAACTAACTTGCATCACATCCGATTCGCATGCACGCAAGTACGTCACATAAACGATCGAGTGCGCCCTCTCAAAATTTACATACAATCGATTAGATAGCCGATTGAACATACGACCTTGAATTTATTGCAGCGACAATCAACAGAGGGCGTTAATGTCAAAATATTCCCGGGGTTGGTTTTAATTTGTCGAACCATGGAGAAATAATGGTCGAACTGCGCAGACGTGTGTAAATCATCTGGACGTACATACAGATCAAGGAGAAAGAACCATCATTAAGAATATTTTCTAAATTAAAGACCACGGTTTAATCATAGACATGGAGTGTTTTTTTTGTCTATGGTTATAGCTCCATGGGTTTAATAACAACAAGATTACATATTTACACAACCAAAGTGCGTTAGTGTACAAAATGCATGCAAAACACACAAATTAAACGTATTGGAACAAGACTACTACTCGCGCTAGTTATAGAGGGCGTGCTACACTATCAACGGTCTGCAAAAAACATCCGGGGTCCTTCTCGTTTCCATGATCAACAAACACTGAACAACAACGTCGGCGATCTATAGTGCCAGTGGGTAGAGTTTTTACCAGAGGAATTTACTACAAATAAATTACAGATTTTCTTGTAACCCAAAATGGTAAGTTATTAAAAGGTGAAAGTGGCTCGTATTAAAAAAATATATAATCTCTCTTAATTATTCTCAAAATTGCGAATTTTACCCGACTATTCGGGGTCAGGTTTAGCCACTGTGGACCCGGAACGTGGCGACGTTATTTTATACCCAGTCACATGTATAGGGAACAGGTCAACTCGTACGCGAACCAACTCGTACGCGGGACAACTCGTACGCAGATTGGTCAACTCGTACGCAGATTGGTCAACTCGTACGCAGATTGGTCAACTCGTACGCGGGGCAACTCGTACGCAATCTAACTCGTACGCCAGCAAACTCGTACGCGGTCCAACTCGTACGCGGTCCAACTCGTACGCGGTCCAACTCGTACGCGGTCCAACTCGTACGCGGTCCAACTCGTACGCGGTCCAACTCGTACGCGGTCCAACTCGTACGCGGTCCAACTCGTCTGCGGTCCAACTCGTACGCGGTCCAACTCGTACGCGGTCCAACTCGTACGCGGTCCAACTCGTACGCGGTCCAACTCGTACGCGGTCCAACTCGTACGCGGTCCAACTCGTACGCGGTCCAACTCGTACGCGGTCCAACTCGTACGCGGTCCAACTCGTACGCGGTCCAACTCGTACGCGGTCCAACTCGTACGCGGTCCAACTCGTACGCGGTCCAACTCGTACGCGGTCCAACTCGTACGCGGTCCAACTCGTACGCGGTCCAACTCGTACGCGGTCCAACTCGTACGCGGTCCAACTCGTACGCGGTCCAACTCGTACGCGGTCCAACTCGTACGCGGTCCAACTCGTACGTGGTCCAACTCGTACGCGGTCCAACTCGTACGCGGTCCAACTCGTACGCGGTCCAACTCGTACGCGGTCCAACTCGTACGCGGTATACAATTGTGGGGAGGGTACGGGTGACATTGATCAATTAAAAAGGCAGATGGGCCATCCAAAGTGATACGTTTTTTGGCATTATTATTAACCTTTTTGGCATTATTAACCTTTAGCTTATACATTTTGGTCAACAATTTTAATTTCATTAAATGTAACGATGTACAAGTTGCACAAGATTCATTCAGTCTCAGTTCAGTCTCATCTCTTTCGGTTTTTAAAAATAAGACTTCTTTTTACAAAGGCATTCGTGCAAGATTTTACTATTGTTTATTTTACATTTTGGTTTTAGTTTCGTAGTCATCGTTTGACATAACTTTTTTTAATAATGTTTTCATTTGATTAGTATTTTTAAGAAAGAAAAACGAGTTGGTCATCAGGCATGCGTCGCCCAAGCCCATTGAAAATGCATGCAAATGTGTATCTCACCTTGTATTTAAAGTGCGCCGATTGCGTTGTAAAATGCAACTGTAAAAATCGCGTCTTCCGTAGAATTCTTTCAGTTCCGGGAAGAGCCGCCTTTTGTAGCAATTCCACCTTCACAGTCGTGAATGAGATGTTTCTCCAGGGACTTGAGAACAGTGGCGTAACTCCTATGCGCTCTGGGGGGGGGGGGGGGGGAGAACCCCCGGGCTAGGAGGGCACCCGGCGGGTCTTCCACCCACGATGATACTTTGTTTGCAATGGACTTTTGGAATTGGAAACCTTTCCCCACCTGGCATATAGAATTACACTTTTGACCATAACTATCAAAATCTTGAGAAGACATCAAGCTGTCTGATCATAGCTTTTGATATCTATTTGATATCTGCAAGTCCGTTCACAAGTCCTTTCGTGAAGCCAGTCACAAGTCCCTTCATAAAGGCAGTCACAAGTAACTGGATGAACAATGACAAAGGAATGCTTTTGTCAAAGCTGATTTGAATAGCTTGTGATTTGAATTGGAACTGAAGGACTTGTGATGGAATTGTGATGGACTTGTGATGGACTTGCAGGGACTTACAGGTACTTGCAGGGACTTGTGGTGGACTCGACTACATCCCTGCCTTGGACTGAGTGAATGTTCATATTGTAAATAGGTTGAGCGCCCTCAATCCACCAAGCCAAAACGGTTAAACGGGGGAGTTATAAATATGCGTTCTAACTTCTACCTGGTCTACAGGTGTTCAAATCGAGCTGACTTCATAACAAAAACAAAAGTAGGCCCCCGCATTTGGTCAGGGGGCATCCAACCCATTCTTGCCCCTGGCCCTGGGCACCCTGAAACAAAGTTACGCCACTGCCTGGGAATGATACCTGTGAATGGTACCTGTGATGGTAGATGCCCTTTATAAATCATATATGCTTTACATTGAATAGCCGCCGAAGAAGAAGAGTGCGAAGAAAGGGAAGAAGAAGAAATCAGCCAAGGCCAAGACACCGACTGTCATAGATGGCATCTCAACGGAAGAAATGTCCAAAGAGCAGGTATATATAGTAGACCTTTATCAGGATACGCCATCTTCAAAACCAAAGCGAGGCAAACACGCAAACAAACATGATGATCTAAATGGTCTGTTCGGTAAACGAGTGGCTCTCGCAAAAAGTTACAGCAGATTGACAATCTTAAAAATGGACAGATGGCTTAACCAGTTTGCGCCGGGATTATTTTAACATTGACCAGACCCAGGCGCGGGATTGTTTTTCAAGAATCTCGTTCCGAGACGGGTTCAGGCCGGCATTTTGCGAAAGCACACCCTAATATATTTCCCGCCTCATTCGCTGTTAGCCGTTTGCTGACAGATATTCCCGGCCTTTCTCGCAACGTGTTTATCTGTCTGTCGTTTTGAATTCTCAAAAAAAACAACTTTACTGTGCGTTTACATGTCCTTCGACACGAACTGGTTAACGAGTAATCTTACACGTATAATGTTTAGACATTCTATTTTCACTTTTTCATTTGTTTGGTTGAAAGCACTTATCATTAGAACAGGATCTGCCATTTCCAAGAAATAAAAGGGACTTTTGAAAATTTCCCTCGGCCAATAGGACCCTTTTCTGGTCACTCACTAGTCTTGTTTGCAAGACGATCTAATCGCCCTCTAATGTATGCCGTAGACCATGCAATAACCTTCGCTAAGATCATCTTGTATATCTGCTATAATTGCTCGTAAAATTCTGAGCAGAATTGTTTCGCATTTGCATGTGCATGTGACGATGCGAGCATAATTAACCCTAACCCCCCCTAGGCCCTTTTTGTTAGCAACCATCCTCAATCCTCCAAAATCCTCTCTTTTTTTTTAAACTAATTTTTTGAATACCCCTTTTAGCCTCATTCCTTAAAAATCCTCCACACTTGAAACAACATCATGTGCCTCAATTCTCCCAAATCCTCATTTTTGTTAATCCTCCAAAACTGCAATGAGGATTCTGGGGATTGAAAAAAGTCAATCCTCCAAAATCCTCATTATGATTTTTTGAAAACCCCATTCAGCCTCAATCCTCAAAAATCCTCATTTTTTGGAAAACCCGATTCAGCCTCAATCCTCAAAAATCCTCCACACTTGGAACAACATTGTGCCTCAATCCTCAAAAATCTTCATTTTTAAAAAACCCCATACAGCCTCAATCCTCAAAAATCCTCCAAAACTGCAATGAGGATTTTTGAGGATTGAGGTGCGTTAGGGTTAAATCGTCTTGCAAACAAGACTACTCACTCACAGTTCCTCGGGGCGCATAGACGCGCACTAGTGACCTCATTGCCAGTCTTTAATATTAGACCGAGTATGCTTTACTATTGACTCGTCTAGCTGGAGGAACACATCGGCCGACTCAGGGAGGAACTGGACAGGGAGAGGGAGGAACGAAACTACTTCCAACTTGAACGAGATAAGGTGAATACCTTCTGGGAGATTACTAAGAGACAGATGGATGAGCTACGAGCAGAGTTGAGGAACAAAGATAGGGAGATGGAAGATGCGGAAGAAAGACACCAAGTAGAAATCAAGGTAAATCAGATGAAGACCAACCAGTGACCTTAGACCATATGCGTAGCAGCCATCTTAGAGGGCAATGCCTGAACCTGCCGTGCATTCATTGTACACAATATGCCCTCTAAGATGGTCGCTATGCATAAGGTCTATCAAATGCAGTGTCTGTGTATGTCCAATGTACTAAACAAAAGTGGATCCTTCAGTACGTCAGGAAAAGAATTGCGTAGACAGACATCACAGATGGCTAGGTCAAACCAACCCCACAAAACATTAAAAACATAAAGCGAACTCGAACCGAAACCGATCTGTACTCTCCAACCGGACCTGACCCAACCCAACAAAAAATCTGGGAAAAATCGACCCGAACCAACAAAAACAAAATCAAACCCAAAACAAACGGAACCAAACTAAAAAAAACCAAAACGATTGACTGGCTCAGGCAAATAATCTTAAATTCCACCTGAACTTATACCAGTATCGCATGAATATCAATCGATCAAGCAACGCCAGCCTGTTTAACTTATCATCTCTTGGCAAATGTATCTTTTTGTGCACCTGTTTCCTGTCTACTGTTGTTGTGTTTTGTTTTTTATGTGCCGCTACTAACACGTAAATTTGGCCGTAATCTGAAGCTGTAAAAAATATACCCACGTGAATTTTCCCTTTTTGTTTTAGTTTTTCGGTTTATTTCGGTTTTTTTCATAAGATGGCTTAATCAACCCGACCCGAAAAATTACAAACGCAAAACCGTCCGTCCCGGATGAAATGATGGAAAAAATGACCTGACCTGACCCGACCCGACCCGCAGTCGGTTTTGGTTTCGGTTCCGGTCGGTTTTGCTTTATATCACATCAGTGCAATTTCTTTAAAGTCCGTCTCCTCTTTCCTGATCTTTAGGTATACAAGCAAAAAGTGAAGCATCTGCTGTACGAACACCAAAACAACATCTCGGAACTGAAGGCCGAGAGCTCAGTGGCTCTGAAACTGGCTCAGGACGACCACAGGGGTCAGGAGGGAGACTTAAGGAAGGACAAGCGTTCCTTGAAGGTCACACTCAAGGAACACGAGCTATCGCATGAAGATATCATCAAGAACCTCAAGATGGTAAGCCACGCGTTGCCTCATTCTTTCTAAAGCGGTGGTCAAATCTTACGGTCATGAACGTAGTTGAACATAGTTCATTTGACCGTAGTTGACCGTACTTCAACCGTAGTGCGGTGGTAACTACGGTCAACTAGGGTCAACTACGGTCCACATTACGGTCAAGTAGGGTCAACTATGGTCCACACTAGGGTTAACTACGTATATACTAAGCTCACAGTATGGTACAGGCATTCAAGGTGACCGTAGAAATATTTTCAACATGTTGAAAACTGTTGGGCTAACTATGGCCAAATCATAGCTTTCCTCAAGGTCTAAGTACGTTCAGAACTACGGTCCACTGCATTTGACTACGTTTAACCACGTTTAACTACGTTTAACCACGTTTAACTACGACTACTAGGGTCTACTACGTTCAACTACGGTCACACCATACTACGTTCAACTACGTTCATGACCGTAAAATGTGACCACCGCTTTAACCAGTTTGCGTTGGGATTATTTTTACATTGACAGGGCCCAGGCGCGGGATTGTTTTTTATGTGGTGTGCCGTGGTCTCGTGGTCTGAAGCATTGAATTTGTAATCCGTATGCCGTTTTTAACTCCGTAAAAACATTGCGTGTATACACGGCATGTGACATGAACTGGCTAAATGTGACCTACCACAACGAAGAACAAAACAAGTTGTACGTGCTGATTTTGCATCCAAACAAAAATGGGGTTAAAAATTGGGTGAATTCTTGTTTTTGAGATTTTGATAGATTTGGTAACATTAATATCTTAAATATTTCAGACTTTTGTTTTTGGTGTGTGTGAAGAAAAACAAAATAGGTAAACTGGTAAAAACATTCAATTTTTGAAAGCAATTGTTATTGTCATTTAAATCTGCAGAAAAGTGATGACAAGGTGACCAATTTGAGAGCAGAGTTCGAGAGGGAGGCCAAAGGTAAATAAGATGCTGTTTACTCTTAAGTAATTGTTAACCAGTTCGCGCCGGGATTATTTTATCATCACCGAGCCGAGGCACAGGATTATTTTTAACGAAACTCGATCCGAGGCGGGTTCACGCCTATAGTACCGGGAAGCACACCCACGCATTTCCGGCCTTGCTCGTTGCGTCTTTTTGCGCCATCCGTTTTGAATCTGGGGATTGAAACTTTGCATTTATATACGTCATTTGCGCGAACTGGTTAAAAGTAGTATACACCACTTGGAAACATAAAAAAAACAATTATTGAATAATACTTGCCTGTAACATATTTTTTCGTTTGCGACATGTTGATAACTGTGAACGTTTAAACAGCCATAACTTGTTTAACCCTAACCCTTCCACACGCAACGCAATGCATCAGGTGTAAAAGGCTGGTGCACTTTGATGCGTTCTGCTGTCAACACCAGTGCATAAACCACCACAGTCTATTACTAGGAGAGCTAATCCACATTGAACAATGCCAGAGGTGGATTCTGCTGCGTTGGGAGACTGCAGACTCCAAGCAGTTAAGCCTCGTAATTTTTGGCCTGATAAATCTCTCGGCACCAAGCAGGGTTGTCACTTTGACAAATGATGCAGTTTGCTGCGAGTGGAAGGGAACTTACAGAATACCCCATGGGAGTAAGAGTTAACCAGTTCGCGCCGGAGGACGTATATACACGCAAAGTTTTCCTGGTACCATCGGCCTGAACCCGCCTTGGATCGAGTTTCGTTAAAAATAATCCCGCGCCTCGGCTCGGTGATGTTAAAATTATGCCGTCGCGAACTGGTTAAGAAAATGTCAGATTAAAGCGCAACAAACGGCATTGTGTAAGGAGAATTGTATCCTCTTTTCTAATACCTGAAAACCCTCATTTCAACCTCTGCCCAGTTCCGTCTCATTTTGCCAGAACCCTTTACAAATTGTTCACATGAATGTCTGTTTCTATTGTGTAGAAATTGAAAACAAATACGAGCAGAAAATGCGTCAACTTCGGGAAGAACTGGAACTCCGAAGGAAAACTGAAATTCACGAGATTGAGGAGAGAAAGAACAGCCAGATCAACACGTTAATGCGGAACCACGAGAGGGCATTCAGTGATATCAAGAATTATTACAATGATATCACACTCAACAATCTAGCTCTCATCAACTCGCTCAAGGTACGTTCAGATTGTGCAGTGTTTAACATTATATCCAGCAATAGATTCCTGGTCAAATTACGCAGACACTTATGAATTGTTAAGAACGGAATAGTGGTTGGACTGTTTTAAACGTATATGTTTAAAGGTAGGATACACCATTTGCAGATATCGAAAGATTTTACTACCGAATTATTAAGAAATATCTTACTTATTTGAAAGTAAATAATGTTTGTAGGCATCCAGCAAAATGATTGGGCTAGATATCCTATAATTGTTCAACAAATTTGAATTTTATATAAAAAACAAGAACCACTGCCCGACGCCAGTTCAACGATCACTATTTTTCTTGCTTATTTATTCGGCATCCATGATTGTAGAACTTTGAACAGGTCAGTTAAATGATATTTACTATAAAATGCAACTCCATGATAATTCAAGCAATAATCAATGGTGTGTTCTACCTTTTAAAACCGGCTCATCAAATATAACATGGTTTGAGGGAAGGTAGTTCATATTAGTTCATATTAACATTGGAAGTTTTGCCCTCGAGAAATAGTTTGTCAACTTCCATGTTAAACAAATAATGAATGTTTGTGAGTTCGATGGTAAGAATAATTCACCTCATGGAATGGAACATTTTATCTGTCACTTCACCGAATGAAACTATTATTTCCATTGCATGAACGTAAAACATTCATTATTTGTTTTACACAACGCCTATATAACTCCTCGTCATCTGATTGGTCAGAGCACGACCGTGCAATGGAAGTTCTTTTTGTCGTTTTATAGAACCATCGAATAAGAGTTTTTGTTGTGGTGCGGCAAGGCCAGGCTGTGCGATGCAATCAGGCCGTGCTGTGCGATGGAATGAATAATTCAATGCACATGGTCAATAATCCACCAATCAGGGGCCAATTTCATAGAGCTGCTTAGCACAAAAATTTGCTTAGCATGACAATTTGTTCTTGGCAAAAACAAGGTTACAGACCAAAATTTCCCCTGATCTTTATTGTTCTGGATTGATAATCAGCTGTTTTTTTGCTTAGCATGAACAAACACGTATAATTTTGGTTGGTAACCTGTTTTTAATGAGCAAGACTCTTTGTGCTAAGCAATTTTTTTTGCTTAGCAGCTTTATGAAATTGGGCCCAGATGACAGGGATTTATTCAGGTGGTATATAATATACAAATATAACATGGATTATTTTGAGTAGGTAGTCGATATTAGCTCCCCGAAGTATCGGAAGATTCACCTTGGAAACTAGTTTGTCAACTTCCATGTTGTACAGGGTGCGAATAACAAAATGGACAAGCATACTTCCATTACCCTGAGGCCAAAACTAGCTATACCAATAGATGGAGAATCTTTCTAGAAGAAAAATGGTACAAGATATTTCAATTTCGGCTAGTAGTTTTAGCTCCAGATCCTGTTTTGGGGAGCACAGACAGGGGTCCTTTCGCACTGCGAAATAACTAAACCGCACCTGCGATTTTAACATGACATGGTATAGTTATTTTTCAGTGCCAAAAGACCACTGACTGTGCTTCACAAAATAGGGTCTAGAACTAAAACTACTGGCCCAAATCAATATATCTTGGTATCATTCATTCAGTCATTCAAAGATGCCGGTAGCAGTTCTTATATAGCACACGTATCTACCAAGACTGGTAGTCAAGGCACTCTAGGTTTTTGTGAGAATATGAGACGCATTAAGTAGCACCTTTGTAAGAGTTTTTTACAAGGTGCTGCGGCGCACTTTGCAGCCAATGCCAGAAACACCGGGGCAAACCCCTCCTCTTAAGTGCCTTGCTTAAGGACACGCGTGTCAAGACCAGGGCCCAATTTCATGGCGCTGCTAACCACATGATTTTCTGCTAACCGAGCCTCCGTCTATTTCATCGGGACCGTAAGTAGTAAGCACAGCAAAAGGCACGCTTAACCTAGCTGGAAAATTTGCTTAAATCAGTGACGTAACAGTAGAATTTCCATGCGCGCGCAAACGTTAGCACAAAAAAGCCGTGAAATAGCGCTTAGGGTTAGCAAATTTTTCTGCTAAAGTTAGCACAACTTTTCCACTAACTGTTAAGCAGCGCCGTTAAATTGGGCCCAGGACTCGAACCCACACTCTGCTGATCAGAAACACCAGAGCTTGAGTCCGCGGTCTCTGAACCGGTCGGCTATAACACGCTGGTAGTGGAAGTACCTTCGTTTGTTTTAGGGGGCCACCCTGTATTTGTTTATCCATGTTATCTTTGTATGCTGACTTGATGCATATCAGGAGCAAGTGGAAGAGATGAAGAAGAAGGAAGAGAGGTTGGAGAAGCAGATGAATGAGATTCAACTGGAGAACAAACGTCTTAAAGAACCACTGGAGAAAGCAAAGGACGAAGTAGCCGAGTTGACACGACAACTGGCAAACTATGAAAAAGACAAAGCTTTACTTGCTGTAAGTATTACGTTGAGTTTCATGTAGAATGCCGTGGCCCAGTGGTTACGGTGTTCGACTCTATGCGATGGTGCATGGGTTCAAACGCTGCCAGGAACATAGTGTTTGTGCCCTTGGGCAAGACACTTAACTACAATTGCATCTGTCTACAATTACATGTCTGTCTATCACATTTTCATGCAACAAATAGGGTTATTATCAGGGTTGTAGATACGCTGGCCGGCCCCGGCCGACGGTAGCCGGCATTCAACATTACCGGCCGGCACTCGGGGTAAAAATGAAGCTTGCCGGCCGGCACAAATTTTGCTGAATTACATCGCGATTTTGTACTTTTTGCTTCACCGCATCGCAATTTTGTACGTGTCTATTTGCATGCCGCAATCACTGATGCCCTGGCCGCATATGCATGCATCAACACCCGCTGTAAGAGCGCTCGCAGGTTTTCGGTTCTCAGACCAAATTATTCTGACTAATATTTCTGGTTCAGTAGGTCAGGAAACCAGACTATCCGACGTTGTGACGTCATAGAGGGCGTGCTATCATCCAACTGGCCGGCAGGCAGTGGCCTGCTGTGTACACGTGTACGTGTATGTATGTATGGTGCGAAATACGGTACCCTCTGGAGACATGAACACAATGTGTACAATGGAGACAAAACGTCTCCGGAGTGTAAATTTCTATAGATGAATAGGTCTCCATTGGGAATTTCACGAATTAGATTTTTGGATTTTACTTAAATTACTCAAAAACTAGGATTAGGATGTGGGTTAGGGTTAGTGTTTGGGTTAGGGTATAATATAGGGTATATTGGGTCGAAATTTCAACCCAGGAAACAAATTATGGTTAAAATGGGAGCATTTTGAAAAACGTGCTCGACTTTCTAACCATTTTGTACACGAGAACAAAGCCATGTCTCCACAGTGATACAAAAATGCGAATACGTGTACATGTACATGTACGTACGTTCGTTCGTTCGTACGTACGTACGTATGTACACGCGTTTTACTCGGTTGGCCCGCGAGTGGGCGCGCTCCTCGATACTATACCCGCTCTCAGCCCAAAAATAGCCGGCACTCAAAAATTTCTAGCTACAACCCTGGTTATTATGTATATCAGGCTTCCAGCGTATTTTATGCTTTTGTGAAAAAGGCATACAAATATTTTTCCACTTGAAGTGAAAAAGTGTGAAAAGAATTTCCCGTTTTAGGTTAGCTTTCAATTGCAATGTACTGTAAATCAGTACTAAAGGCTAATTGATGGCATCAGTAACATCCCGAATGGCTGGTGTCATTTCTGTTGATTGTCTCTCTGTAGAGTGCTAAGGCCAGACTGAAGGTGATGAACCAAGAGTTGAAGGACTTGGAATGGGAGCATGAAGTACTGGAGCAGAGATTTGAAAAGGTAAAGGCTAGGGACCAATTTCATGAAGCTGCTAAGCACAAAAAACATTTGCTTACCACAAACAAGTCTTGCTTACCACAAACAAGTTTTGCTCACCACAAAAACGTTTTGCTTACCACGAAAACAATTTGCTTACCACGAAAACGTTTTGCTTACCACAAAAAAGTTTTGCTTACCACAAAAACGTTTTGCTCAGTAAAAACAGGTTACCAGCCAAAACTCTATGTGCTTTTCATGCTAAGCAAAAAACAGCTGAATACAAATCACAACCAATATACATCACTTAAAATATTGGTTCTTAACCCTGTTTTTGCCAAGGAAATTTTTTTATGCTAAGCAAATTTGTGTGCTTAGCAGCTCGATGAAATTGGCCTCAGGTACGCACTTTGCGATTTCTGCAGGTCACAACGTTCCGATCTACTGCAGAAATTGTCTGCAGGACGCAACGTTTCGTTAAATTGCGGACGAAAAACGCAGTCTACCACAGCCGATTTATTGCAATCTATTGCGCTTACAGATTTGTTATACCCATTGTGTGAATTGTTACGTCCGATTATTATATAAATATGCAGATCTCTGGGAACATATCATCAAATGTAAATGATCAAAGTTGATGTGAAATGGATTCGATTTGGGGACACAAGACAGGAAAAATTTGATGAATTTCCATTAAAGTCTGCAATCTAACGCAGCAAAACTCTATTGTTTCACAAGTGTCCACAAGAGGTCGCAGTCAACCGCACTCCTTGCGAAAACCGCAGACATTTTAAACAAGTTCAAAATCTTGTGTTTCGAGTCAAAGTGAGTGTGATTTACTTTGGGTCGTTGGGGGGGGGGGGGGGGGGGGGGGACACCAGTATGATAAAAAACACTTTTTAACAATGTGTAAAAGGCCTGCCAATGCAAACAAAAATCAAATTTATTTGTATACAGTACATGGTCTTCTTTCAAAATTTGTTCGATAAAGAAAATCTAAATTTTGAAAATGCATTGACAACTAAACTTTAGTTTTAAAACTCTAAATGACCTTCCTCTTTTTCATATATTTTCATGACAATCTCAGATGCAGACAGAACGAGATGACCTGTATCGTAAGTTTGTCAAGGCCATCCATGAGGTGCAGCAAAAGAGCAATTTCAAGAACCTGCTGCTCGAGAAGAAACTGACCGCCCTGACGGACACATTGGAGAAGAAAGAAGCCCAGTTGAATGAGGTGCTGTCTGCCTCCAACCTTGACCCCACAGCGCTAACGGTGGTGACGAGGAAGCTAGAGGTAAGAATGCCGATTCATATTTACTTGGGGCCTTTTCGAAATCGTTGCTTCGTCTTTGGCTTTGGCTTCGCCTCCGAATTCCGAATTACTGAGAAGCAAATAGAAATGGAAGAAAATTTAAATTGTCTAACTTTGGGGTTCACATCAATCGGGTGAATGTTTCTGAAGCACAACAGGCGTCAGAATGTGGCTGGAGATCTTGCAGTTGGGAGTAAAAAATCGCCTTAAGCCAAAGACGAAGACGAAGCCAGGGATTCCAAAAGGCCCTATAACCCTAACCCTCGGAGGTATTTTGGCTCGAAACCCTGCCAGACGCAGCAACATGTACCGTTCGTCAAAATGACTAGCCTGCCCAGTGCACCAAGACCAATCAGGTCAAACAAAATCAAGACCAAAATGCCTCAGAGTCTGTGGTCACCCAATGCAGCAGGATCCATCTCTGGCATTGATCAATGGTGACTATAGCTCTCAATAGATTTGGACTTGGCTGTTTATGCACTAGTGTTGACAGCTGACTGCATCAAAGTGTAGCAGCCTTTTCCACCTGATGTACTGTGGTGCGTCTGGCAGAGTAAGAGTTAACAAAGACCTTGGAGAGTTGATAGCTTCTGATTGGTCGTAACTCAATCATGTGGGGGGGCGTTACCATGTGGTAACGGACCGGCTTTCAAGAACAAGCGAATAAATGGCTCCTGAACCCATATGAAGCAAGATATGAGACGGAAGGAACCCCACCTTTTTTGTGTTGGTCACTGTTGTGGTTTGTAGGGGGAGTGCGTTAGGTAACATTAGTCTAGATAGTGTATCGGTCTCATATTGTGCTGGGTATACCTGAACAAGTATTAATCAAACATTATTTAAGCCAATAATTGGCCAAATAATACAACCGTCCTACGGTAACTTCTAACAATACAGCAGTACGTGCAATAGAGCACGCGTCAAATCTTGATACTGCGCGCAGAAGAAACAATTATTCGCTGCTATGTTACGTGATCCCGGTGAGTATCCAGCTCGCTGCTGTGTGGTAGTCTTTTCTGGAACCCGCCTCGTACACATGTAGTCTGTGGCATGTAATCTTTACGAAGCCAGTCTCAGTAATGTTACTAGATTTCTGTCATTGACTGACCAAGAACTTGAATATCTTATGCTGAATAAAGATGCAAAATCTAAGAAGGTCATTATCGACAAGACAGTGAATATTTATGAGATGTAGTAAAACAAAATACAGCATGGTTTGATTCTGGAAAATAGTGGGAAATACTGGTCCCTAGGTGTAGGTCAGCTAGACTACCTCCCTGAGCTTCACGTCGGAATGTAGTCGAGCTGACCTACACCTCGGGACCAGTATTTCCCACTACTTCCCCTAAAACCATGCTGTATATTTCAGTTAGAATAAAATAGGAATAAAACTAGAAGTTTTGAAATAAAGACTGACAAATGTAGCTGCCCGCTATTTCCCCAAGAGCTGTGTCAAGTGCTTGTCTGCTAGAATTTATTGAGTGAGATATTGTGACATTAATGCTTGATTTATTGTTATTGCCGTTTTGTTCAGGATGTACTAGATTCCAAGAACAGCGCCATCAAAGATCTTCAATATGAGCTGGCCCGTGTATGCAAGGTAAATATATCAAACAAGTAATCCTGGGGCCGATTTCACGAAACTCGTCTTAACTTACGACTCATCTTAGGACTTAGGACGAGTCCTAGATCAAAGATCGATCTTGGCTAAGACGTGTCCTAGAATCGATTTCACTAAACCCATCTTACGAAAGACGCATCCAATTTGATGGTTGTTTCATGATTATTTTTACCGTTAGAGGAAACAGTCGTTGAAAACAAACCGCAAACAAACAAACCGTTCTTTATACGACAGAGTCGACTAGTTGGCGTATAAATAATTGGTTTTTAAAACTATAGGCATACACACATAGCAAAATATAAATCAAATCTGTCTCTTCTTCGAAACTAAAACTCTAGGCCGACATTTGGCTTTAACGAAAAGATAATGCAATGGTTTTGCATTATACAGACAATATACAGATTAAAGCACGAATTAATGAGATAAGACGACCCTCGGACCGATCCTCAGTTAAGACGAGTTCAGCTGCGTTGCTATGGAAGTTAGGACGTGTTGAATGCGTCTTAACTTTGGTGAAATCGATCCTAGGACGAGTCGCGAGTTGGGACGAATTACTCTTCCTAAGATGCGTCTTAGCGTTTTGTGAAATCGGCCCCAGAAGTCTTCCCAAGTTATTTCACGTAAATATTTGACATTTGTCTTCGAATAAATTGACGCAGAAGTAATACTCCTGCGGTAGAGCGCAGACCTCTGCCCCAACCGCTAAAATGCCCAACGTTAACGAATCATTCAAAGCGATTCAGATTCCTGATCTGGATCTAGATCATTCTAAACAAATTAAAGAATCATCATTGACCCATAAGCTATCTACCCACAACGTTTTGTTAAATAATCCCTCTGGTTTTTCCCGTAATGCTGCTAACAGAAAAAACAAACACTCGGTCCGCCCGACAGACAGACAGACAGACAGACAGACAGACAGTGGTGAATACATGTGTACATATACTCCGCAATCGTAGATGGTCGGAGATATTAAGTGAATTAAAAGGGCTTGAGGGTAAATCTGTCAAAAACAGAAGTTACATGAACATGGTCAAAAGTATATGTGACCTGTCACCACAAAATGAGAGTAAAGTCGCACAATATGATTTAGAGATATGGCCATCTAAAGTCAAAATATGAAGGGGTGGTCAATTTAAAGATTTCGCATAATTTGAAAAGCCCCAGTCCTCCTCTACATATTCCCATTTTTGGGGTGAGATTCGATGATCGAAAACCTCTTAAATTACGTGATTTTGCGTAGTTAGTGTTAGGATTAAAGTCCATTAGTGGTCTAATTAACACGGTAATTAAATATGCAAATCAGGTTCTCATAAGTATCCCACGTTTTCGAATTTTGATATTTTGTTGTGGAAAATTTCAAGAAGAAATAATGATTAGAACATAGTTGTTGCTATGCTCAACCGAACCTTACTTGTCCTGTTTTGTAATCTTTTGCGTGTTTTGTTTAAGATGTTTAAAGTAAGTTTTCACACAAACACGTTTTGTGAAACCCATGACTTTATAGCGCTGTAAAAAGTATTTATCGCATATAAACTCCTAAGTGTTATGTACCATTGGAAAGCTCTCTTTCTGAAGAATTTGAAAATACCAATATCTTAATTTTCAATATTTCCGACTTTACTCTCATTTTGTGATGACAGGTCACATATGTGACCCGCTCCATCGAAATCAGGAATAAGTCGCAGAAAGACTTTTTGAGATATGCACATGGTGAGAAAGGGAATTTCATAAGCTTTCTAATGATACCCATCACAAACGTGTATCTGTTTAGGTTAACGAGTTATGGTCTGATGAAGATGACAGTTGTATATTTATTTGCCGAATCCACATTACGAGAAAAACAGCTTTGAAATAAACAAAATTGACCAAAATCATACAGAGAGCCCACACAAATCCTCTTCATTTTCATCTTTATTGATCGTTTTTACATACAAGACATTAATGACAATAATTTGTGATAACTACACTTCCTAAAAATACAATGTTCAGAAAAACGACTTGCTCACGATTTTCACCCATGCGTTCACTTCACCGGCCATTTGCGTAAAACGGCCCCAGCGACTTATTCCTGATTACGATGGAGCGGGTCACATATGTCCCCCTTATTTACAAATTTATTTACTTATTTACTTATTTTTTTCATTATTTATTCCAGGCGCATAACGATCTTCTACGGACCTACGAGGCCAAACTGACATCATTTGGGGTTCCAACCGAAGAGATTGGATTCCAACCCTTGGAGAGTACAGTAGGAGGCCAACAGCTTGGCCAGGGACCTGCAGGATTAGTAGCTGCTCCAACATAGGATGTGGTCTAGAGGGAGGGGGCGGGGGATTAGTCTGGTAGGCGGAGTGGATGTGTGAGGCATTCTGGCAAAATGAGACCTAGGCACGGGCCATTGTGGCAAAAAAATAATGTATTTTTCCCCCTTGATTTTCAGATTTATTCATATGTGATGCGATCAAGCAAAATCAGTCTGAAGTAGGCCTTGGTCATTTTTTGGGATTTTTACACATCCTTTTGTAGCGTACTTCCGGCCCCATTTCAGTGAAAACCCCATGTAAATACGACCTTTGGTTAAAAAATTACAACCATTTGAACACCAGCACGTTGAAAATAAAGAAACTGAGAAAATAATGTTTTTGTATCACTTCCCTTCTGAATTTGATTAAGAGTATTTTCCTGTATTAAAAGAAAAATATTTTTCCCTTCTGTTTTTTGTAAAAAAGTCAATTTTGATTTTTCCACCCCTATGAACATCTTTTGGCCCGATCTCAAAACAAGAATTGCAGAGTTCCGACTGATTTTGCTTGATCGCATCACATATTTGTACTCTTTGATATGTACCCTTTGACAATTACAGAATATATAGGGCAATCATTTTGAAGGATGCCTACAATCATTATTTACTTTCAAATAAGTAAGATATCTCTTAACAATTCGGTGGATTTTTTCCCGATATCTGCAACTGGTGTATCCTACCTTTAAATGGACTTTTTTTTCTCCAGTTTTTTTACTTTTTTGACCTGTAGATAATTGCAAACTTTAAACAGCCTTAAAGGGATCGTTTACGTTTGGTAATTACTCCAAAAATTTATGGCAATAAAAACTTACTTGGTAAGAAGTACAGCAGCTTTGGATAGTATAATGCATTTTTAGAAACTTTTCACTTCAAAGAACTGCGGTTATGGAAAACAATCACTTTTTATCCCAAAAAATTTGAATCTGAGAAGCGTTACTGCAGTGACGCTTCTCAGATTGTGTATTCCAATGCAGATTATTCTTCCTGCGTGGACATAACCGCTCCAGATTTTTGGCAATATCTCAAAATCGCTACCACCTTTTGAAATGAAATTTTTACAGGTTAGTTTTATGGTATATATCTATAACTATATAGGATTGAAACAAACAGTGGGTTCCAATTACCAAACGTATACGATCCCTTTAACTTGTCAACAGAATATGCAACAAACAGTAATGTAATTAGAAACTTTCTTTTTCGTAATACCGGCAAACCTCGGCCCAGTTCTGACTCATTTTGCCAGAACCTCCTCACATATGTTAAACTGTCACCACGTGAGCTCAAAGAGCTTAAAGTCGGAAATTGGCATTTTGCAGAACATAATTTATGAGAAACCTTTCGAAAAGGTTTTTTTAGTACAAACATTTGGGGTTCCACACAGAAAGGTGTTTACACACTTGTATGAGTTAGTATTTCATACGCACTGACGACTTCCGAACAATTGACGTCCACAGGATGCGGGAAGAGGTTACGGTTTGTGAACTTGGACAGGTCCATAGTCCGTTTTGCCCTCTCTGAAAAAAAGCTTTAGAGGAAAAACGGGTTAGGGTTATATTTAGAAAAAGTAAGAGGAACAGCTAAGAGGCTCAGAATTGAAAATTTGAGGTTACATTTTTTGGGGGGAAGCGAGAAAAATGAGTATTTAGTCAACGTTTTTTTAACTACACAAAGACAAAGGATTGTCCACAGTACGTATGGAAGGTAAAGTTAACTGTGTGTTTAGACGTTCAGATGTTTTTCACAGTTGTGTAAACATTTCATATGCAGATAGCTTAGTGAAACTAAACCATTCGTCTATTTCAAACTTAAATGTCTAGGTTCAAGTTAACAGAGATCTACTGGAACTTGATGGATAAGGACTTGCAAAATAAACTTTAACTGCTTTTAGTTGTGATACAATCATAACTAGCTTCCCAAAGCTGAGCATTATATTTTCACGATTTGTATTTAAAGTCCATATTTGTATAATAAAAATGTATATAGCCCAGTTGCTGTTCCTGACTTTTGGTGAGGGCACGGCCTAAGTTGAGTCGTTTTTTGTCGGGGATAAATAGGTAACAGTCTATGAAATGTATCCATTTGAGTTAGAACCTGCACTTGGTGGAGCGCAGACCTCCGCCCAACCACAAAATCTCCCAACGTTAAAAAATCATTTAAATTGATTCAGATTCCTGATCTTGAGCCAGATCAATCTGAAAATTTAATGGAATTATCCTTGACCCATAAAGTTATCTACCCACCGAGTTTTGTTAAAATTCCTCCAGTAGTTTTTCCCATAATCCTGCTAACAAACAGACAGCAGGACAGACAAACGAGGCAAAAACATAACTCCTTTATTTTTTTTAGCAGAGGTAAATATACTTCTCACAAAAGTACTTCTCATTTAAAGTGAACTAGTTTTTAAGATGAATGTATAATATTATTGCAATGTTGTGTTGGGTGGTGATGAAAAGACAGGATTAATATAGTCCCGAAATGTACATTACATGTCGTTAATTAAAACTGGAAATTTGTCAAATAAAATGAACATGTCATCGGTTGTTCAATCCAGTGTAATCCTATTAGATTCATTTTTTTTGAATAAAATATAAATGTTAATACTGTGTCTATATTGCTTTAAAGGGAATATACAACATTTGCTAGCATCAATAAACAAAATGACCAAATGATCACGAAATACTCATTTGACTGGACTGCTAGGGAATGACAGTCTAAAGCATCCTGTAAAATCATGGCTGCTGATGTGCTAGTATTTTCAAGTAAAGTGATATTTTGTATCAATTTCTAATGCTGATTGGCCGACCAGCGCGGCCTTTTTTCAAATACTGCTCATAATTGTTCATATTTATTCATATTTAGTTACTCCATATTTTCTTTGCAATTAATAATTACACACATGTGAAGGCTAGACTGATTCTCTGACGTTACAATTTTTCAACGTTTATAAATTGCTTTGTTTTATCCTTAGTGGGGTCTAGGAAACCAGACTACAAAAACATGATTGGTTTTCAATTTTTTTCTCCAGCATCTACGAACCCAAAACGTGAAACAAGTCGGTGCAACAATGTTTGCAATAACATACTAACTCCCAAAATCCATCAATTTCTGCAAATTACAGCAAAAGAAAATTATGTTTATTCCCTTTAAATCTTGGTACAGGTAGTTTGAATTTCTACTTGATTCTCTACCGGTGAATGTACATTTACATTTATATGTACATGTACTTTGCAAGGTGTTATGTACACTATATGCAAGAGTTTATCAAAAATTAGCAATTGCTTTTTCTAGGCTTTTGCTGACATTTGTATACGTTGAAGAAAACAAAAATGCTAACAAGCAAAAGATTATACTTTTAGGCAAAAGCAACTTAGCTTGTTTCTTAGAAGCAAATGCTTCCTAGGTTAGCAATTGCTTAAACAAATGTATACACAAAAACGAGCTTTTGCTTTTGTCATTAAGCATTTAGCGCTATTGTTTAGAGCCTAATCATTTTGCTAAGCAAGCTTAAAGATGGACTACAACGGAATAATGATAAAGGCTGTGTTGCTGTTTTTGTTCGAGAAATGTATAACTAATATATCATTAGTATTCAATAAAACTTGTTCCTTCATGCAAAAAAACCACCAAAATTGATCGGCGTTCTACGACCCAGAAAAACTCAGTTTCATAGCTCCATGGTTTCAGCAAAAGCCCTTAACTCATGAATAATTCATACTTTGTGTGTGACGTACTACCCATGACGATTTACTCGGGTCGATCGTGTGCGTGCATTTTTACCGTACATTGCAATGTACACGGAATAACATGGCGTCTTTTGTTTACTCTCGGTTAAGTTGCTCATGGGTAGTACGTCATCACTTTTCGCTGGTTTACAAGTCCGCTGGTACTATATCGTGGATTTCATTGTGGTTTTCAGTGGATCTTTGCCGGGAACCAGTACAGGGCGGGAAATTTCAAAATCGAAGAATCGAGGTCTAATTTTTTCGGTCAAATTGCAACAAAATTATTTAGAGAAAAACATGACCGTAACAATAAAGTGTTACCTGAACACAACATAAACAAGGTCCGATAATAAATTTAATGTGTGAGTTTTCGTTGTAGTCCATCTTTAAGAAAAAGCCGTTAGTCTAGTCGAAGCAAAAGGTTATGTTGGTGTGTATAAGCAATTGCTTTTGCTTTTGTTTCAGCTTGATGAGCTTTTGCTTTTGCTCCGTGCTTCTGGTTATAATCAACTGCTAGCAAGAACATGTACAAGAACCTCATACCAATTAGTGTTCTTGGGAGCGTAACATATCAATCTTGCCACGGGTCATTGCAGTCGTATAGACAATCTGTCTCGAGTTTAAAACGACCATCAAGTATTAATAAACTCCATCGACAAACATTGAGTCTATTGAAGTATTGTTTGTGTTTCATATGGTGTTCGCACACTCTGCCAAGAATAATAGACGGGCAGATTAATTGGTGAACAAAATGATAAAATGCACCTTAAGATAAATGCATGGAATTTGGCAGAGCATGTAATGAGAAAGATATCTGGCTATAGGGCCAACGCAGATTTGTCATTTGAAAAAAATATATATGTGGAATAACATGCAATAGCAGCCATTTTGGAAATTAAAAAAATGCTTAATATTCAATACTTTTTTTTTAAATCGGAAAAGTCTGTGATGGCCCTATATCTACATATTTTTCTCGTGACACTGTGACAGTGTGCTAAAGGACATGCTTGTATCGTCAAAGACACAATTCCCCAAAATAATTCCCATTTTTATCTACCCCAATATATACAATGGATTTCATTTAAGGTGAAATTTGAAATCCCAAACTTTACAGGGAACCATATGAATTCACGCTTGAATAAAATTATATATGTTATAATAGGAACGTTTCCTTATTAGAAAAAATGGTTTGTCTTTTTATAGAAATGTCACATGAAATATGCACAAGACTTAACAACAATTGTCTCGTTTTTTGTGCACAATACTATAATCTCCCTGTCGCAACATTAATTTGATCTTTCACTGATATAGACTTGGTTGGCTTTGAGGGGAGGGGAGTTTAACCGAATGAAATACTTGGTCAAATAAAAATTAAACATTTAAAAAACGGAACGGCCTATTTTCAGTACCCTCCGACCAGAAAAAAACTAGATGGGAATAGACGGAAATCTTTCTGCATGATACCAAGATCAGCCAATTTGGTCCAGTAGTTTTCATTTCACAGACCGTTTTCTGGGACCAAGTCTGTGGTCAATTAGACAGGCCTTGACATCGGACTTGAAACCAATTTGACTTCAAATCCATCGTTGCTGTACCGTTTGCAAGAGATCTTAACAAAACGCTCTCCAAACTAGTAGAGAAGGCTCTTAGGAATATTCCCAGATAAATAAATGACTGATTGTTCGAGCAATGGTGGACATGTACCGGAGAGCAGAAGTGTGTATTCATGTTGGAGGAGATCAAAGGGACGCATTGCAAGACAGTAGATTTAAAATTTTGCCCTAAAATGCGATGAAACCTGAGAGATTGAATTGGATACTTAATTCAAAGATTAAGATGTGCCATTTGATGTTAAAGGGATCGTATACGTTTGGTAATTGGAACCCACGGTTTGTTTCAATCCTATTATAGTTATACATGTAGATATATACCATAAAACTAACCTGTAAAAAAAATCATTTCAAAAGGTGTTAGCGATTTGAGATATTGCCGAAAATCTGGAGCGGTTATGTATCTGGAGCAGGAAGAATAATCTGCATTGGAATACACAATCTGAGAAACGTCACTGTAGTACGCTTCTCAGATTCAATTTTTTAGGGATAAAAGTGATATCTTTTTCCATAACCGCAGTAAGTTCGAAGTGAAAAGTTTCTAAAAATGCATTATACTATCCAAAGCTGCTGTCCTTCTTACCAAGTAAGTTTCGATTGCCATTAATTTTTTGAGTAATTACCAAACGTATACGATCCCTTTAAGTTTGAAAATAACAGTTTATTTGATAGCCTATTTATTGCCTTCGCGCTTCAGTTGCGTCGCGAATGTTCAATTTTGGTTTCAGAAAAGGGTTTGTATACTAAAAACTACTAGACCGAATCGGGTGTATTTTTCATGTTCAAACTAATTTGTCTGGTCTGGGTAGGCCCTACTGGAAATGGGCCGTTCCTTTTCCAATTTCGCAAAGTGTTTTTCTTCTTCTTTCGTATGATGAGCAGCTTAACTTGTTGCTGCGTACATCGGTTTGATGACATTAGTCATGTTCATTTATAATTCGGATACAATATTCATTCAATTCAACCAAGATTTTAAAATTGTACTGAATCATAGGCCGTTTTCTAAACCCCATGCTTCGTCTCCATTTTGGCTTGGTTCATGCAGTTTGGCAAAAGTACGTGATAGAGCCGGAACGAAACTGGGGTTTGGAAAACAGCTGAAGTTTCATTTTCGCTGCAACTAAGCCGCATTTGATTCCATTTCAGTTCATTTAAATTCTCATATCTCTGTATTAAATGTATTGAGTAGATTCTACCAACAACTTGGTACATGTCAGCGGTAAGCCGTTAGTATTTGTGGGTCGAGGATGGCGGTATAGTCGTCGATCAGTCTGTCAGACGTGTTAGGTTTTCGTGCGTGTTGTTCACTGAGATGCGTCAGATTTATTTAAAGGTCATTCAGAAAGCATCATTTTTACAAAAAATGAATCATTAAATTACATAGCATAAATTAAGTAGTGTAATGGTTATGATTGAAGGAGGCTGACAGAAAGCCGAGGCTTGTACAAGGCCAGGCCCTCGTTAATAGTACGAGGGGAGGTGCGAGATTCTTAAAACATTAATGGGAACCCATGGGATTCTCCATGGGATCCTCCATGGGACCCCATGGGATCCTTCATGGGATCCTCCATGGGAACCCATGGGATCCTCCATGGGATCCCATGCAGGATCTCACGGGATACCCATACGTACGATTACCCATGGGATATCCCGGGTTTCCCATGCCCAATTTACCATGATAATCCAATGGGAAAATTTCCCATGGGATTCCCATGGGATATTTCTGTAAGGGGGAGGGGAGGGGGGGGGGGGCTATTCAACAAATAGGGTCCTTGTTTTTTAACTGTAGATAAATACTTAGATGTTCTTACTTTATACAAATGCAATTTCGTTGAATTTCTTGATCGTATACTCCTTGGCAAAAAAAAGTAGGGTTACAGATCAAATGCTCATGTGATGTTTATTGTTTGTGATTGATATTCAGCTGTGGTTTTTGCTTAGCATTTTGGCTGCCATAGGCCTAACCTGTTTTTACTGAGCAAGACTTTTTGTGCTAAGCAAATTTGTGTGCTTAGCAGCTACGTGAAATTGGCCTATGGACGCTTGAACCAGCAAAGTATGGAATTTTGAAACGCAACAGGTGTTTAGCAACGTGCATGGGACCGCCTAACCCTCACACCCACACTAGTTTGATGAATCACTATGGGTTGGTAAACAGGAGTGCAGACTGGCTGCCAATGGGGGTTAAAAGAGGACCTCTGGGGAACTCTAGGGGACCTCCAAGGACTCAAAGCTGCCCTAGCGTGCAAGGCATGTATGGAACGCCAAACGTACCAATTTATGATGTTACTCGATACACGTTATTACACGTGATGTCATCAACCCATAGATTACATGATGTGGTCAATCTATTATGTGATGTTGTCAATGTACTTTAATGATGTGGTCAAACTCGTTTAGATGAACCATGGAGGAATAAGAACCAAACAGTTAATTATTACGGATAAAACAAAGAACATTAATTGTTTTATGTAAGAACAATATTCACTACAATCAGTAATATCCCCCAGTCGATACAGCCGGTTTCAGACATTTCAGATTATTGACGGTACGACTTGACTTACGCGTGGCGGTACGATCGAGTTGTCTTTAACCGACATTATTACCGTGAGTTGGCGAAGGTACGAGTTAACGAAGGTACGATTTGCCCAAGGTACGAGTTGCCCTGTTCCCATGTAGTCAATCTACACTCATCACAAAAAGTATCGAGACACTTGAACATGAGCCAATAATTAACGGCCCGAAAGGTTATGGATTAATCGAAGCAAATAACCCAGTGCATAATTTTGTTCTGCGTATTTTGACACCTCGATTGTTGAGATACGATGTTGCAGAGCGGAGTTATTGTCATTTCATTGGTCGTAGATCCAGTTTCAAAAGTGACAATCATCCTTATAGAAGCAGGTTTGCATTATTGTTTTGAATGATCAGGTTTATGCTTTACACACGTGTACAAAATAAAGTCATGGTAAAGCTGAAGTTGAATGAAAACAATAAATCTGTGTTGTGAAAGAAACACATTATCTTCATTTTCTGAGTGTCTGTTGCATTTTTGTACACGTGTGTAAAGCATAAACTTGATCAATCAAAACAATAATGCAAACCTGCTTCTATAGGGATAATTGTCACTTTTGAAACTGGAGCTACGACCATTGAAATGACAATAACTCCGCTCCGCGACATCGTATCTCAACAACCGAGGTGTCTTAAGATTCGCAGAACAAAATTATGCACTGGGTTATTTGCTTCGATTAATCCACACCCTTTCGGGCCGTTAGTTATTGGCTCATTTTTAAGTGTCTTGATACTTTTTGTGATGTGTTTATTATGTGACGTATGGTGATCGAATCTATTATATGACGTAGTCAATCCGTTACGTTTTGCGTTCCATATAGTCATGTACGTGTACACTGTACATTACTCCTTTGCTTATTTTGAGGCCAGTAAATAAATATTCTACGCAGAAAAGATACATTGCAACACTGTGCCTTTTTGTTGTAAGAAGAATGGCTAGTGTTTCATCTGCTGTTCGACAGAGCTCTCTCTCTTCGATCATAAATTTTGACTAAGTTGTTCATTTGTCATTTCGGCTGCCATGCTTTTGTAATACATTGAGCCCCCTTCCAAAAAGGGAGAAGTTTCTGCCGGCGTTGATTTGTTTGTTTGTTTGCAGGATTACGGACACAAGATATTAGAGAGATTTTTCAATTTCAATAATCCCGATCAGAAATCTGAATATTTTAAATATTACATTGGCATTAAATATTACATTACCATTTTCTTAAAGAGCGCCCTTTGTTGGCCATTTTATGCAGGCCGTGTTTTATGGTGTTTTTTTCTAGCGTATATAGTTCGTTTAGCTCACCGAGTCGACACGGGTTACCCACGGCTCATTCGTTTAGCTCTGACGTCATACTCAGGGCTCACCCGGGCCAGCCACCACAGACTCTGTCACTGATGGAAGACGTTTCGACCAATTTTTAGATTCATATTAGCAAAAAAATACTGAATATTTAAGATAATAACAACATGTCTGTGGAAAGGGTATAATATTCTCTATCCAACGATTTAAAGGTAGTATACACCATTGGGCATTGCTTGCATTATCATGAATGAGTAGATTTGGGGGGTTGTATTTTATAGTATCGTTTATAACATCGTTTAACTGAGCTGTCCGATGTTTTACAATCATGGATGGCGAGAAAAGCACGAAAAACAGAGTTTTTTTTCAACTGGCTTCGAGCAGTTATTCTTATGTTATCTTTGTTTTTTCGCGATCGCCGTCCGGCAATCGCGAATTTGTTATTATAAAATTATATTTTTCGGAATAATTACAGGATATCTAACACAATCCTTTTGCTGGATGCCTAGAATCATTATTTACTTTCAAATGAGTAAGATATTTCCTAATAATTCGGTAGTAAATATTTTTGATATCTGCAAATGGTGTATCCTACCTTTAAGGTTCATTGTGTCATTAGCATGAATGACTGAACAAACAAGACAGTTATGAAATGTACTGAATTCAGCATTGTGACAAGTTGGGACGATAAGCCGGCCAGTTGCGCTCGGTTCAGACAGGCGTTCCACAGTCGCGCCGAACCAAATTGAAATCAAGTCACTCCTAAGTCGCTCTAACAACTCCAACAGTCGATTGTTCGCCGTCTGACGCGCCTTGTCGCCCTTATTTGTTTCAGACGTCGGACTCAATTCACTTTGGTTCGGCGCGACTGTGGAACGTCTGTCTGAACCGAGCGTCAGTTAGAGATATGAGACGAAAATGCTAGCTACGCATGGTGGCCATGTGAAGGGGCAAAGCACCTTAAATTTGTCAAGTCAGTACACCACAAACAGAAGGGACAGAAACGACCAGAAATGTTGATTCATCACCCATGTCATCGCTTTTCCAATGTGTTCAAACAGTAAAAAAACACCTGCCTGAGCTTCATCACTCATCAAATAATAAGCAACTTGTCACTGTGCCGATTTCAGTACCTTTCATAAAATGTCGTTTGTTCAGTCATCCATGGCAATGACATAACGAACCTTATACCATTGAACAGAGGACATTCTACCCTTTCCACATACATTTGTCTTTTTTCGGAGAAATTACATATTGCGATAATTTGAATTTTAAAGGGATCGTATACGTTTGGTAATTTGAACCCACTGTTTGTTTCAATCCTATAATAGTTATAGATATATACCATAAAACTAACATGTAAAAATTCCATTTCAAAAGGTGGTAGCGATTTTGAGATATTGCCGAAAATCTGGAGCGGGTATGTATACGCAGGAAGAATAATCTGCATTGGAATACACAGTCTAAAAACGTCACTGCAGTAACGCTTCTCAGATTCATTTTTGTTTGGATAAAAAGTGATATATTTTTTCATAACCGCAGTACTTCGAAGTGAAAGGTTTCTAAAAATGCATTATACTATCCAAAGCTGCTGTACTTCTTACCAAGTAAGTTTTTATTGCCATTAATTTTTGGAGTAATTACCAAACGTATACGATCCCTTTAAAATGTGTATATTTGTGTATATACAACATTAACGATACAACAAACAAAAAAAGACAAAAAAGGAAAGCGTGTACGTGCTGCTGCTAATTCTAATGGTTTTCAACGCTGGACGGAATACTGAGAATTACTGAAGTAAGGTAAAGTTATTATCCACGCCCCCTCGTGGACTATTTCACGAACTCTGGCGCCGAACCCAGTGTGGGATTTACTGAGTAAATAGCCACGTAGATTTATTTCACGGTTAAAATTACGACAAATACAAATGTTGCCTACTAAATACAAATAATTCTTTCGATGACTCACAAAAATCGTGGAATGTAGGATACACCATTTGCAGATATCAAAAACATCTACTACCGAATTATAAAAACAAATCTTACTTTTATGAAAGTAAATAATGATTCTAGGCATCCAGCAAAATGATTGCTCTAAATATCCTGTAATTATTCCGAGAAAAAAAAATTGTATAAAAAAAAATCGCGATCGCCGGACGGCGAACGCAAAAAAAACCACCTAAAATAACATAAAGAATAACTGCCCGACGCCGGTTGAAAACAAACGCTGTTGTTTGTGCTTTTCTTGGCACCCACGATTGTAAAACTTCGGACAGGTCAGTTAAACGATAGTTACTTAGTATAAAAAAACCTAAATCCACATATTCATGATAACTCAAGCAATTACCAATGGTATATCCTATGGGTTGTCCGTGCTTTTTAAAAATTTCGATTATATTTTTTAAACGATTTTTGAAGGAAAATCATGTATACGAATACATTGTTTTTGCATTGGCAGGCCTTTACACATTGTTAACAAGTCGGGAGTTTGTTTGTTTGTTTGTTTTTTATTTTTTTATTTTCGCGCCAAATGCGAGCTTCAGTTCAGTTGTGCATACTGGGACCCCCATGAATTAGGAACGGGACGCTATTAATTCAAAATTTGAATTAAATCAATTAATTACTCGTTGTTGGCCGATTTTTGTCCCATGGGATGTCTCATTTGAAAGGGTGCAACCCCCTAAAAGCACGGACACATCAACTTTAATTTATCGTCATTTTTATCTATTGTAAGTTATTCCACTTTAATTTCTAAGGTATTAATAAGTAATTATTTAGAAATTACTCAAAACATTTAATAATAACTTGTAATAATAACTTAGTTATTGCCAATTCAGTAATCGTTGTGCTGTTATTTGTTTGCATACATTTCAGTTCATTATATTTATTTACTTTTACGTAGATTTATTTGTGCACCCCCATTGAAGCAGACGAACCTTTCTTTGTTGAAGTCCGTTTAAACGGTTTGCTAAACGTTAATCAAATAACACGCTACAAGTTCATAAAGTTCCACCCTCACTTTGCATTAAACTCTTGCGGTGACCCACCCACTCTGAGGGTTTATGATAAAGCCGCTCTTCTTGTTCTCGGGGTACTAGGCCTATAGGTTTGAAACATTATCGTTCATGTAAAAATGGGTAATTATTTTCGGAAAGACCTGTGGAAGTTGAGCGTATGGGCCGATAGTCGGTCCATTGTTTGTACAAACGTGGCGGTGACTCACCACAATGTAGACGCAAATTTCCTGCAATGTGGGCTGGATAGTTCGGTTTACCTCATAAAACTGGAACATGGATAAAGCAGGGCTCCATAGAACAATTCATTGCTTGTCTAGTCCGTATCCATTATTGCATTTGGTAATACATATAATAATATCAATAGTACTAGTGGGTTAATGCAGGACATCGGCAGTACAAAATAAAGATTTATGTATGTTTGGTTATAAACAGTCTAATCCGAACATAAGGCCCTTTCTCATTTTTCATTGTTCATTATTTTATCATTTTCATTTGTCATTTCATTTTTGAAAGTTGAAAATTACTTTGGAATGGAGCATATTTTAAACAGTCTAATCCGAAGAAAAGGCTTTTCGCATTTTCCATTGTTCATTTATCATTTCATTTTTCATTTCACTTTTGAAATATATTTACTTTGGAATGAAGCAATTTTGTTTATGATGCAGGTAAGTTAGGATAGTTCGGACGCAGATAGTTCTCTAGATATACATTTTTGTAAAATGCATATTGCAGATGACGTCACATAGGTCGTGATGACGTCACCATGACGTAACTTTTCAAAACACATATCGACATGGTACGTTCTTGGTCTGTGTCAAGTTTAGGGTCAAATACAAGAGTCTAACACGTCTTTCGCTCTAAATAGAACTTTAAATGTTTGTGGTGAGTAGGATACGCCACTGGTAATCGCTTGAATTATCATGAATATGTGAATTTGGGGGGTTGTAATTTAAAATAAATGTCCAAAGTTTTATGGAGTAGTCATGGATGCTGAGAAAAGCAAGAAAAACGGCGTTCGTTTTTAACCGGCGTCGGGCAGTGGTTCTTCTGTTTTCTTGGTTTTTTGCGATCGACGTCTGGCGATCGTAAATGTTGTTGTTTTTATAAAATTCAATTTACCGGAACAATTACAGGATATCTAGCCCAACCATTTTGCTGGATGCCTACAATCATTATTTACTTTCAAATAAGTAAAGTATTTCCTAATAATTCGGTAGTAAAAAATTATCGATATCTGCAAATGGCTTTAATATTAACCCGTGTAGCGGTTCGCGATTTTTCTTGCTGGGTTGTGCGTGAATGTATATTCATGAGAAAGAACAATGGCAACTATACATTAAAGAAATGTAAGGAACGGCTGTCCTCGGTTGGCTCAACCAACTCGACAATTGCCCAGTTGGTAGAGAGGTGAGCTATTGATCGAAAGGTCTGTGGTTCGAATCGGTTATCGTTAACCATATGAAGCACGATATGTGGCAGAGAAACTCCCCCCCCCCCCCCCCCTCTTTTGTGTTGACCATTGTGTTCCCGGAGTCTCAGGAATTCTTTTTAGGTTTCAAGGGGGGATGGGTTAGGTAACAATAGTTTCGAGTGTGTATAAGGTATAGGGATAAGAGGGGGATACCCCCCTGCCACATATCGTGCTGGGTATATAGATATATATAACCTACGTGCCTTGAAAGAAAAAGACAACAAAAACCTCTACACGAGATAGTTATGTTAGGTTGCGTTCAACACGTTGTTTTTTTCAGCAACAAACTCACTATACGATGCACGTTGAGCTCTGTTCCTTGCTCTATGATTAGAGGTAATTGGGGGCAATGTTCTTGGCCCAGTAACACGGATAATCGCTCAAACCACTCGCTTTAAAGGTATGTATCAGCAGGGAGGGGTATCGGCAAATCGGCAGAGCAGAATGTTCCGTGTTGTAGTGTTTTAATTTCGCAAATGTTGACGTTTCCAAACTGTGAACAATCCCTTAATTTTCACTTCCAAATAAGAAGCAAGATGTAGGCCTATGGCAATTACAAAAAAAACTTCTTTGTGTCTGTCAGTGCGTTCCCGGAATCTCAGGAATTCTTTTCATATATCCGGGGGGGGGGGGGGGTAGGGTAGGTAACAATAGTATGGAGTGTGTATAGGGACAAGAGGGGTCCCCCTCTACCATAAATCGTGCAGGGTATATACAATGTGTCTAAAACAAAATGCAAACAAAATATAACGACATGTCGCACGTAGAATGTGTATAACCATTATCTCCATGGTATAACCAACATTGGTAATATAGATATGGTTTGAAGATACATCTTTCCACTTTAAAATGAGACATCAAACGTCCAAATTTATTAATGTCTGACACAGTTATGAGTCATTTCCCAAGAGAGGTTAAATTGACCATGGGACCATTTTGTCCCCGATTTTGTTTGGACGTGCAAGACAAGTGTTGCAATGTGGATAAGCTCAGCCTGTCGAGTTGTAATTAGCAGCTAAACGCACGTGTCCTAAACATCGATGTTCAATGGCTAAACACAGGCCCATACGCAGGGGGGGGGGGGGGGGGTGCGACGGGTGCGACGGGTGCCTACGCACCCCCCCCCCCCCAAAAAAAAAAAATTACCAAAAGGTCCACATTTTTCGGGGTAAATAATGGTATTTTGATGTAGAAATAACTGTACTGACACACGAAAAATGTTGGCCCTATTTTTGGTCCCATTAGTACAAATTCGCCCCCCCCCCCCCCTAATTACCAAAAGGTCCACATTTTCCGGGGTAAATAATGGTATTTTGATGTAGAAATTACGGTACTGGCACAAACAAAATTTTGGTTCCATTTTTGGTCCCAACAGTACCAAATTCGCACCCCCATAAAAAATCATGCGTACGGGCCTGAAACGCTATCCATCCCGTTTCTAAAGACTGTTTAGTATGTTTACATACAAACATGTTAACAAACATGAATGTTGTTAACTGGGTCAATTTGACCTTTCTTGGGAAATTACTCCAATATATTTTGTTTGCATGTTTTTTTTTTAGACACACTGAAGACTATACTTCCCGCCATGACAGAATTTAAACCACAAAAGCCCAATTTTTTAAGGTTGGTAATTGTTTGAATTATCATGAATGGGTGGATTTGGGGGGTTGTATTTTAAAGTAAATATCGCCTAACTGACCTGTTGGAAGTTTTACAATCGTGGATGCCGAGGAAAGCAAGAAAAACGGCGTTCGTTGTTTTTTTCTTTTCGCAAATGGTGTATCCTACCTTTAAGTGTGTATGCATTCAAACGACGCGGACTGCATGATCTCGCAACGCTATACGTTTTGTATCAAGCCTCTCTGGCTAAAAGCCGTTTCACTGAGATGGGCGGGTAATTGCTTCGACTTAAACTCTGCTCGGTCTAACTTTAATTAAGAATACACACAGGGCCCCCAATGGTAATCAGTTTGGGCACACCCTGAGTAGGTAAAGAAATATAACAAAAAACCTAAGAATTCTTTTAATATTATTGAGAGCAATCAATGACAGTTAATAAAGATGTCACTGGTACCTATAGATAAACGTGATGAATCAAAATACGAGGGTCAAATCTCGCCATGTGTTTTGTATTTAAATAAAATATTGCAGTTGGAGATTTATTTTAAAAGAGGATGGCCGGCCTTTGCAAAATACTGCAGCTGAATACACACTGTAAAAACACGTCGAATCTATTAAGGGTTAATAATATTCAAGCATCCCTATCCTCCCATGCCATATATCTTGAAAGTTAGGACTAGTATTACCCATTTGTAAATGGAACACTCCACAAACCCCATTAAACTAGCTGTCATGAAGGGCCAGGGGGAAGTTAGTTAAGAGACGTCAATTGCAAGACTAGTCGCGGCAGACAAGTGAGCCCGTCGTAGGGTTAAGTCATTGGTAGTTCCTTGGCCTCTCACATCACGACTTTTCTGCACGATTTCACGGGGAGTGGATAGAAAAACAACCCGCAAAGCACAGCACCCTGCCGGATAAGACGGCCAGACACCCGCTGTGGTCTCTTAAACTCGTCGCATAGAATAACCTTGCAGATAAAAAGACCAAGCTAGTTGTACTCGACTCGACCATCATGGCATTGTTGTCAATGTCAGGCCGGCTGGTCTTTTTTGTTGGAGTTATTGCAAATTGTCTTTTGGCATCGGTGCTGAGTGCCGACGAATTTGAAGCCCATTTTACGAAGATTGAGAAGAAAAACGACAAGTTGAAAGAAGAAGACGCAGGTCTCGATGGAGATATTTCCAAGGAGCAAAAGCAGCTGCAATACAAGGAGGAGATGGAAGAGTTGGCGAAGCGGGAAGATCTACATGATGTTGTAGGAGGACAAGACGCAGCCATGGCCGCGGATGGCATGGGAGAATTCGACTTGGGGCAAACACTTGAAGGAAACCGAGACAGGTCGCGTTCAAGGTCAAGATTACGATTTCTGAATTCACAGGTGAGTCTAGTTTGAACTTTGAAAACAACAGACCCCCAAAAAACCAAAACCCGGCCAAAACCCGGCCTGTACTGTACAAGTTCAACATTTTTTTAAACTGAAATGAACCTGTTTTATGTGCAGTTTTTGCGGCGCAGTTGTGTAGTTTTTGCTTAAAGGTGTTAGTCTTTGCTCAAAGGTGTACTCTATAATCAAACCGATTGCTTGAAAATAACCAATTCATTGGTAGATTATGCGTCCGACCAATGGCATTAGTCAATTTTAATAAAAATATTGATCAAAATAACCAATGATATTGATCATTTTAACCACAAAAGAGCTAAATTATTGGTCAAAATAACCAATATTTTGGTTAAAATATTGACCAATACACCTGTGGCCCATAACAAAAAACGGACAAGCACCCCTTCACCACCCAAAGCCAAAACTACCTATACCAATGGATGGAGAATCCTTCTAGAAGAAAAATGCTAGAAAACCAAATCCAGATTGGGTCCAGTATAGTAAGTACTAGTTTTAGCTCCATACCCTATTTTGGTATTTTTTTTTTCCAGAAAGTCTTCCTATCCTTAAAAAAAAAAAAAAAAAAAAAAAAAAGTTTAGTGTAAACTGTAGGGAAAAAAGAAGTCAAATCGCAATAAAGTTTCAACTAACTTGGTTGAAAGTAAATAATAATAGTACTAAGTATCCTCTTACATCCAATAGCGCATGATACGCCTCTTTTTTTAAACATCATTTACAAGACATTTATATCAGTTTCAAATGATCTCCAGCAAATATTACCTATATAGTGAATAAACTTTGTTTATAAAATACTAGGAGGGCCTACATCTGTCCTCTTGTGTACGCTGTGGTTCGCATGTTATTAATTTTTTTCCTTCTCCACAACACAACCGGAACTCTGGCACGGCATGTGACTAGTGGTTTTTTATTTTATTAGGGAAGGCAGGCCCAGCCAGCTGCCCTTTGATGGTTGACGATTGTGACACCAGTGAACACGAAATATTGCAATGATCACTAGTGGAGTAATCTCTGGTATAGATTACCACCCCTCGGCCGGCCGGATTCAGTCCATTTCAGAAGAAGAAAAAAACCAACCCGACAAATGCAATGATGTTGTAAATCACAACACAGAACATTACAAGCTGATTGGAAACATATACATGTACACGCAGAACAGAAAACTGAATTAAAGGGAGGATACACCATTTGCAGATATCAAAAATATTTACTACCGAATTATTAAGAAATATCTTACTCAATTTAAAGTAAGTAATGATTATAGGCATTCAACAAAATGATTGCGCTAGATATCCTGTAATTATTTTAAAAGATATAATTTTATAAAGAAAAATTAGCGATCGCCGGCGAAAAAACAAAGATAACATAAGAATAACTGCTTGACCCCGGTTGAAAACAAACGCTGATTTTCGTGCTTTTCTCGGCATCCATGATTGTAAAACTTCAGAAAAGTCAGTTAAACGATATTTACTATGAATTACAACCCCCCCCCCCAAATCTACCCATCCATGATATATAGTTCAAGCAATTACCAATGGTGTATACTACCTTTAAACAAATAAAACATCAAAGTTTGGGATGATTATTTATTATGTTCGGTTTATTATAAAAATTACCTAACTAAACTGAAGTAGCACAGCTACAATATATTTCGTTTATTTCTTTCTATGAGAAACAACTGATATTTTACTTAGTTTAAAACAAATAAAAAATTACAATTACTATAAAAATGTACTTTTAGTATAAAGCTGTTTGCCCCAAAAAGTGACCAGGGTAAAATTCGGTCGGTTGTCAACACTGACATTTTCTATTTGTGCATTTTGTGTATTAAAATATTGGTTCAATAAAATTAACAGTTTTCGGAGCACCTTGGAAACGGAAGTTTGTAAAAAAAAAAATTGTTTCAGGCATTACCTTTTGTCTAAAGTTGTCTATCAAAAATGTACAAATAAATCTGCCTTCAATTATTTTCTTTCTTATGTTTTTTTAGGGTGTAATCTTTAGAGGTAACGATTTATGTTCTCTTTCTTGTGCAAGCTTGTCAATTACAAAGGTAGTATTCACCATTTACAAACATAACAAAAATACCTTACTTTACTGTTTTAAATAACGGTCTCAAACATCCTGTAAAATCACAGCACCCAATATGCTGTGTTTTTAAAGAAAAGTCAAATTTTGTATCAATTTCCAACGATTGCCGGCTGGCAATCGTTGGAAATTTCTAACTATTTTTAAACACTGTGCACAATTTCGACAATTTAGCTCGTCCACACTTAATTTGCAATACGGTTACACAACCGCGAATGGGTGCAAGTCAACGTGTCTAGTTTCCTATCCTTGTAATTCCCCGATGTCTATAAATTGCTATGTTTCGTTTAAAGAAAGTCAAGGAACCAGACTGCAAAAGCATAATTTTTTCCGTTTTTTTGTTCATTATCTATGAACACAAAACCTTAATAAAAAGGTCGGAGTCAAAATTATTAACTATAAAATAATCTCCTTGGCCATAAATTTTCAAAAATTACCCCAAAAGCAAATGGTGTATACTACTTTTAACTATTGAGAACGATCAGGATGATCTTTTCTGAATGAATAAACAGCAAGGTTCGCACACCTCGATGAGTGCAGAAAAAAAAGTAGGTTTTCAGACTAGCGGGTTATGACGTCTATACGACACGGACGTGCAGCTATGCCCGATTAATATTACCTACGAGAGTGGGTAAAAGAGAGATTTCATTTTAACGCCTGCGGGGAAATTAAACCGGAAGCTTGCTGGTTAATTAGGCACTAAAGGAAATGACAGGATTACCCCACCGTGCTCCCATGATGAGATGTCAATAATAAAATAAAGCTAAATATGGCTCACAGGTCACATGATTTACACAATTATACATGCTGGATTCATTGGACACTGGACAGAAATTAAGACAAGACTTTTTGAAGTGATAATCAATCTGATTTTTAGAATGAAATGCACTGAATAAAACTTGACAGCATAATTCCAGTGGATTTCGATTGGATTTTGATCTTGATCGAGTGAATTGATTTCATTTAAAAGTAAAAACGTCTAGTGCCTATTTTTTTTAGACTGTGTGAGTGAATTTATATTTGTTGGAAATAAGAGAGGAAAGTAGTGGACAAATATGCAATAATGCAGATAAAGGTTGTTTGGAATGTTGAGAGTATGAGGTCAAGGGTTTAAATTTATTCCAGGCTTTATTGTTAAAACTTTGACATTATTTTGTCTTACGTTCTTCCTAAATCATCCCACATCATTCTCAATACGGAATATAAATTCTCAACATAAAATTAACTGTGCACAATCGATGCACAAATTAGTACGGAAGCGTATTTAGGACATAGCCAAAAACAGTTTTTCGGACCAATATTTCGCCCGGGCAGATTACTATTTTGCCCGGGCGGATTACTGTCGAAATGGTGATACACGTTATTATTTGTTCTGATTCATTCAACCATTGACTGAAATGAACAGACAGGCGAAATAGTAATCCGCTTGAGCGAAATAGTAATCCGCCCGGGCGAAATAGTAATTTGCCCGGGTGAAATAGTAATTTGCCCGGGCGAAATAGTAATCCGCCCGGGCGAAATAGTAATTTGCCCGGGCGAAATAGTAATTCGTCTGGGCGAAATAGTAATTTGCCCGGGCGAAATAGTAATTCGTCTGGGCGAAATAGTAATCCGCCCGGGCGAAATAGTAATCCGGCCGGGCGAAATAGTAATCCGCCCGGGCGTATTTTTCACTTATTTTGGAATAGTTTCCACTCTGAAAAACTCCATTTCACTTTTTTCGGAGTGGTTCTCTTAGAGGCTCACTCTTTTTGAGAGTAAAATTTGAACTCTTTTACATTCAGAGGGTACATTTAAGTATAGATGGTGTAAATCGATTTGATTCAAACATGTGCTGTACATTGAATATTTATAAATGTTAGTTGAACAGCCCAGTGCTGTTGGGCCAACTGCAGAGTGAAGTTTTCCTTTTAACCTTCAAATCTTTCATTTAGAGATTTAGGCAGATAAAAGCTCTCGTTTCCGGTATTGGAAGGCATTGCTGTGTAGTGTTGGTGTATGACCTGAACTTTAAATCATGACGAATCATGGGCCAATAAAGTAGAGTAGATGGACAAAAAACGAAGGGTGTTCATTTAAAAAGTAAATGGACAAAACCCTGCCAAAAAATATGGTATAGATTCTCCCAGTTGTTTTAACAGTTATTTTATATCACACCAATTTCTTATATTAACTACACTTTCATTTCGTCCTTGATCATCCCCGATCTTGATCCTTAATTTTAATTTCAAAAAGTTACCAATGGATTTCATTTTAGGTGCAGTTTCACCTTCTGTATATCAAGGACCTTTTGTGTATATAATTTCCATAATCAAAATGTGTGACGCTGTAGAAATAAAATGAACAGTTAACAATAACATTTAAATGACCAAAGCGTTAAAACAAAATCACAGAATAAAAATTTGCGTTTTTCAATTTAATGCATCTTATATGCACCTTAAATGAAATCCATCGGTAACCTCTTGAAATTGAAATTGAGAATTGAGCTCGGCGATGTTCGTGGGACGAAATTAAAGTGTCGTTAGATGGATTTATGACTGAGAAAGCCTATAGTAAGGGAAGTATGGCAGAGGTTTATCGCAAAGCTGGAACAAACCAACGACTCTTTAAAACCCTCCCTCGTAATGAGGGCGTTGGGATGTGCCAAGTCACGTAAATGTGTGCATTGAAAGATTATACACAGTTTTTTTTTGGGGGGGTGCATATTGAAGTGCGTTGGAGGACAGCAAGAGCAATGGTTTAACTGGCTGAAATAGGATCACGTGCTGCTCAACTTGACCTGTGTAAAAGTTAAAAGAGACCAACAGTTTTAAGTTCAGATGGGCATAACAATCGGTGTCTATTAAAGGTAGGATACACTATTGGTAAATGCTTGAATCACCAGGAATAGGTGGATTTGAGGGGTTGTGTTTTATAGTAAATATTGTTTAACTGACTTGTCCGAAGTTTTATAATCATGGATGCTGAGAAAAGCAAGAAAAACGACGTTTGTTTTCAACTGGCGTCGGGCACTTGTTCTTCTGTATTTTTTTTGGAACAATTACATGAGTAACGCAATCATTTTGCTGGATGCCTACAATCAATATTTACTTTCAAATAAGTAAGATATTTCCTAATATTTCTTCGATATCTGCAAACTGTATCCTACCTTTAAAGGAAACCGGTTTAATAGAACAGTTCCATTGTCTGGCTACTATTAAAGATGGACTACAACGAAAACTCACACATTAAATTTATTATCGGACCTTGTTTATGTTGTGTTCAGGTAACACTTTATTGTTACGGTCATGTTTTTCTCCCAATAATTTTGTTGCAATTTGACCGACAAAATTAGACCTCGATTCTTGATTTTGAAATTTCCCGCCCTGTACTGGTTCCCGGCAAAGATCCACTGAAAACCACAATGAAATCCACGATATAGTACCAGCGGACTTGTAAACCAGCGAAAAGTGATGACGTACTACCCATGAAAACGCATACATGGTGGCCCTCAAGGGACTCCGCAGATCGCGAATATCGACGTCAAATTTGACGTCAATTATTTCACGACTTTCCAAAAAAGTCGCGAATATTGACGTCAAATTTGACGTCGATATTCACGACTTTCCCCAAAAGTCGCGAATATTGACGTCAAATTTGACGTCAATATTCGCGATCTGCGGAGTCCCTTCAGGGCCACCATATGTATGCGTTTTCATGGGTAGTACGTCACACACAAAGTATGAATTATTCATGAGTTAAGGGCTTTTGCTGAAATTTTTCTGGGTCGTAGAACGCCGATCAATTTTGTTGTTTTTTGCATGAAGGAACAAGATTTATTGAATACTAATGATATATTAGTAATCATTATACATTTCTCGAACAAAAAACAGCAACACAGCCTTTATCATCATTATTCCGTTGTAGTCCATCTTTAAATTGTCACGAATGGGTGGATTTGGGGGTTGTATTTATTGGGGGTTGTATATTTGTAAATATCGTTTAACTGACCTGTCTGAAGTTTTACAATCATGGATGCTGAGAAAAGCAAGAAAAACGGCATTCGTTTTTAACCGGCGTCGGGCAGTTATTCTTATGTTTACATGGTGTTTTTTTCGATCGCCGTATTCAATTTTTTGGGACACTTGCAGGATATCTAGCGCAATAATTTAGCTGGATGCCTAGAATTCTTATTTACTTTCCGATAAGTCACATATTTCTTAATAATTTGGTAGTAAATATTTTGGTAGTAATATCTGCAAATGGTGTATCCTACCTTTAACCTTGGGCCACTGTATGAAAGCCTGACAAATATAACGACGCAAATATTGCCAACGGTGTACTAGCTCAGAGTAAAGATAGATTTTGATCACACTGAAGATTTATGCTTAGGGTGTATACCACGAGCCATAAATGTAGAAATTACAAATTTCATACCTGAATAAAGCTAAACCCTTCAAAGTAGGTACAGAAGATTTTGGGAACATGTCCAAACGTTTCCTATTCCGTAACGTTTCAGATTATAAACAAAACAGAACAGAATGGAACAGCATCACATTGAACGACAACAATTAAAATTTGCTTTTTCAATTTAACGCTGATCGTACCATGAGACAAATTCCACAAATTTAGGACTAATTGGAATGCCACAAATTTGATTTACATACTGCACCTAAAATGGAATTCATTTAGTAACCTTTTGAAATCTCAATTGAGAATTGAGTTCGACGATGTTCGGGGATGAATTAAAGTAACATTGTCAGGAATTTGTGTGATATAAGTGAGAAAAAATAATCTTGGTAAAAAACTCCCCAAAACTAACCAAACCTAAAACAACCATGAACATGTTAGAGCGAGAGAGAGCGAAATTATGCGTGTGCCTGAAAATGTATTTGAATGTCCAACAGATACTAAAAACTTTCTTTTCAAAATCTCTGGTATGCTTACTATTCCAATTTCAATTTGTACAAGGCTGTTCTAATTATTTCTAGGAAATGTTATATGTCAAGGTATAAAGCTTGATAAGACCTTAGCCTTGGCATCTATTGGAATTTATGCCTTTGGACAATTGTTGATATTATGTGTAGTCAATGTGCATGTGAGGCAAAGTGTATTGGAGATCGTATTTAAAACCTTGTTATAAATGGAGCAACAGATCTTGGACAAGCACAAATATGCACAACTTTTTGCTTGTGTTCCTATAGGAAACATAATTGTGCTCACAGTTTGAATGTACAATCTATGCTGTACACAAAAAGACGCAGTCTGTGCATTTCTGTGCTGCTAAACAACCGACCCAAATAGTGACTTCCGCATAGGAGGGTTAAAACTGGCATATTTCGTTTTATTCTGACCACTGTAATGTGTCAAATAGTGGGAATATATACCTCATCGTATTCCCTGGTATTTACTAATTAGGGAAGTAAATGTTGATGCACAAATTTCGAATTAATTTTTATATAATAATACAAAATTTAAAAATAATTATAAAGAAATAAATAACATAGATTCTTTTTCGTCTGACGACGTTTCAGTAATTTTTTCCCCTCCATTTTAAGCATTTACAATAGCATAAAATAAGAATATACTCGAAAACCTTAATTCGCTTAACGGTCGGGCAGATTTGGTGCACAATATGATAGAATTGTTCACTTCAAGATAAAAGCATAAAATGTCATGAGAAGGACAATGACTATAGGATCTTCAAAAATACAGCAATGGAAGCCAATTAAACAACTTAAAAACTTAAAAACCATCTGCGTTGGCCCTATAGCCCAATATCTTTCTCACGACAAACTATGATTGTGCGCTGAATTCTTTGGTGAATTTTTCACCAATCTGTCCAACTATAATGTTGATTGTTCTGTGGACGATGGAAATTAAGTGAACAAGAGGAATTTATATGCGGTTATATATTTTCCTAATGCATTTTTGGTCCCATCAGTACAAATTCGCACCGCCCCTATAAAAAAAATCCTGCGTACGGGCCTGTTATTACTGATGCAACGTGAACACAAAACAGCAGCAGGTTGAACAAATATAATATCAGAAGCAGAGTGGCCGTCCATATACAGTTGGGACTCCTAGCGCACTCAACTGAACTCTCCATTCACTTACAACCAACAACGCTTGATGACACAGCTGTCTGAACACACACTGGTACCAGAAAACTGCCTGGAAGACTTTATCAAAACTTAATTACTTTCGCCAAACCATGGAGGAAAAAGAAGAAACCAAATGAGAAAAAAAAAATGAAAAAAAAAAAAATGAAGATTTTTTATTAGAAGGGATAAATTAGGTACATTTGTTGCACCATTTTATCTTTTGTGCAATTTTCTTGAATTAATTTAAGGTAGGATACACCATTTGCAGATATCGAAAATATTTATTACCGAATTATTAAGAAATATCTCATTCATTTGATTCTAAATGATTCATAATGATTCTAGGCATCCAGCAAAACTATTGCGCTAGATATCCTATAATTATTTCGAAAAACTGAATTTTCTAAAGACAATTTCGCAATTTCGCGAAAAAAAACCCAAAAAACATAAGAATAACTGCTCACGTTTGTAGCCTTATCGCCGATGTTTGTCCACTGTAATTAAAGAGTCGTGGTTCGATTAAATAATGTCTAGGCCTTCGCCTTTTCGAACAAATTATTACTTCATTTTCGTTACTTGAGTGTGTAGCTTATGCACAGCGGGGTATGGGTCGGGGCGTGACTGTCATAAAGCATGGGCTGGTAATGACGTCATATCGTGATAAGAATAAAAATATCAAGATCATAAAATATTTTTCAAATAATTTATAAACACCCGAGACAGTTAAGCCATTCCTATTGGTTGAGATCCCGACACGGGTATGTTTTAAACGGCCGATAATTAAAATATGCCCTCGTCGTGAGTTTTAAACTTGTTTTTGGTATCACATTAAATATGAAGTTTGGTCTATGACCTTTTTATTGGTTGAAATCTCACACGACATGCGCAATGCTACCAATTAGTTTGTATATAAATCGCTATCCAACCAAACACACATCACGTAATATCAAGCAGCCGGTGTGTGAGGTCTACACCCCCCCCCCCCCTCCCTTCCCCCTCCCCCCCCCCCCCCCCCACCCCCCCCCCCCCCCCCCCCCCCCCTTCCCCGTATCCCTTCCCCGTATCCCATATCTTCAGCCTAAGTTTAATTGATCCGATCTGCAAGTTAAACAAAGTATAATGCAAAGTTACTGTGAGTGTGAGTAACAAAATGGTTAGAAAGTCGAGCACAATTTTCAAAATGCTCCTATTTTAACCACAATAAATTTCCTGGGTTGAAATTTCGACCCAATATACCCTGTATTATACCCTAACCCAAACACTAACACTAACCCTAACCCATACCCTAACCCCAAGTTTTGAGTAATTTGAGTAAAATCAAAAAATCTATTTCGTGAAATTTCTTGTGGAGACCTATTTATCTATAGAAATTACCCTGTGGAGACCTTTTGACTCCTATTGTCCCCATTGTGTTCAGGTCTCCACAGGGTACCGAATTTAGAAACATGGCGATACAAACTTAACAGAAAAGCCACATTTATGTCTTTGGGATATTATGATGTCACACACTTCCTGGTTTGTTTGTTTGTTTGTGTATTTTCTTTAGAACCAGCGAGTGATAGCTCCACAGGCAGCGCCTAAGCAAGTCAGTCAATCTGGTATGTCAACTCGCATGGCTAAGATGGTGGTTGGTCTGCATAACAGCTACCGAAGGACCGTCCCTGGCCCCGCTGCTAACATGGAGGAAATGGTCAGTCATCTCTTTTATAACAAAATATCCATGTATGTGTACAAAGCAGACTTGTAGTCAAGTACTTTACGAGAACTACCAGGGGCCAATTTCATAAAACATGTAAGCACGAACATTTGCTTAGCACAAAAATAGTTTTGCTCAGTAAAAACTGGTTACCAGCCAAAACTCCATGTGCTTTTCCATGCTAAGCAAAAAACAGCTGAATATCAGTCACATACGATAAAAACCACCTGAATATTTTATTTGTAATCTTGCTTTTTTGCCAAGGAAGAATTGTCATGCTAAGCAAATGTTTGTGCTTACATATTTTATGAAATTGGCCCCAGATATTATGATGGTTTGGTATAGATAAAGCTGCACTAGACACATGCAAGTAAATACTTAATTTGCTAAAGGAAATTAAAGATCTTGGACAATTAGAATCTTGAATGAAGTAAGCTTTTAAAGGTGGGTACACTAATTGCAGATTTCGAATTTGTTTTTACTACCGATTTATTAAGAAATATCTTAATTATTTGAAAGTAAATAATGATTCTAGGCATCCAGCAAAATGGTTGAGCTAGATATCCTGTAATCGTTGCAACAAAATTTATTTAAAAAGAATAATGATTGCCAAACGCCGATCGCAAAAAAAACCAAGAGCAGCAAGAACAACTACCCGACGACAGTTAAAAACAAACGCTGTTTTTCTTGCCTTTTTTTGGACAAGTCAGTTAAACCATATTTACTATAAAATACAACCCCCAAATCCATCCATTCCTGATAATTCAAGCAATTACCAGGTGTATCCTACCATAAAACAAAAGCATTCGCTAAGTACTCGATTGAGTACTTTCCAAGTACTTTTCAAGTACCGGTACTTCTGTTCCAAAAACTTTGATTAAAAAGTATCTTAGGGCATCTGAAGTCTGTGTCTAAAGTTAGTTTTCTTTTCTAACACTGACTCCATTTTGCAACAAACAGTTTAACATTTGATAGTAAACAAAGTGCTCGGAAACTACTCGACTACAACACTGCTACAAAGCTATTTTAGGGGACACTTTAAAGAACAAACTTATTTGAGAGGATTCCAACTTCGAGAGGACACTTCATAGGTAGGCGCACCAGTAAATGAAGTGCCATAGACTGCAGTGATAAATGCCCCACATCCAGGCCCCTGCTGAGAGCCTGGGGGCAATAAGCCCCCTGGCGCCCCAGCAATCTGAGGATATTTGGAGCAATATTTCAAAGCATATTTCAGGGCACCTCAGACAACACTAAATATACAGGTTTTATGATTAAAAATCCATATTGATTGCACACTGGCGCCACATGCCAGTGTAATTGCACCAGTCCATGATTGCAGCGGCTTAACTATAAAAAGGGGGGGGGGGGGGGGGGGGGGGGTTCTCCCATGTTTAGAACCACAAAGCAGTACAAATATTAATTGTACAGGGCTCGTTTCTAGTGATTGGCTAGTGGTTTCTTTATGGCTGGTGATTTCTTAAGGTGCTGCAAATGAGTGCTTTACTCCCTTTGAAGATTCTAGGCAACGCCCTGTTCCACTAACCTGGAACAATCTTGGTTCGGAAATAGTGGTGAAAAAATAATAATAATAATTAAAAATTGTCGCTTATATAGCGCTTTTCATCGTATCAACGATCTCAAAGCACTTTACACTTATTATCGAGTTCATCAGGCCATGAACCACACGGCTGCCAATATAGGCACTCAATTTGCCTTGATCCTCTCAGGTACCCATTTATACTCCTGGATGGGGAGAGGCAATTGTAGTTAAGTGTCTTGCCCAAGGGCACAAACACCATGTTCCGGGCAGGGTTCGAACCCACGCCCCATCGTACATCGTACGTGAGTCGAATACAGTAACCACTGGGCCATGGAATTCAACGAATGATCAACTACTTTCTTTGCAAAAGCCATTCCTCCAAAGCCGTGTTTCCATTCTACTTTTTTCCTTCCGCGGCCTCGCGGGAACTTTAAATACCGCGACATGCCTTTGCGTAATTCTAACGTAATTCTACGTACTAGGACTTTGTTTGACCGTGACATGTTTATTGACCTTACAAAGCTGGAAGATTGCCACACGTTGCTGGCGCTAGAAACTTTCCGCGGCTGAGCGGAAACTATCCGCGACCACTTTCGACCTGGTGGTTTTACCGTCGCAGCAAGTTGACAGGGACGTTATACTTAATAATAGTCTACCGCTTCCCATTGAATTGAATATTGTCATTCTACAGAAAAGTCGCGGTACATTAACCAAGAAAAGTCCAATGGGAACACAGCTTTTTTAAAGATGACAATTTGATTTATTAATTCTAAACAGCTGAAACCATCATCTCACTGATTGAGGTCACATATTGCATCGTAGTGCTTGGGTAAACGCTTCGTTACTGTATCATCCCATTAACACCATCGATGTTTCATAAAAAAAAAATAAAAAAAATTGAGGCAGTGGTCAATCAGCAAATCATATTTGTTATATATCGAGTGAAGGAGAATTCCAATTAGGTAGGGTCTTGAACCTTGTAACTAGATTAGCAGCACCAGACGAGACTCACCCACAGTGTCGTCGGGCTTGTCACAAGTGATAATTCAATTCATTTTGACTGCTGTAACCTCATTAGCTTAATTACCATAGACGAGTAAACGTGGGGGTAGTACCGAAACAGATGAAAGTCAATAATCAGATCTACAGTAGTATAGGCCTAGTGCAAGCAATCAGCCTGCTCCAAAACCCGCCTGCTCCTAATGATACGCCTTGCAATTTGATTAATCAGACAGTAGTATATATATATGTCGGTCCCAAGATTTGATCAGTCCACAAACCAAGAAACAAAAACAACACGGAAATGTGGTCGCCATTTGCTTTTGGAATTAGAGAAAATCCAGAAGGCTGGAGCATGCAAGGTAGAATGTTGACCTTTGGATCAAGGTTTCTTGTCAACGCCTGTAAACCACTTGTGTAAAATACTCAGAAATTGAGAAACAGGAATGGAAGACTATCAGATTTACTCTCAACAATTAGCTGTGAACTTGAAGAAACGCTCGTATTTTGTTTAGTGTCTTTTGCCAAATGATTCAAAGCACTAATTAATAATGACTACCCTTGTTCATTGGGCCATTGGACCATTTTTGTCTGCCGCAGCTCGAGATCAGCGCAGTCTGGTCTCTACCTTCACAGGTACCCATTTATGCTCTATAGGTGGGGAGAGGCAATCGTAGTAAGTTTCTCGTCAAAGAACGCAATCACCATTATTTTCTCTCAAGGTTCAAAACTACAGGTACCATGACACACACACAAAAACTGGCAATTGTGGACCCTATTGTCCCTCTTTTGTTTGTACTTTTCAAAAAGCCTCCCATAGGTTTTCAACCATGACAGTTGGCCAATCCTGGACCGTTTGTTTATGCCCTAACCCCAATTGTCCCTAGTCCTCGATCGCTGGTGTTTACACACTCGTGCACAATTAGGGTTACCTCACATACGTACTGTGGACATTCCTTTGTCTTCGTGTAGTTAAAAAACGTTGACTAAATACTAATTTTTCTCGCTTCCCCAAAACAAATTTAATCTCAAATGTTGATTATGGGCCTCTCAGCTGTTCCTCCTATCTTTTTTTTATATATAACCCTAACCCGTTTTTTCTCTAGCGCTCTTTTTCGGAGACTATGGACCTGGCTAAGTCCACAAACCGTAACGTTTTTCCGCATCATGTGAACCTATATTGTTCGGACGTCCACAGTGCGTATGCAAGACTAACTCATAAACACCAGCAATCGTGGAACCCCCATTGTCCCTCTTTTATTTGTGCTCCTAACTTTTGTCAGAAGGCCTTCCATAGTTTTTGTACACAATTTATTTTTAAATTGTGGACAGTTGGCCATTCCTAGACCGTTTATTTATACCCTAACCCAATTGTCCCTATTCCATGATTGCCGGTATTTACATACTCGCATCACACACAATGCAACATAACTATTGAACCAGTGCTACAGAATGATACCTCTGACTTGTACCTTTTTTGCTCCATGCTTGTACTATATAGTAACTAGGCCTACATCAGATTTCCTGTGCTGAGCAAAAGTGAAGTGTCTTCAAGCAAAATAATATGATTTTTTTGTAAACTTAATTGAGTATCAAACCGGCGTTATAATCGGGCGCGGTTCTAGAGCCAATATTTTAGAGGGACGAGACCCTTTGCACGTGACGTCAACTTCTAACTTTCGCAGATCTGGTATACGTATTTTTCAGAATGTACTTTTTATTACATTTTTTGGGATGGGGGCTAGACAAAAGATTTGAGGGGCTAAAGCCTCCCTCTAGCCCCCCGTAGAACTGCGCCTGGTTATAATATGTGACCTGTCATCACAAAATGAGCGTAAACTCGGCAAAATCAAAAATTGAGATATGGGTATTTCTAAATTCTGTGGAAACAGAGCTTTCCAATGGTATATAACACTTGGAGGTTTGATACTCAATATTTTTTAAATTTTTCTTTTTTAGTCTGGAGTCTTAATACAGAGAAACGGGCATTTCTTGCGAGAAATTGTGTGAAAGGCATAGTCCAAATTGTCTCCAAAACTAAAAACTCCAAAACATTTTGTTTTTATCTGATCGTCCTGAAAAATTGGGAATTGATTGTTGGTGATTTATTCTCTAAAAAAACATATAATCTCAATCGACCACCCCTACAAATGTTGACTTTGACTGGCCGTACTGGGAAATCACTCCGTGCGACTTTACGCTCATTTTGTGATGACAGGTCACATATAATCACAACCGGGCCCTGGAACGTCCATGGAAAGTATGATATACGTGTGTGTTTTTATGAAACAAGTTCTGTTACATTGCACATTCATCCGTTTTTTTTAAACTTTCATTTTCAGAAATGGGATGATGATTTAGCCACTATGGCATTGGGCTACGCTAAACAATGCATTTGGGGACACGGGAATCCAGACAACATAACTCCATACCAACACGTTGGTCAGAACCTAGCCTACAGCAGGGGCGGGGCACCAGCCTCTCCCATGTATCTCATCTCGCACTGGTTCAACGAAAAGAAGAACTATGACATCTACACTGACGCGTGTGTCCCGGACACTGTGTGCGGTCACTACACCCAGGTAGGTTAAAAGGAAACATGTATTCTGTGTCATTTTCTTTGTTTTTCCCAAACAGTCAGAACACACAATAAATCACATTTTTGGACGAAATTGATTTTAGGGGATTTTGTTTAAAGAGTAATAAAATGTTAACGGGTACAGCAATTAATATAATAATCTCACTTAAAAGTAGTTTAATAAATGGGCTTCCAATTCATAATTATTTTTGATGTTTTATAGTTTTGTTTATATGAAAGATATTTCTTTGTTTTGGGGTTCCGTTTTTGTTAACTCTCCCTGTAGGATCTAAAGCCCCCTGTATTATGTAAAGGGTGGCTATTCTGAGCGTTATTCTGAGTGTTTAATTATTTATTCTTTGTGTGTATGTATACAAACCAATCCATCAAATGTCAATGAAAAGCAACAAACCCAAAATTGCAATCCTGACTGAGATTGTCAACTTGAATCGGGTGACTTTCATTAGGCGACTGCGGGCAACTGTAATAGTCATAGCAGGTCTCCCAAATAACTGGCGACTGGACCCCCCTACGACAATGTTTACGACAATGTCTACGACAAGCTGCAACAACCCACCTAGTCGACGGCTGACGACCGGCGACCCAATAGTCGTGACTAAGGATGACCACCTACGTCAACTATGCGACCACACAAGTGACTGACAACCGAAGTCAACCTACCTCCACTAGCTACAAGTTACGACCTTGTCGGCGACAATTGAAGACACGTACCTGGAGTCACTACTTGACCTCTCTTGACGTAGGTATAGTCACCAATGGAATTCACCGAGGTCAGCACCAGTGACATGCACCTACGTCACCTGGCGACAACCTCAGACAGCACCTACGTCAGTAGAAGTCCAACTTTAAGCTTATTGGCATGAAAATCCCTTGGCGACCAGTAAGAGGCTAGGACTATTTGGCCGACTGAGGTGACTTACTCCCCGGCATTTAGGCGGCGACCATGTGGCAACATGCAACCTGGCCGCCTGTTATCGCCAAAAACAATCGCCAAAGTGGGACAAGGGCTTTGCACAATAAACCTGATGATATTATGCCTCTCATCCAATACCGGTCTAATTGATTTTATAAAACGATGGCAAAGTCCAATCAAGTTCCTTTGTTATTATGTGCATTTCTGAGACATTAGCTTCATCTCCGGCTTCGGTTTTTCAGAAATTTTCAGAATTCTGGGAATTTGGGATTTTTGGCTCAACTGCTGAGGTGAGGTGGGGGTTGTGGGGGAAGAGATACAAACCTCTGGCGCAGAGCCCATACCCTCAGCCCCCGGCTGTGATGCCACTTGGAACAATATGAGACCATGTTGTTAGAAATCATCAAACCAAAATTTACTTGACCAAAATCACAATATCTCCATTAGATTTGCAAGGTCGTGATTCTTCAGCCGGAGCTCGGACACGAAGTCTGTTTTTCGACCAAAATGGTCCGTGACCAGCTTCACTTTGCTTGCTATTAAGTCTTGTTTTGCTTGCTTGTTTATCCTTCTCACGAACGGAAGTTCATTTTGGCAGTAATTTCCTGAAAGCGCCTCCACCACAGCAATCAATCTTGGAAAAAAACCGGCAGAGTCACGAGCTGGAAAATGAACAGTGTATCTCTGTCTCTTAATTTCAGTGACGGGCCATTAAAAAAAGGCATACTTTTTTTGTTTACCCATAATGACGATCATTATAGTATGACACATTACAAAAGTCCCTGGGCTTTTTTACAGTAAACACGAGTAACTAGAATCTGTCTTTGCAACTGTATCGAATGCTAATTAATGGATCCAGAACCAAAGATTTATTGTGAGGGGGCTGACCCGCTGGCTGGCGCTTGAAATTCGAAAAGCAATCAGACTGAAGAGAGAGTTCCCAGATGGACCTCGTTTGACGATGGATGAACTAATTCAGGCCGCACAAAGGAGACAGATTTGTGCTGGGGTTCAGCTGCGTTAGGTGCGGGCTCATCATCATAGGACAACACTCATCACGCCAATAAAGGAACTCACCATGCCATGTGCCCCTCGGGTGTAGAACATCATGTTAGACATAACAGCTGTCAATAAGCGGAGAAGGCCGAGGCATAAATCATATATTCAGCTACTGCCTGGGGCCAATTTCCTAGAGCTGCTAAGCAAAAAAATTGCTTAGCACAAAAAAGTCTGGCATATTAAAAAACAGGTTACCAGCCAAAATTATACGTGTTTTTCATGCTAAGCACAAAAAGGCTGATTATCAATTCAGAACAATAAAGATCAGGTGAAAATTTGGTCTGTAACCTTGTTTTTGCCAAGGACAAATTGTCATGCTAAGCAAATTGTTGTGCTTAGCAGCTATATGAAATTGGCCTCAGGTGGCGAATCAAGGATTTTTACTTTGACCCGCTCTTTTAAAAAGTATACAAGTCGCAATTTTTTTAGAGTTATATACATGGTTAGAAAGTCCAGGGTATAAGCTTTCATTTGGTACATAGTAGAGCTCCATAGCCCCTCCTGTTCTGGTGATACGACATTTTTGCATAATTATTTATAGCTTCCATGGAATACAAATTACACAACAAAACTGAGACAATACATTGTAACCATGCACTCTAAACAGGTATTTTGCTTTCACTATATTTATCGAAAATTAACCTTTTTGTTTATAAAACTTTAGACTTTAGATATTAAAAATGTCATTTAAGACCCCAAAAAGAAAAACAAATGCCACCCTCTCAACGTTGAGCGGGCCATTACACATAAATGCACAGTGTGGCTTGTATCACCTTTTCCTAAAGCGGGGCACCATAACAATACCAACAAATATCCCCAGTTACATAATCCCCAGTTAAAGGTAGGATACACCATTTGCAGATATCGAAAATATTTACTACCAAATTATTAAGAAATATCTTACTCATTTGAAAGTAAATAATGATTCTAGGCATTCAGCAAAATGATTGCACTAGATATCCTGTAATTATTCCAAAAATATAATTTTATATAGAAACATTTGCGATCTTCGGACGGCGATCGCGAAAAAATAAGATAACATAAGAATAACTGCTCGACGCCGGTTGAAAACAAACGCTGTTTTTCGTGCTTTTCTCGGCATCCATGATTGTAAAACTTCGGAGAGGTCAGTTAAACGATATTTACTATAAAATACAACCCCCCAAATCCACCCATTCATGATAATTCAAGCAATTACCAATGGTGTACAAAAAGACAAAAACATAAACTCAAACTTGAACCTGCGACCTCCATGCAGAATACCGGACTGGCGCTCTGTTTACATGCTAAACATGTTTAGCATGAGAATGTGTAGCATTTAGCCATTAAACATTGATAGGAATTTGACACGCACGTTTAGTTGCTAATAACCAACAGTCCATCCACATTGCAACACTTAACAAACCAAATAAACAAAACCATGGTCAATTTTACCTCCCTTTGGAAATTACTCATAACTCTGTCAAACATTATCAGATTTTGACATTTGATGTCTCATATTAAAGTAAAAAGGTGTATCGTTCAAACCACACATTCTGCGTGTGGCATATTTTGTTTGCATTTGAGGTCTAGGGAAGTACCCATTTAAGAGTGTCAATATTGACGGCCACAATTCATTTCAACTCGTGTGTTCTCACAGGTAGTCTGGGCTCACAGCAACAAGATTGGATGCGCCATGCATTTCTGCCCTGTCCTGCGAGACCCACAACCAGGTGGGGCCGAGTTTAGTGATGCCCAGTTACTGGTTTGCAACTACGGACCCGGGTACGTAATATAAAACGTTGTGTAGGATTGGAATCAAAGGATAGTAACCAACGGATAATGTACCACCAACCGATAATGTCACACAAATTGACCGATACTGTATCACTAAACCGATAATGTAACAACAAAATGACCGATAGCAGCGTGGCCACTCATCAATTTTGAAAATCCCAAGATGAAGGCAGTAAAATTCCCAAGAATTCCCAAGATGTCATAAGATAGCACGGATGATGCTATAACGGACCAGAGAACCCGCGAAAAGGCCCAATTTTGTGAATAAATGTACAGTACAGTCAAACACCTTTATAACAAGGTCCTTTTACAAATTATCTTGTTATAACAGGTACCTTGTATTATCTCAGTAATGAAAAAAAAAAAATCAGGACCTATTTTGTCCTCGTTATAAGCATCATGTTGTGCTCTTAATATCAGGGTTCGACGTACTACAAAAAAATGATCTAAATGTACAGCGCTCAAAGTCGCTGTCCACACTTAAAAAGTTGTTTGCGGTTTAGATGAGTGCCATAAATAGAAAAAAGTTGTTTGCGGTTAACAAAAATGCCTAAAATGTATATACAAGTTGTTTGCAGTTAACAAAAATGCAAAAATCCCAAGATTTCGTGAAATTTTGATACAAAATCCCAAGATCCCAAGGTCTTGCCCAAATTCCCAAGACCTGGGAAAAATCCCAAGGAGTGGCCACGCTGACCGATAGTGTAGTAAAATGTAAGTCGGTCAATATCTGTTACATTATCGGTTAGGACCGATAATGTAATAACAATGGATTGACAGTATAGTGTAGGAGGTAGTGGGAATTACTGGTCCCGCGGTGTAGGTCAGCTCGACTACCTCCTGACGGGAAGCCATACGAAGCTGTATTATGAACATGGTGAAAGTAATTATTATCTCTCACTTCAGCTAACTCGTACATACGACATATATGTTGTACGTACGACATATCTACGTATGACATATAAGCATGTACGTACGACATACAAGTCGTACGTATGACGTATAAGTTGTACGTACGACATATAACTAAGGCCGCGTCCGAATCTCTTGTCTATGGCTATTGTCTAGGTGTTCGCCCATTACAATACACGCGAGAAGGCTGACAATAGACGTAGCCGTAGCTCTAGAGGCCCGTTTCGGACACGGCCTTAGTCATACATACAATTCATACGTCGTACACGTACGAGTCTGCTGAATTAAGGAAGAGAACATTTTTTTTTCACCATGTCCCTAATCCAGCTTCGCAGAGTCATTACAGGAAAACCCAAAATATGTTGGACCTTCATTGACGGTTTTCACAATGACTCATGTGCTTGCAGCTTGTTCCAGGAATCTCAGGAATTTTTTTCAGATATCTAAGGGGATCCGGAGTTAGTATAGAGTATAGGGACAAAAGGAGATCCGCTTTGCCTCAAATCATGCTGGGTATATTTACAATTGCAAGATTCGATGTATTTACATTATTATTTCAGATTTTACATTTGTGACCTGCTCCAACTAAACCTGGACAAAGTTGACAATTTTTGTTCCTCCTTTTTTCCCCCGATTTTTTTAAATTCTCTCTGTACCCCCACCCTATTTCCCCTGGGGAAGTATTTAATTATAAAACCCAGACAACCTAATTATGAGAGAAACAGCTTTGAAGTTCAGAAAAGCGTAATATTTCTATACACAATTGTTTCGCAAAATCAACAAAAAAAATACACTTCTGGGTGACGGATTATGTTCAAATTTGGGGAGAATGTAGATGAATAGTTCGTAATTCAGAAAAACTTGTAAAATCCACTCCGAAATGACTTCACAAGTAAATTGTAATAAAACACATTGTGTGACTTTGTCCGGGTTTTGTTGGAACAGGTCACATTTTTACTTTTAATGTTCGCGTATTGTTCAGTAAAAGATGTTTGTACATTATTATTTTGATGTAGTGGGAACGTGAATGGTCACCTGCCGTATCAGATTGGACCACAGTGCAGCCTGTGCGCGTCTGGCCTCGGCAATTGTAGGAATGGACTTTGCAGTAAGTACAAGACACATCGTGACGTTTGCATACAACAAAGCAATTTTTTCTATCAATACAATTATGGGGAAAGAATGTAGTATCCCGACGCTATACTTCAGCGGTTGTGTACAAAGTCTATGGAGAGTCGAGAAATGTTTGAAAAGTATTTCCTACCAAAATTGAAAATATTTCTCAGTCCCAGATTCATGTCTTTTTCAACATTTTTGAACTGATTGAACATCATTGAGATGACTTGAAACAAAAATAAAAAAATTAAAATATAACAGCGTCAGGTAGCAATATTCTTTCCAAATATGATAACATAATGTTGAGACAATAATGTTTAAAACAAATTGTTTTCAAACAAATGTGTCAATCTACAGAATGTATTTATCCTGTTTTTTGTTTCCCTGTTGATTCAGGTGAATGCTCCTTAATTGAGCCGGGATGTGGTAAGTCAAACCTCATTTTATTTATAATTAATTTTTTCTTTACAAATTAGCTTGAGTTGTCTCAGTATGTATTTGTTTTTTCAAAGAACAATTTTTTACGTTATAGTTTTGATTGTCGATTTTTGTTTTTAGTGGATACCAATATCTAGATGTTTCGAATCACGTGGTCAAATACGTAGTTTAGGTTTCCCTGTGGTGAGGTCCAAGCCAGCTAGACTGATTCTCTGACCTTACAATTCCCCCAACGTCTATCAATTGCTCTGTTTCATCTTAAGTGGGGTTGGGGAACCAGACTACAAGAACATGATTGGTTTTCTAGGTTTATCCGGCATATACGAACCCCAAAACAAGAATCAAGTCAGTGCTGCTATAACAAGTACAACACTCCTCCCCAAATCCATCTATTTCTGACAAATTACAACAAAACCAAATGTTGTACAATGCCTTTTACTTGAATTGATAAAGCGGATTGGATTCAAGGTGTAGAAGTAGTCTTGTTATACATGTACCTCTGTCTTGGATACTCTATTTGTATTGGTCTAGAACGATCACGTGTCCGTTGTATAACAACGCATATCCCACCCCCCGTGTGATATCACACGGCAGCCGCAGTTAGCTCGCTGTGAGCTGTATATCATTGGTACCCGCGCGATTTTCACCTGCACACTATTAACGATAGTAAACTGTTGTGGAGCAGCGAACGAGCAAACACAGTTTTTTTGTTCCTTTTGTTAGCGTGATTAACGTTACTACAGTAAAATACATGTTTACTAGAACGTTTTGTATCTTCAATCCTCATAAATGTCTGCTGTGTTTCAAGACAGAGGTATAACAAAACAATTGTTGACTGCTGTGATGTGGGATATGACGTCTTGAACACCCTTGGAGGAGCATAGCACCCTCGGCTTGGCCTTGGGTGCTTTGCGTCCCTTGGGTGTTAAAAACGTCATATCCCACATCACAGCAGTCAACAATTGTATAATTGTGACCTGCTCCCACAAAACCAGACATAAGTGGTTTTTTTTTAAAGTGAGATTTTAATTTCCATTTAGTACACATCTTCAGCTTTGATTTGGTATCAAAACCACCTTACATACTTCATACTTCTAAATATCACACATACTTCTAATTTTATGAGGATTTTAAGACTGCGTGTACTCGCGATTCTATAGGAATCAAATAATGAGTTAAATGCCTTTAAAAGTTAACTTTATTTGTGTACTTTCTTATCAATAAAGTTTACTTTGTTTAACTGAGGGTTAAAGTATACATATAAAAAAATAATAAAAAAATAACTAAAAATTGATGCCGCCAGATTTTTCACTCTATTTCAACTTTGACGAGCTGTATCTCGAAATAGCCTGTGCGACTTATGTCGGGTTTTGTAGTAGCGGGTCACAATTTTCAAGCTGATTTGTGTTTTTGTTTTGTTTTTCTGGCTAGAATGTCACCTGGAATGCCAGAATGGAGGTGTCATGAATTCCAACCAGTGTAAGTGTGACTGTCCTGCAGGCTGGACGGGAACGCTTTGTCAGAGTAAGTATTTCTGCTGTTGTGATTTGTATTAAATATCCTACGTGTATAATCAAAGTAATGACAGTGTAGCAACCAGGCACAATTATTAGCCTTTTTCTTAAACTAAATCCGATATTTAATCATACAATATGTAATCTTAGCAAAATGTTTATTCTAAATCACCCCAGAAATGTTGCCCTGCGAAATCAGTTTTGTACACTGTTTCATGAATATGTATTCACGTCCAATGGCTTAACCAATCAGAGTTCGAATTAATATTCCTGTCTGGGGTCTTTTTCTCGTGTAAAAGTGTGCGTTTTTTCGCGCTCACTCTCTCGCCTGACCTGTGTATCAGAGTTAACTTCAATGTTGTTTTCCTCTGCCGATTTTACGAATTGTATGAGTTTATCATACCTTGTTCACACTAACTTTTGCTACTAAGCTTCGTGTAGTGAACCAGCGATCAGTTTGTGTATGTTACGACAGCTAAGTCGCCTCAAGAAAGTGACATTCTAACTGTTTTGGAACACCGTGTTTTCTTGAGGATTTGACCTGCGACGCCATCTTTTGTGTTCACCACATGCGTGCGTGGCAACAGTATTAGCGAATACCGTATCGTCGTGCAGTACAGTTCACCACACGCCGACTGTTCTGTTGTGAATTGGACAACATACCAGGACGACTTCAACGTCTAGAATACAGTACAGACAGTATTTCTCGCTCAGCTCCATTCCGGATTCTGGCCCAGCTAGCCCACTACTGAATCAGCGGACGCTTACTGTTTCGCCTGTCCAGTTTTCCGTCAGCAGCCTCGTCCTGTTTTGCAGCGGTCACGAACAGTCGCGACGCGTGAGAGAGCAGTTTTTACGCCGACGTCACACCGCGGAGTTCCTGACCTTTTCGCAATCGAGAGACCGCTACTTCCAATTCCACTGTGGACTTTTTCGTTCAGCAAAGTTTCGTCGCAGAACACTTACACTCTACGTCCCACTCGAGAGCACCGATTAGTTGTTTATCTCAAATGTGTATAACGTTTTCAATTGTATTTTAGATCTTTTGTATACTGATTCGTAAATCATTTTGAATTGATAATCACTCAATCTGTGCGCATATTGTATTGAATTGGTCAACAGAAGCCAGACCAATTTTGGTACTTCATTTGAGGAGTATTTACTTGCCAATGCTAATACTATAGTGTGATTTATCCTTTGTCATTGTTTTGTGTGGCAAAGGGTGTGTTGTTTTTGTATAATCAACACTAGAAGAGATTTAAATTTACTAGATTAAATTACTTTGAATTGTTCATGTGTGCCTGATCATTTAATTTCTTGCACGTGGGATCGCACAGTAAAGCGTAGGGTTCCTTCTTATAATTTTGTTTGATCGATTCCTTTCCATTTTCCCCATTTTTGGAGGCATCCTATTTTGAATCGGTTCTCCCTTTAGAAAACATAACCCTACAATTTGGTGACCCTGACGTGATCTTTCCATGTGCAGAAATAACATGATCATACACTCACTGATAATTGTCTAGAAATCTATAGTACGTTACTGATAATCATATCCATACTCGTATTCATACCAGCATATTACCTTGTGCGTGTACTTGGCACTCATACTAGTCATGTCTGCTTCGGACGATGAGAGCAATCCCGATGTACCCGCACCGCCTGAACCACCTCCACCCCTGCATGTTGTAAGTCTCAAGATCCCACCTTTCTGGGCGAGTGACCCCCACATATGGTTTGCTCAGGTGGAAGCCCAGTTCTTGACCCGTGGAATTGTACTGGAGTCGACGAAATATGCACACGTCATCTCCTCTCTGCAGCCCGAGGTGGCACAAGAAGTGCGAGACCTACTCATATCCCCGCCGAAGGACAAACCGTACACCACTCTTAAAGAAACTTTGATTAAGCGAACATCTGCTTCAGAACAGAGGCGCGTCCAACTTCTTCTCAACGAAGAGGTTCTTGGCGATCGCAAGCCATCTCAACTCTTACGCCGGATGCAACAGCTTTTGGGTGGATGCCAGATAGAAGCCGGCATCCTACGTCAGCTATTCCTACAACGTCTGCCACCCAACATTCGTCTGATCCTAACATCAGTTAGCGACTCTACCACAGTCGATGATCTCGCCATTCTAGCCGACCGACTGGTTGAGACGCATGTACCAGCTATCTCGCAAGTCTTGTCTCGATCCGAAACACACGACATCAAAGAGCAACTGGCGCAACTAACACAGCAAGTTAGTTCCCTTCAAGTTCAATTGGAGCGCCAACGTTCTCACTCGAACTCTCGTTCCCGCTCTCGTGGCCCACCCAGAAACCGTGGTCGTGCAGCTACTCCCAACGCAGTTGGAGGACAAAATGGCTCTACCACTTCGTCCAGCACACATTGTTGGTATCATGCACGATTCCAAGACAAAGCTCACAAATGTGTACCACCCTGCAGCTATGGTGACGACCATCAGGGAAATGCACCTCCCAGGGGGTAGGTGCGGCACTTCCCACTGGGCGAGACAGCAGCCGCCTGTTTTATGTCATGGACAAGTTCTCTAACCACAAGTTCTTAGTAGACACCGGTGCAGCGGTGAGTGTGTTTCCCCCCAATTCAACGGAGCGGCGTAACAGCTCGTCCCTTGCCCTGCAGGCTGCCAATGGTACCCCTATCCCCACCTACGGACAGCGTTCCTTAGCGCTAGACTTCGGACTCCGTCGGACTTGCAGATGGGTATTCATACTTGCCGATACTCCTACTCCAATTTTGGGGGCCGACTTTCTGAGGCATTTTGCTCTGCTAGTCGACGTGGCAAAGCAGCAACTCATTGACCCTACTACTCACCTGGTCGTAAAAGGAGTCAACTCCTTGGAAATGCCTGTCAGCCCAGTCTTCTCTACACCATTCCCAAGTCCATATGATATCGTCCTCCAGGATTTCCCAGAGATTACACAGCCATTGTGTAAGGAAACGCCATTGAAGCATGATGTCACTCACCACATCTTGACCAAAGGACCACCAGCCAAGGCTCGTCCTCGCCGTCTGGCACCCGACCGCTTAAAGATTGCCAAGCAAGAGTTTGATCATATGCTTGAGTTGGGCATAGTACGTGCATCAGACAGCACTTGGTCCTCTCCCTTGCATCTTGTACCGAAGAAGTCACCTGGAGACTGGCGTCCTTGTGGCGATTATAGGTCTCTCAATCGAGTGACCCTGCCCGATCGTTACCCAATCGCTCACCTTCAGGACTTTGCGGCAAATCTTAAAGGCAAGACCATTTTCAGCAAGGTTGACTTGATACGGGCATATCACCAGATCCCAGTAGAACCAGAGGACGTGTGCAAGACAGCCATCATCACTCCTTTTGGACTTTTCGAATTTGTAAAGATGCCATTCGGGTTGCGAAATGCAGCACAGACTTTTCAACGGTTTATTGACCAAGTGGTCCGAGGCCTTCCGTTCGTCTACACATACATAGACGACATCTTGGTTGCCAGTGAGACCCCTGCACAACACGAAGAGCATCTCCGTTTGCTGTTCACCAGACTCCATCAATACGGCGTCGTCATCAATCCGAGCAAATGCATGTTTGGAGTGTCCGAGCTCAGTTTCCTTGGCCATCACGTCGATGCCCAGGGAATTCGGCCACTACCAGCAACAGTTGAAGCCATTCGCAACTTCCCTCAGCCGACTTCATACAAGCGACTTCGGAGTTTCCTTGGTTTGGTCAACTTTTACCGTCGATTTGTCCCCAACTGTGCTGATATCCTTGCTCCTCTGACCAACCTACTTGGCAAACAGCAAAAAGGATCCCGCAAACCACTGGTCTGGACAACCGAAAGCAGCACAGCCTTCACTGACGTTAAGGATGCTTTGTCTAACGCAACCATGCTTGCTCATCCTAGCATTGACGCTCCCATTAGCCTTATGACTGATGCTTCTGACGTAGCTGTGGGTGGAGTACTCCAGCAACTCACTGACAACTACTGGCAACCCATAGCATTTTACTCTCACAAGCTCCTCTCTGCCGAGACGAAGTACAGTGCTTTCGGTCGTGAACTCCTCGCCGTCTACTTGACTATTAAGCATTTTCGACACATGTTGGAAGGGCGACAGTTCTGCGTGTTCACGGATCACAAGCCTTTGATACACGCCTTCCATGCCAAGCCAGACCGACACAATCCACGTGAAATCAGACACTTGGACCTGATCTCGCAGTATACCACGGATCTAAGGCATGTTAAAGGCAAGGACAACGTCGTTGCTGACACATTATCTCGTCCTGAGGTTGACGCTCTCTACACTGACACAGTGGTTGATTTTGAACGACTGTCAGCCGATCAGAAAGATGACACCGAGTTGCAGACAGAATTGCAAAACCCTACTACTAGTCTTGTTCTCCAGACGCTTCCACTGATTACCACTGGAGGTAGTATCATCTGCGACACATCAACCGACACCCCTCGACCGTTTGTGCCCAAGAGACACAGGCGTGCAGTATTCAATGCCCTACATGGTCTTTCCCACCCAGGGATTCGCGCAACCCAGCTGACCGTCACTTCTCGGTTTGTCTGGCCTGGAGTCAAGAAGGACATCCGCAAGTGGGCACAGTCATGTGTTCAATGTCAGAAGTCTAAGGTTCACCGACACATTAAAGCCCCACTTGGCACCTTCAGTTCTCCAGATGCGCGATTTGAGCATGTCCATATCGACTTGGTTGGACCTTTACCCACCTCCAATGGTTATACTTACCTCTTCACGTGTGTGGATAGATTCACGCGATGGCCAGATGCCATCCCCATTTCAGACATTACAGCGGAAACAGTCGCGAAAGCTTTTGTGGAGCGGTGGATTTCCGTTTTTGGTACTCCTGCTACGATTACTACTGATCGTGGTGGACAGTTCGAGTCTCACCTGTTTGCAGAACTCACAAAGTTGCTAGGCACCTCGAGACTTCGCACTACATCCTACCATCCAGCCTCTAACGGGCTCGTGGAACGTTTCCACCGGACTCTCAAAGCTGCCTTAAAGGCACACGAAGACCCTCAGCGATGGACAGAGTTCCTCCCTTTGACCCTTCTTGGCATCAGATCTACAGTCAAATCTGATTTGAACTGCTCGCCAGCAGAACTGGTTTTCGGAACTACTCTACGTTTACCTGGACAGTTTGTGACCCCCGATCAGTCGTCCACAACACTGGACCCTGGCAGATACGTTGACAGGTTGCGCCAACACATGCGTAACATCTCTCCATCTCGTACCAGAGCTCAGCTGGTCAAGGTCCAGATGCCTACAGGTCTCACTCAAGCCGCATTTGTCTTTGTGAGAGTTGACTCAGTGCGGAAGCCCCTACAACAACCATATACTGGCCCCTTCCGAGTTTTGAAGAAGACGGATAAATTCTTCACGCTTTCCATTAAAGGAAGGAAGGAGAACATTAGTGTGGATCGCCTCAAAGTGGCGTATGTTGAGCCACCTTCCTCACCCTCATCAGGACCAGTAGCAGATGTAAACCTTGCACCACCTGCCAGTATTCCTTCTGCTACCCCTGCTGCAGCCCCAGTGCCACCCTCTGCGACATCCACGCTGCCTGCCGACTCTCCATCTGCGAGCAGTCCTCCTGAGCAACCACGAGTCACTCGTTCAGGAAGACACGTGCATTGGCCCAAACGCTACGTGCAAGTCATGCAAATTTAATGTTCTCAAATTCATTTGTCCAATGCAGTGCCAATACCCATTACTTCATGCATATTCACAAATTGTAATGCATATTGCATTTGCCAAATTACCTCTTTACAATTTGTTTATTGTTCAATTGCCACATATCTCTAATCCAGTACTTGATTATGGTTCTACAAGTACACGTACAGGGTTTAATAGCTGTGGTTAAATGCATGATTTCGATCTATATCGATTTGTGTGTCAAGTACTGAGCAATGTCAATACATGCCCATATCCTTGTATAATGTTTATGATGCAACTGCAAGTAGCAATACTGTCCAAATTACAGGTCTGATTATTATCATCATTAACTTTCGTGCTATTCTTTGTGAAATGTTACTCACTAGAACCTTTTGAGAGCGTGATAACAAAATGGTGCATCAAGTTATAACTTACTTTTTCAAATTTTCGTACCCTCCATCACCAGTTTTTGTTAGTGCAGGAGAAATGTTAAATATCTTGCAGTCATCTCTCATGTTTAATCTCTCGTTTGATTGCAATGGTTATTTCCACAAACAATTCTCAAGTATTTTTTCCAATGTGTTTAGTCATGTGAAGTGTTTTCACAAATTATTCATGACTCGATACCATAGGTATTTCAAACCATTTGCCAGCACAGTGCTAGTATTTTATATAATGTTACGTTTTCTACGAATTTACAGTTTTGTTTTTTTTGTTTTTTTAACTAAATGTATCTAAAATATGTAAACTTGTATTTTTGTCGCCCCTCAGAGGTTTATACCACTTCAGGTCTAACGGGGGGTTGATGTAGCAACCAGGCACAATTATTAGCCTTTTTCTTAAACTAAATCCGATATTTAATCATACAATATGTAATCTTAGCAAAATGTTTATTCTAAATCACCCCAGAAATGTTGCCCTGCGAAATCAGTTTTGTACACTGTTTCATGAATATGTATTCACGTCCAATGGCTTAACCAATCAGAGTTCGAATTAATATTCCTGTCTGGGGTCTTTTTCTCGTGTAAAAGTGTGCGTTTTTTCGCGCTCACTCTCTCGCCTGACCTGTGTATCAGAGTTAACTTCAATGTTGTTTTCCTCTGCCGATTTTACGAATTGTATGAGTTTATCATACCTTGTTCACACTAACTTTTGCTACTAAGCTTCGTGTAGTGAACCAGCGATCAGTTTGTGTATGTTACGACAGCTAAGTCGCCTCAAGAAAGTGACATTCTAACTGTTTTGGAACACCGTGTTTTCTTGAGGATTTGACCTGCGACGCCATCTTTTGTGTTCACCACATGCGTGCGTGGCAACAGTATTAGCGAATACCGTATCGTCGTGCAGTACAGTTCACCACACGCCGACTGTTCTGTTGTGAATTGGACAACATACCAGGACGACTTCAACGTCTAGAATACAGTACAGACAGTATTTCTCGCTCAGCTCCATTCCGGATTCTGGCCCAGCTAGCCCACTACTGAATCAGCGGACGCTTACTGTTTCGCCTGTCCAGTTTTCCGTCAGCAGCCTCGTCCTGTTTTGCAGCGGTCACGAACAGTCGCGACGCGTGAGAGAGCAGTTTTTACGCCGACGTCACACCGCGGAGTTCCTGACCTTTTCGCAATCGAGAGACCGCTACTTCCAATTCCACTGTGGACTTTTTCGTTCAGCAAAGTTTCGTCGCAGAACACTTACACTCTACGTCCCACTCGAGAGCACCGATTAGTTGTTTATCTCAAATGTGTATAACGTTTTCAATTGTATTTTAGATCTTTTGTATACTGATTCGTAAATCATTTTGAATTGATAATCACTCAATCTGTGCGCATATTGTATTGAATTGGTCAACAGAAGCCAGACCAATTTTGGTACTTCATTTGAGGAGTATTTACTTGCCAATGCTAATACTATAGTGTGATTTATCCTTTGTCATTGTTTTGTGTGGCAAAGGGTGTGTTGTTTTTGTATAATCAACACTAGAAGAGATTTAAATTTACTAGATTAAATTACTTTGAATTGTTCATGTGTGCCTGATCATTTAATTTCTTGCACGTGGGATCGCACAGTAAAGCGTAGGGTTCCTTCTTATAATTTTGTTTGATCGATTCCTTTCCATTTTCCCCATTTTTGGAGGCATCCTATTTTGAATCGGTTCTCCCTTTAGAAAACATAACCCTACAACAGTACATCTAACCAATCTAACAGTATAGTTGTGCTTCGAGTGTCAAGCCCTCAGAAATGTTTTTTGTTTCCATTTTCTTATGTAATTTGTGTGTTAAATCAATGGCAGTTCAAGGGTAGGATACACCATTGGTAATTGCTTGAATTATCATTAATTTTGGGAGGTTGTATTTCATAGTAAATATCATTTAACTGACTTGTCCAAAGTTTTACAATCATTGATGCCGAGATAAGCATGAAAAACAGCATTTGTTTTCAACCAGCATTGGGCAGTTATTCTTATGTTATCTTTTTTTATTTCGCGATCGCCGTCTGGCAAACGCGAATTTTTTTTATAAAATTATATTTTTCGGAATAATTACAGAATATCTAGCGCAATCATTTTGCTCGATGCCTAGAATTTTTATTTACTTTCAAATGAGTAAGATATTTCTTAATAATTCGGTAGTAAATATTTTTGATATCTGCAAATGGTGTATACTACCTTTAAAGTGGCACATTGGCACTATTGACTGCACACTGCATTAGCTAACTACACAAGCATAGTATAGTAGAGTGCTATAAATATTTATTCTGGTGTAAAAAAAAATTCAGTATTCTTATTAGGTATATGGAGGATTCTGGTCCATTTTCTTTTATTAGGAGCTTGCCTCCCAAAATGGACAATCATACTTATGAATGGTAACCTTTCTAGAAGAAAAATGCTACCAAGATATCTGGATTTTGGGCAGTAGTATTATTTTGAAATGAATTGAACTGAACTGAAAAAAACTGAAACTTGATCTTGAAATCCCCAAGTCTGGCTGAGCCGAGTTTTTATTTTTCTACGGATGGAAAGCGTGGGTTTAGGTTGAAACATTGTGGCTCTCTTCTGGTTTTCTTTAGATGTTTGTAATAACACACACCCATGGTGTGGTGATGGATGGCCTAAGCAGTGGTGCTTTGTGGAGAATGATGCTAACCCAGTTGAACAGCTGTGTCCAGCCCTCTGCGGAGTCTGTGGTAAGCTGGTTTTCCTGTATTCACCTGGGTTGACTTGGCTCCCAGAGGAATTCTAGTTTACCCCAGTCATTCACCTTCCTAGGATTCTCGGGGAAAAACTGATAATTCAATCATTTGCTTTATTACAGTAAAGACCTTTGTTCTGTATCTTAGAGAGGTGTGTGAGTTGGCTAAGTGGGCTGGTTCTAAAGTCAACAATTTGAGGTTTTCTGCCCGAAGAATTTAAGGTTTTCTGCCTGAAGAGGATGATGAGATTCACTCTCAAAACATGTATTGACATTTTGGTTGGTTACAAAAGTTGGTTAACCAGTTTGTGTCCCGGGATTATTGTAGGGGAGACCGAGCCCAGGCACGGGATCTTTTTTCACGAAACCCGATCCATGGCGGCTTCAGGCTGATATCAGTGGGAAGCACACCCATGATATTTACGGCCTCGCTCGCTGCTGACAGATATTTCTAGCCTCGCTCGCTGCTGACAGATATTTTTCAGCCTTGCTCATGACGTGTTTATCCGTCATCCGATTTGAATCTCGGGAAAAACTTTGCATTTATATATGTGACCCAGCACGAGTAAATGAGACACTTTGAGGCAAAAATGAAAATTGAGATTTTGATTTCATCATTTCAAGCTAAACAAGCTTTAAATGATGAAATCAAAATCTCAATTTTCATTTTTGCCTCAAAGTGTCTCATTTACTCGTGCTGGGTCACATATGTCATCCGACACGAACCGGGTAATTTTTTTGCCAACAATGTGTCAATTTCTCCAATTTGACCAATGTTGGGTACATTTTTCACAACATTGGGTAAAATAGGTTCATGTTTTTTTTTAACCAATTCTTTTACCCAACGGTTATGTGGTTCACCTGGTAACCAAGGGTTGGTAAAAGTTGTTGTTTTACCCAACGTTGATTAAATTTAACCAAATTAAATGAACGTTGGGTAACATTTTATCATTTTAATCAATCGTTACCAGGTGAATCACACAGTTGGTTTATAAAAATGGTTAAAAAAATTAACAAATTTGTCCCAACTTTGGGTATTACCAAACATTGGTCAAATAAGGAAAGATTTCACGTTGTTGCTTAAATTTTTACCAACTTTTTAATACATGTTTTAAGAATTGATCCTTACGATAGTCTTTATACCTCATTAGAATAAGACGTTAATGTACATTAAGAATCATTAAAGGGGCAATATACCTTTTGCAGTTATCTAAAAAGTAACCAACCAAAATACTTCTGCTTAATTGCTGTAAAGATATTAATGATTCTAAACTCTGTGTGAAATTATTCTGTCTGGCATGCTGCCATTTTAGAAAAAAAAAACCCAAAAGAATATATCATTTCCAAATGTGCATCTTAGATACAAATTTGTGGAAATATCCGCAAATAGTGCGCATCAGTATTTGAACGATGCGCGGCGCACGCTTTGGCGCTACTATTGGTCTGTCCAGTGCGTGACACGCGAGTAGCTGCAGTCTGTGCCCTTAATGCAGAATGTGGTCACAACTCAAATTGTGACTCGGCTAATTTGGGAATGAAATCAAAATCTTAGAAATGTTTTTTCGGAATAAGCAGCATTCACAGAGCTAAAAACTTTATTAGGTTGTTTGTCAAGCACCTTTTTTTATGTTTTGAGCATTTTTGCTGTTTCAAACGATAAAAAATGCACAACCGACAAATGTGACCGGCTCTACAAAAAGGTGTATTAAGTCTCAAAAAAAGAAATTGAGTTATATACATGGTTGAAACGGCCACAACATAAGCTTTCATTTGGTAGATAATAGTTTTATAGCCCCTCTCATTTTGGAGATATGACGTGTTTACATATTGATTACTTCCTTGGAATTCAAATTACACAACTGAGAAAACCGGCTTTGAAATAGCCGGTTCTGTTGTACTACAATAGAACGATGCACACAAAATGGTATTTTTTCCAACTTTATTTAACAAAATCAACATTTCTTTGAATGAAACCTTAAACTGTAGGTATTAAATTTTTATGACAAAAAATGAAAATTACATTTTGATAAAATGTTTACCCTCTCAACGTTGAGTGGGCCCATTACATGATAGTGCACAGCGCGACTTAATACACCTTTTTGTAGAGCCAGTCACAAATGGTATATTTTACCTTTAAGTGCTTTGCTGTCTCCCATTACAGAGTGTGGGGGACCAGACTGTGAAAACGGAGGCACTAAAAACCCTGACTCGTGCATGTGTGATTGCATTGAGCCCTGGAGTGGTGCTACTTGCTCAGGTAAGTAAACTTATATGGTATGTATGTGATAGGAAGAGTAACCATCGAGTATTGCATTGGGGGGTAGAAACCCCAAGTCATTTCAGAATGCTGGGCGTTTCCTTCACAGAAATCGGTGAACAGTCAGGGTGCAGTGTTGCCTATAATGAAGTGTACGGTCGAGTTTTATTTGCAGTGAGTTGGGAGTCTCGGCTGTAAGAGAATTTACGAGGTTTTAACGACAGTTCTGTAGTGACCCTCTAAAAACCGACATAAAATATCTTTATTTATAGTTTTGGGATAAAATTTAACAGAGAGTGAAACTTTGATAATTCCTGCATCGATTGATGCCATTTTTATTGATTATTTCAGATTTAAAGTTATTAGTAAGCTTTGAGAAAAGAGGTATAAATCTTGAACTTTTTCGACACCCCCTGTACGTTATAAGTGACCCTGACTGGTTCGGGAAAGTTGAAGTCAAAATTTGAACCGTACCACTCAAATCTCTGCCGGTTCAGCAGGCAATTAAAAATGTTGATGCGAAATACGGAAAAAAATTCACACTTTCCTGTCTGAAATACACGTGTTTACATCATCTTTTCGGAATGCTGCGCCTTTCCCAGTGCCCAGTATGGTTGGTGGGATCGAGCAAATAAAAATATTTGTAAACTGGAGGCGTATTTTACAAAATCTGCATTAAACAAAAATTGTTTACCAAAAACAAATGCAGCTACAGTATATTAATGGTCAGTAAAACCTAGAATCATTATTTACTTTCAAATAGTAATATATTTCTGAATAATTCAGAAGTATACATTTTTCAATATCTGCAAATTGTGTATCCTACCTTTAATAGAAATCATAAAATAAAAAAAAGTTGTGGTATTTTTCTTTTTGTATAAACACCGCCTTACATTGGTTTACTTTGTTCCTTTATGAGGACACTTGATTACGGGAAAATTACCTAGCAACCATGGGTGCCAAACGAATTTCCCGTAGAGTTCACGTTCACTGTAAATTGGGGACTTTTAATGACCGCTAATTTACGATGACTGTACATTTGACGGGAGTTCGCTTGCACCCATGACTGCCAGGTAATTTCCTGTAAATTTTACAGGAATTTCTTAGTGTGTTGGTTGCTAGGCCATAACACGGCTAAATTGGCATACGTGGGCTCATAAAACCACGGTAAAACCTACGATATCATTTTGATTCCAATATTCCTGCGAACGTCCTATTCTAATTCGTTATGCAGTGCATCTGCATCAGTGCAATGCAAACAAATAAAATGCCAAACGTAAAGAGATATAGATATATAGATATGGTTTAAAAGATGCATCTTTTCACTTTAAAATGAGCCATCAAATGTCCACATCTATCAATTTTGGACAGAGTTGGGAGTATTTCCCAAGAGGTGAAATTTACCATGGGAGGAGTATTTAAATGCAGTGATAATCGATTTTGTTTGGAAATTGCAAGTGGACACAATAGGAATGATTGCGTCACCACAGGGTAATTTCTATAGGTGAAAAGGTCTCCACAAGGTTTTTCACGGAATATATATATTTATGGATTGACTCAAAATTACTCAAAAACTAGGGTTAGGATGTGGGTTAGGGTTTGTGTTTGGGTTAGGGATAAGTATAGTGTATACCCAGGAAATTAATTGTGGTTAAAATAGGAGCATTTAAAGAGTGGTCGATTTTTTAACCATTTTGTACACGAGAACAAAGCGATGTCTCCACAAGGATACAAAAATGCGAATGTGTGTGGATGAGCTGTTGATGATTAGCAGCTAAACACAGGTGTCCAATCCCTAATAATCAATCCCTAAACACTACCCATCCTCACGCTAAACACGTAAGCAAGTTAGCAAGAAAGTGATTATAATTTTGTTTACTTGCTAAAGACAGTTTTTGGCAGTATAGGCCAGGCAATCATCCACACAGAGGCAAGTAGGCCACCTTTGTTTGAATGCCTAAAATTAAAAACTTGGTCCCATGATCATTTTGACTTCTCTTGGGAAATTACTTCTAACTCTGCCCAAAAAATTCAGATTTGGACATTTGATGTCTTATATTAAACTGGAAAAGTTTCAAACCATACCTATGACTGTCCACAACGAAAGGGCTGTAAAGTAGGCATCTTGATATTTTTAGTCATTTAGAGATATTTAAAAAAATATTATCTAAACGAAATAAGCTTTAAATTGATGTTATAACAAGACATAGTTGCTATTTATGGTTAGCTACAACAAGTAACACTGAATATAAAAATTAAGTTTGTTTTTTCAAAAGTTTATTGTTTTTCACATATTGTAATGGTCCTTTTCTCAAAATAAGCTCGGGCGACTTTACAGCCCTTTTGTCGTGGATGGTCACATATTATCTATGTTGGTTACACATTTTACGGGTGGCATTCCATTATATTTTTTTGGAGATGCACTGTACATTATAAATGTCAACTTGAAACATGACTAGTCTATGTTGCTTTCGTATAGAATGTGACATCCAATGCGAGCATGGGTTCATGGACCACGAGACCTGCCACTGTAGTTGTGATGACGGCTGGATGGGTCAATCTTGTTCAGGTAAGAAATAATCTTCTATATAATGTCATCAATGCTGGGGCTAGAAAGGCTCCGTTTGTTTCGCGCAGATTCGGTGATCTGGAGCGTCGAGCTGATCGCGATTACGTTTTAACCAGTTCAGGCTGGGATTATTTTGACATTGATGGCGGCCCCAGGCGCGGGATAGTTTTTCACGAACATCAATCCGAGGCGGGTTCAGGCTGGCATCTGTGGGTAGCACACCCTGGATATTTCCGTTTCGCTCGCTGTGAGCCGGTCGCTGACAGATATTTCTGGCCTTGCTCGAGACGTGTTAATCCGTCATCCGTTTTAAATCCTGAAAAAACAGTGAGAATACAGGGCTTCTCCTGTCCGCGAGGTGGGCTCGCAAGATCAAAGATAGCGACGAGTGCGACGGGCGGAGAGAAAAATGTATTACTTTTAAAGATTTGAACCATGAAATAAGTTTTTGAGACATTTCTTCATAGAACTTTTAAATAGCTTATTTCACAAATAGCCCGTCTGCCTACAACATTAGAAGTAGATGGCATTCATCTGGGTTGTTCTAAAACCCCCTCGACCCCCTCGACCCCCTCGACCCACGACCCCTCGACTAACTTGCACTCTATACCACACACTACGCACGCATGATGTACAAACTGTTTCGCAAGGCCGGCCCGACCCAAAATCAGATTGTATCCCAATTGCGAACCAGTGTTTACGGCCCGAATTCGAATTCCTGTCGTGTCGTTTTGCTGCATGGCGCGCGACGTACGGTACATGTAGTGTTTCAATGGTGCGCTCGGGGTAGCGATTTATACGTATTTACTGTACAGGTCGGGGCGGACATCCGGGAACCTTTATTCTAACGCGTGTACACGTACCGCGCCGATGATGATCGCGCGTGCAGTCTAGTCTTGCATGCTGCAGTGCAGTCGTCATACATTGTTTTCATCGGCGCGCTGGTTGTCATCACGTGACTACCGCGCGCTGGTTGTCATCACGTGACTACCGGCCTGTGACGTATGTCCGCCCCGACCATTGATCTCCATTATATAATGGAGATCAATGGCCCCGACCTACAATGTGCGGCTGGTGAGCTCGAGCGCGCATGGAAAACGAATGAGATACAAATCAACGTTGGTGGCGCACTTTTTTGGGCCCCCCAGTACATCAACGTTTCTTGAGAAAATGAAGACTTTTAAACAGGCTACATTGCCCGAGATTTACTATTTTTCCAACAAGATTGTATGATTCAATAAATACGTAAAGAAAACAAATCCTCATCTACTTTGTCCACATTATATCAGCAAAACTGAATTATTTCATAACATTGTTATTTTTCCAATTTTCCAGGTAATAATTTTTTCGATTTTATAAACCCAATAAAATAATTTACTTAATTTGTTGGGACGCAAATGTATTTATTTTGTAAAGAAGGGGAAGGGAGGGGTCACCACCAGATTTAGATAGAGACATCAAAAATGGGGGAATAAAGAGGTTATTAAAACAATATTAACACAAGAAAATACATGTCCATACAAAACAGTTTAATTCAATTCAAATTTTCAATCACTTGTAAATGCACCATAAAAAGCATGTGTCAGTTCCAATGTCTCTTTAATATCTCATTGAATAAGCCCAAACAAATATGTTTTTGGGCCTAATACTGTACGCATGTTGTGGCACCATAACCTTTGAAAAAAATTAATTTACGTATTCGAGCTACCGGTACATTAAAACTGGAATTTTTATTTACAAGAAGACATACCTGAGATGTCTAATATGAGGCAAGTTATTAAGCATATTTGATTGACAATACTGAAGTACTTCACTTGAGCTGCTTGTGAACAATATAACTGAAGATAAAAAAGATCCCACAGATTTTAGTTATAGAATATTGTGTCGTTCTTTGGCATCACGTTTTGCGAGGTTATGTACATGTACATCATGTTTTGGCACTCAATGAAATAACAAAATATATTTTTGTTGCAACAAAAAAACATGGTTTTTAGAAATTATGTCAGGGTGTAAATCTTGCAATTCAGTTCAGTCGTTCAGCCGATCCTCCGTGTTCAGTAATTATTGTGTGCAGCTGGCGCGCGCGCAGCATGCGTTTTAACTCAGGCTGTTTTCCAAACCCCAGATTTGTCTTCGTTCAGGCTTCATTAGGCTTTATTTATACAGTTTAGCAATAGGCTATAGCCGGATACGGAGCCAAAGCCAGGGGTTTGGAAAACGGCCTATACTAGACCGGGGCCGTATTCGAACTGGGCCGTATTCGAACTCCGGCCGTATACGAACTCCGGGTTTCAGAACGTACCTCGAGGGGTCGTGGGTCGAGGGGGTCGAGGGGGTCGAGGGGGTTTTAGAACAACCCCATTCATCTCTTGTGTTCGGATTTGACGTGTGAGAGTGGTTCCGTTTGTTTTCGTACGGCGCCAGATCATCAATTTTTGGGGTACATAGCGTTATGGGGACAACCCATAGGGTTTGTGTGTAAACTAAAATCTCTCTAATCTCAAACTCAGAACACTCAACAATTCTAAAAATGTTAGCATCACCCTAATTTGTCCTCTTCTACATTTTCTTTCATTATACCCTAACCAGATTTTCCCTTGTTCTACCTTTACTGAACACCCAACGCGCTATGGGGACTCGAAAATGTCCCCACTACTCGGTCTGTCTTTTCCAAACAAAAGAGCCTGTCCCCCTAACGCGGTCAGTGCCTACCCACTTGGTCTCGTGTTTGAAACAAACGGGCCCAAAGTAACACTGACACAACCGGGTTTGGACTTCAAGGCTCTTCATGTTAAGATATGGTCCTTGTTCTTTGACAGCACGTTGTGAAAATACCAACAAGGTCTTGTGTCATCGTGGCTGGTACCCTAACTGGTGTGATGACGAACATCCCTACGTGCTCCAGTATTGCCAAGCTATGTGCGGTTTATGCAGTGAGTATATTCACCTACACTATACAGGTCCTTTGATGTTTGATGGGATATCTGTTATTTGGCTAAAGTGTTGCTGTCTAGATATTTTTTCTCTCCATCACAAATATACCCACCAAAAAGCAAAGCAATATCAAAACCTGTTTTCTGCATACAATACTGCCTTGTCTAGTTAACCCATTCGCACAGTGGGGCCTGTTGTAACAACAGTGTTCTATGGCTCGCAGTGCAAGCCCCACTGTGCGGAAGGGTTAAATGATCAACAAATTGAATTAGATATGGAAGAAATGAGGTTAAAAATATAACCATTTTGTTGGGGGGGGGGGGGGGGGGGGTGGTTAGGTAGGTAGGGATTTCGGCTGTTAAATTCAAAGGAAAAAAACAAAAAAAAACCAACTTGGCGATTTTGGTCAGAAATGGGTAAACAATTGTTTTAACTGAATTCACTGAATTCCTCATATCAACAAAATGAGGGGGGAGGGGCTAGGGTGGTTTTTTGGGCTGTATTTTGCATAAATCACCTAAAACAAACTCCCAAACACCGTAATCAATAACAGTAATTTTTCCCATCTTCTCGAGCAGCAAAAAATGGATCTTGGGTGTGAAAATCATTAAAACGTTTATTTGGAGTTTTCCACAATAAGTTACCCTTATTCTCGGCAGAATGGGACCTTTTTCCCTCGCTGTTATCACTCGGCATTACCATTTCTTATTTTTGTTTGCTCAGGAAATCAATAAAAGAACTCGTACAGATTAAACAGAAGAAAAAAAAGGTCGGCAGGTGAATGTAAATCTATAACAAAAATATGTAACTTCACGCGATTCCACTACATTATCATTTTTTTTATCGCAGACCCTGTGATGTCCGCAGTTGGTGCCGAGGGTAAGTAATGCTGTTCTCTCGGTTGAAGAATCATCATGTATGATTACGATCTGAATGATTCTGGACTTTGATCAAATCAGTTCTAATTACCGTCCAGTAATGGAAGAACTAGGCTACATAATCCCCTACCCTCTCGTAGTTCGGTTTAGCTTGGTCATCTTGACGACCCCGACAATTTAAAACTCGATACACCCCCCCCCCCTCCTCTTGACTTGGATTCCACGCGAGTCATTTCCTTGCTTTAATCTACTGAATTGGTCTGAGACATTCATTTCCGATATCCTTCAAGTCCTTTCAAGTACTTTCCAAGCAAATGTTGCCTTCAATTTCGTTCCATTTTCTAGATTGCGATCTGACGTGTTTTAACCAAGGTGTCCTGAATCCTGAGACCTGTGCGTGCAAGTGCCCAGATGGATGGCACGGTGAAGACTGCACAGGTTAGTTCCCAAACGCTGCCTATCAGCGACAGATCAGTGTTGTTTTGTACATGCTATACCCTTCTAAACTAACATGAGTTTACGTGACGACCACAAACACTACATCTCTATAACATTTGCAAACATTAAAAAAAAAATATTGTGAAATATCTTACTGGACTGTTGGTGAATGACAGTCTAAAGCATCCTGTAAAATTATGGCACCCGGGGCCAATTTCATAGAGCTGCTAAGCAACAAAATTTGCTTAGCACATTAAAAACAGGTTACCAGCCAAAATTATACGTGTTTTTCATGCTAAGCCAAAAAACGGCGGATTATCAATCCAGAACAATAAAGATCAGGTGGTCTGTAACCTTGTTTTTGTTCTTAGCAGCTCTATGAAATTGGCCCATGGTGTGCGGTAATTTTCAAGAAAAGTGGTATTTTTATATCATTTTGCGAAGCTGATCGGCTGACCAGCGTTTGAAAAAAAATGGCTTCTTTCAAATACTACTCCTAATTTACCAATTTTTACCGAATAGTTAGACTGCATTTTGTTAGCAATTGATATGAACTGGTACAAGCCGTTACAAAATACATTGTACTTGTCCTGTTTTGCAATCTTTGGCGTGTTTTGTTTGAGATGTTTATTAAACACGTTTTGTGAAACCCATGACTTTCTGGAGCGCTGTTATTGTTAAATGTATTTATCGCAAAACTCCCAAGTGTTATGTACCATTAGAAAGCTCTCGTTCTCAAGAATTTGAAAATACCAATATCTCTACTTGTATTTCCAATACTCTCATATTGTGGTGACAGGTCACATATATATGGCACTATCTTTTAAATTGATCCCGATTGTCATTGACAGCGATTTGCCGCGATGAATTCCAGTATTGCGAGTGGTCAGATGTCATCATGTGCGAGAATAACAAGGACTTTGCTACTAATTTCTGTCCAGTGTCCTGCGGAGAATGTATGCCCGATATTTCCCAGCTCGGATGAGAAAGCTTCAATGTCTATTCAAACAAAACCACTGTCTGGGTTCATTCAAAAGAGTATACCACAGTGAATCTATTAGAGAAAATGCTACATTGACATTTTATTTGACATACACCGTAGCACTTAGCTCAAGTTGTGCTGCTTGCCCACATAGGTCCATTGTACAAGCAACTGACTGCGTCTAAGTATAGTTTTATATACTGCCTGTACCAATACCTAATGGTATCTTCAATATCAGAGAAAATGTCTAGAATAATCCCATTTGAACCCATATTGTGTCTAATAACATCATTGTAGCTGTGAATTGGAGAACTGTAGGTTAACTATGATGTGTAGAGTATACATAATATTAATGTTCTATCACCACTATAACTCGCCTAGTTTTGTCAAGTGTCAATTTTCTTAATGTACAAATAAAATCCATATCGGGAGAAAAAACAACTATTTTTATGATTATTTTTTCTGTATATTTTCTTAACAAAGAAGTAGAATTCTTTGTAGAGTTCTTTGTCTCTGGAAGCATAAATGTTAGTTTGTATTTACTTATGTACTATAACACAGCCATTTTGAAAATCCTCCAAGTACTTCAAACAGCAGAAAGCATTGCAATTATTGTGGAGGTCTAATATTTTGGGTAGCGGAGGTACGGTAATGAAAACCAAATCACATTTGCCCATGAGGAATTCGTGTCATCAGACTCTCGCGCAGCTTAATTATGCAATATTATTTAATAGTACAATACAAAAATTATCTGGCATTATCTCCGTAGCGTAAGCTTAAAAGTTCGAGAAGATAAAACGATAGTTAAATAAAAAAGTGGTATTCATATATTAAGTATAATATATTCAGTGATAATACAACGTAGTGGCTTTGTGGTAGCGTTTTACGTTTTAATGGACTCAATTTATTATATAACATTTTATTGTGTATATATGTCTTGTCTACATTCTGTAAATTTGTAATAGAATAGGACTTCAACCCAATAGTCTATGTTATTGGTGACGGTGACATGTTAATTGTACTCCTATAATGATGTTATACATGTATGTAATGTTATGGTTCAATAAACACAAACGAAAATTAAAAAAATATGACCTTGTGCTCCAAAGTGGATTTTAAAGATTACATTTCCTGTAACACCTAAAGGTAGGATACACCATTGGTAATTGCTTGATTTATCATGAATGGGTAGATTTTTGGGGTTGGAATTTATAGTGAATACCGTTTTACTGAGCTGTTCGATGTTTTACAGTCATTGATGCCGAGAAAAGCACGAAAAACGGCGTCGAGCAGTTATTCATATGTTATCTTTGTTTTTTTGCAATCGGCGATCGCGAATTTTTCTTTATAAAATTATATTTTTGAAATAATTACAGGATATCTAGCGCAATCATTTTGCTGGATGCCTAGAATCATTATTTACTTTCAAATGAGTAAGATATTTGGTAGTAAATATTTTTGATATCTGCAAATGGTGTATCCTACCTTTAATGTCGGCTCAGTTTATACTTCACATGACATTTAGTGAGATGTTAAAGTCATACAATAGACAGTTTCCTAATAAATTCAAATTTATGTACGCATGCGCATAAATAGCTGGGAGGCAAGAACAGAAATTGTCCTATTGAAAATGTACAGGGGTCTAAAAAGATTTGTAATTTTTTCTCAATTTGTGCAGGATTTTTCCCTTTTGAATTTTGTAAATCGTCATAGGTTTTACTTTCTGGTCTAAGTGGATGTTTAGGGGTTAAGCTTATTGGGGGTACAAAATCAAAAAATGATTTCTTCCTGTGCGCACGAGGTCGAGGAAAATTAGCATGGCTCCTTTCTTTCCCCCACAAATTACAAAAATACTGACTTTTTGGGGGTACCATCCACCACAATGCGTACAGAATCACAGGCCTTGTGATTCAGTGTTTGTGCCAGCGACTGACAAATAGCGAGACGGTAAAGGACACAGACAAATTCAACAAATTACCGGATTTGTGAATCACCAGATTAACAAAGTTAGCCTAATTATCGCAATTAATAACGTCTCACCCAACATAGTCCAGATGGGGTCGGTTGATAAACGATCGCTTTCGCTCGTAATGTATGCAATTTAATCCTGCAGTGTTAATTTCCATTTGAAATTTGTTCAGTTATTTGAAGCGCGATGAACGAAATACTGATGTGTTGACAACAAATTAATCTGGAAAGAATGTAGTATCCTGACGCCACTTCAGCAGTTGTATATAAAGTTTATGGAGAGTCTAGACAATTTGTTAAGTATTTCCTGAACAAAATTGGAAATGTTTTTTTAATCCCAGATTCATGTCCTTTCAACATTTTTGCACTGATTGACCTTCATTCAGATAATATATCGTACAAAAAAAAAGAAAAAAAAAAAAGAACTGGCTTCAGGTTGCAACATTCTTTCTCTTAATTTTTTTTCCCCCATAAATTGCAATTGCAATAAGATACGATGAAAATCCAGCAATAAAAAAAAAACCAATCAAAAATTGTCTCAAATTGCAAAAGGCATAGCATCAGGAAAGCTTGTTTTTTACGGTGACCGTATATGGTCCGTCGTTCTACAAACCTAGTCTCCGTTGCGACCCGTTGGGTATTTCCTTGAAGTTAATGAATGCTGAGATTAAAACCCAGTTGTTTTTCCTCCCTCACCTTCATCGACAGTTGACCATTGGATGAACTTTGCACAGGATGAACTTATGATCCAGGGTCACCGATTTGGTATATCCGTTAACGTTGCCTGTTCATGTCAAAGTCAATTACAAACAGGTCTGATGATCCTTCCAATGCCAAGCTGGCTCTAATGCTGGATATAACTGCAAAATGTACTGCGATCATGAACTGGTGACTAGATAGATTGAATGAATACAAATAACATCACTTTAACTAAAATAATATAGACCTTATTATAATTAAAAAAAAACATTGAAATTATACAGGTCAAACATTTAAACAAATACTATACTCACTTTACCTTAGTTCACATGCCGGAACTGGATTCAATGTTATTTTTCCCTTCACTCATAAGGACAGTATGCAGCCTTTATACCTGAATGGTTGCAATGAAATATCACAATCTCACTCGGGTGAGAGTCGAACTCACAAAATGCTGCAAAAGTCTTCATCACTCAAACACTCTGCTTGCCGGTGTAATATGAAATTCAGACTTTTGTGAAAATCAGACTCCTTTTTTCTATTATATGTGACCCGCTCCATCGTAATCAAGAATAAGTCGCTGGGGCCATTTTATGCAATTGGCCGTTGAAGTGAACGCATGGTTGAAGTGAACGCATGGGTGAAAATCGTGACCAAGTCATTTTTCTGAACATTGTATTTTTAGGAAGTGTAGTTATCACAGATTATTGTTATTAATATCTTGTATGTAAAAACGACCAATACAGATAAAAATGAAGAGAATTTGTGTGCGCTGTCCGTATGATTTGGGTCAATTTTGTTTTTTTCTCGGAATGTGGATTCGGCAAATAAATATACAATTGTCATCTTCATCAAATCATAACTCGTTAACCTAAGAAGATACACACTTGTGATGGGTATCATTAGAAAGCTTATGAAATTTCCGTTCTCACCATGGGCATATTTCAAAAAGTCATTTCGAGACTTATTCCTGATTTCGATGGAGCGGGTCACATATTGGTTAAACCCTCTCACGTGACCGGTCACTGTCCTTATTAACTCCAATTTAAGCTTGCACAATACTGCCAATGAGTCCGGATTTCATAAAGTCTGAAATTCAAACCACACCTGTATTGGTGGCCTGTTCCAATCCATTCGCTCGTTGCACGGTGGAGTGGGCATCGGTCTGGCAGTAGCCACACTACTAAGATATACACACGAAATCACTGAACCGGATTTATTGTAAATTGCCAGGTAGAGAATCTCAATGCAGAGACAATCATCCCTAGAGAAGCAGGTTTGCATTATTGTTTTGAATGATCAGGTTCTGCTTCCATAAAGATGATTGTCACTTTTAAAACTGGACCTACGACCATTGAAATGACAATAACTCCGCTCCGCCACATCGTATCTCAACAATCGAGATGTCAAAATACGCAGAACAAAATGATGCACTGGGTTATTTGCTTAGATTAATCCATACCCTTTCGGGCCGTTAATTATCGGCTCATTTTTAAGTGTCTCGATACTTTTTGTGATGAGTATACATGTACATCATAATTTGTGGCTATAATTTGTATTGCTACAGCTATTCCGAAATGGTACTCAGAAAGACATTTAACCCAATTACTTGACCATTTGCTCAAAAACTGGTAAAGAAAGGTAAGCCTAACAGTCCTCAATCCTCTAAAAGCAATATGATTTTGCACACAACCTATGGAGTTAGGGTTAATCCATAAACTGTGCACAAACTCAAAACAACAAAAGCCCTCCAATTAATTAATTACCACGCTTGAACGTATTTCCCTCTCCGAACTTTTGAATAAGGAACTATTTTGAGCATTTCCCGATAAAAACAATTCTTGTATATATACAATAAAAAATAGACGCACCAAACCCCAGTGATTCAGTAATCCCAACGGGAATACGGGTCGCTGGTAAGGACCGAGCTGCATCCGAGAGTTAGTTAGGAGCAATTATATGTATCAATCAGACAAGCTTGACACTGTCATATGAATTCTTAAAAATGCAAACATGAAAGGCCTTTTAAAATAATCTAACCCAACACATTTTTGTGTTCATTTAAAGGGATCGTATACGTTTGGTAATTGGAACCCACTGTTTGTTTAAATCCTACATAGTTATAGATATATACCATAAAACTAACCTGTAAAAATTTCATTTCAAAAGGTGGTAGTGATTTTGAGATTTCGCCAAAAATCTGGAGCGGTTATGTTCACGCAGGAAGAATAATCTGCATTGGAATACACAATCTGAGAAACGTCACTGCAGTAACGCTTCTCGGATTAAAATTTTTGGGGATAAAATATGATATTTTTGTTCATACCCGCAGTACTTCGAAGTGAAAAGTTTCTAAAAATGCATTACACTATCCAAAGCTGCTGTACTTCTTACCAAGTAAGTTTTTATTGCCATTAATTTTTGGAGTAATTACCAAATGTATACGATCCCTTTAAGGTTTAGGATGTCTTCCCACATTAGCCTGCCAGGAAAAATGTCTCAGAGAAAACTTGTATTCCTCTGAGACAATGCACTTTGAAGGATGAACAACCCATCTCAATTCATCTAGGACTCTGTAATGTCATGTCAGGGTTTGCATTTACAATTAGATTACAAAAAACACGCACCCGAATTTCCGTTAAAGAAACCCGAATACCTGTTAAAGAAACCCTACCCAAAATTTAATTCTCAGAAGTTTCTTTTTAGCTTGTTCATAAAGATCCACACTATAACATACTTATGAACCAAAATATTGTTTACAGTTAAGCTTTGCAAATCCACGAGCGTCATTATTTGGAAATATATTTTGTTTTTCTATGCAGCCTGGTTTCATTTGTCAAAATTCCCAACAAATGACATTCAAAACCTTTTCGTTTTCATCATCTAAAAAGTTACTATAATTCTTCCAAATAGGCACTTGGGGAGACAAATTAAGGTAAGTTTTTAGGTAATAAGGAGACAGTGGCACTTAGGGAAACATTTCAGTGTCTTCCTAAGTGTCTAGCTACCCTAAAAAAACGATATTTGGGAGTTATTTTTGTCCTAGAACGACAGATTTTGGTCAAAATACCATAAATCTCGAAGTTAGGACTGTTTTAAGTTTGTGTACATCCCTATGGGATTGTCTCCCTAAGTGCCTATTTGGCTACGGGTACTCAATTCCATAATCTGGAATTGGTTTCTGACATCAACAGTCGGGTACCCAAGTACCCAGTTCCGATGCACAGCCTATAGTGTCATGCCTGTCATCTGATTATCTTAACTTCGGCTCCTGAGCAAATATCAGCAATTTAGGGTCTTGGCAAGTTACCGTCGAGTTCAGAGGAACTTTTCTCCCGCAAAATGTGCGACAACTGACTGATTTCCTGTTTGTCAAGAAACCCTCTCACACGGAAATTAAAGGATTCACTTTTTCAATGTTGTGAACGAACTCTTTGATGAAATCCATATTAATCAGGCTGCTTCATGCATAACATGTACAAGAAGCCTCAGCCACCTTTTATTGATATTCTTTCAACAAAATATACACTTAGCATTCAAAACACCTGACAGTGTTCGTTCATGTTCCTTCTATGAACTTTATTCCCGAGTCGGCCATATACAATTGTAAGTGAGGTAAAATCTTCATTTTTTTTTTAACTTGTGGATAGAAATGATAGAAATGAAAGCAATGACCTAAAGTTCATTACAAATTATAATACCTCCAAATAGGCACTTAGGGAGACAATCCCATAGGGAGACAATCTCATAGAGATGTACACAAACTTAAACAGTCCTAACTTGTTTACCCTAACCCTTTTCTCTAAGGTCTTCGAGATTTATGCTATTTAGACCAAAATCTGTCGTTCTACGACAAAAACAACTCCCAAATATTGTTTTTTAGGGTAGCTAGACACTTGGGGAGACACTGAAATGTCTCCCTAAGTGCCACTGTCTCCTTATTACCTAAAAACTTACGCTAATTTGTCTCCCCAAGTGCCTATTTGGAAGAATTAATGCCAGTCTTCCCTGACGAATAATAATATATTTGTGATTAAACCTTTCTTAATGTTTGGAGCCGAATTAAAAAAACAAAACTTGAAAGTGAGGCTAGAATGCAAAAATAGTCTGGCACCATCCCATTCAACAGTTATAGAATACATTCAGGGAACATGACCAAAATAGCTTTCTCGTGATTAAGGTCCAAAAATAAAGAACAGATCTCATTTGATTAAGCACTTTAAGAGCAGTCAGTGCGAATTTGAATTGATTAATTATTATACAAGTAATAAATGTTTGTGAGTGCGATGGAAAGAATAATTTCATGAGGTGACAGATGGAATGTTCGATTCCACGAGGTGAAGCCGAGTGGAATGGAACATTCCATCTGTCACCGAATGAAATTATTGTTTCCATCGCAAGAACGTGAAACATTTATTATTTGTTTTATACAATGCCTGAATAAATCCTGATTGGTCAGAGTGCGACCGTGCAATAGAAGTTATATTCACCACTAAATACAAAAAAAATTGCGATGCGGCAGTGCTGTGCGCGATGGAACAAATAAACCAACGCACGTGATCAACAATTCACCAATCAGATGACAGGGATTTTCTCAGGTGTTGTATAAATGTTTATTATAGTCAGTTCAATACAATATTATTGTCAGGTCTGCAAACAAGCAACATCGCTGGGTGATATTCCTGAATAAGGTATTCATGTCAAGTTTCATAACAAAATGTACAGAGAATATGACAAAATATCATCTCATTTGTATACTTTAATGGAATAAGTTTTATGAATATATCCCCAAACTGTTTTAGCTACATGTACTATAAACAAACAAAATCACTGTTCGAGAAGTTCTTACAAATTCAGCCAAATAATCACTAGTCAAATTATACTAAAGAGAGAGTTTGAAACACAACTGTAGATATGTACATAATAGTATATGTAATCACTTATTCTCTGGAATTCGATCTACTCACAAAATATAACCTCGCTGGTAATAGTCAGAAAGATTGGTGACAAATATGATACAATTTTTTCAATCGACGATAAAAAAGCATGAAATTTGGCAGACAGTCAATAAATCTATTCAACATTTGCTATAGATAGCCATGCCCACGGATTATTTAAACAGAGCTTGGATTTGAACAAGGTTGGACAATTGTCATTTCAACTCCAATTGCCATTATGTCAAAATGAGAACAAAGTAGAATAAATACGTATGAATGCACAGCCGCCTTTGTCTAGTAGCTGCACCGCACAATGGACCGAGTGTGCAGCTACCTCACAGGCTGTGTTTTACGGCAGAGCGTTAATAGGAATGTACATCATTTGCTTGTGCTGTAATTTTCAGCAATGGACGGATTTGAGGGGTTAGTATGTTATATACAAATAAGACAATTATGTTACACTGACTTATTTGACGTTTTTGGTTCAAAGATGCTGGTAAAAAATCAAGAAAACTAATCGTGTTCTTGTAGTCAGGTACCCTGACCCAACTAGTAAGATGAACCGGAGCAATTTGTAGACGTTGGGGAATTGTTAGGTCAGAGAATTAGTTATAGCCTTTCACAGATGTGTAATCAAATTGCAAAGAAAATGTGGAATAACTAAGAATGAAAAATTAGGAGCAGTAAAAAAACAATTTTTTCCCCAACGTTGGTCAGCTGACCAGCATTGGAAAGTAATACAAAAATACCATTTTACTTGAAAATGTCAGCACACCAGGAGCCAATATTTTACAGCTTGCTTCAGACTGCCATTCTTCAACAGTCCAGTAAAGTATTTGTTATAATTTAATGGTCATTAAAAAAACCCAATTGTGTGCAAATGTTGTATATTCTCTTTTATGATTAATCAATCATCAATGCCAAGACAGAGGTTATGACCTGGTAAAGACTGTTATTACCTGTTTCACTTTGACCTTTGCTAGGCAAGGTCAAAGGTTGATGAGGGCTGGTCAAAGGTTGATGAGGGCTAATCAATGTTTGGCTCTGAGCATTGAGCAGACACTGGAATATAGATGAGCTCTTCAGAACAGCCTTGGCCTTTAGAAGAACAAAACCGAAAGATGGCAAAGGATGCAGTTTATCTTCACATTTTTATCAAGAAAAAAAAAGTAAATAAGAATAGGGGTGAGTTAATGATAGGATACACCATTGGTAATTTCTTGAATTATCGGGAATGGGTGGATTTGGGGTGTATTTTATATTAAATATTGTTTAACTGACCTGTTAGAATTTTTAAAATCATGAATGCCAAGAGAAAAAAAACCCAAGAAAACCAGCATCGGGCAGTTGTTCTTGTTTTTGTGCAATCGCTGTGCAGCGATCGAGATTTGTTAAAAATAAAAAATACGGAACAATTACAGGATATCCAGCGCAGTCATTTTGCAGGATGCCTAGAATCATTACTTACTTTCAAATAAGTAAGATAGTTCTTAGTAATTCGGTAGTAAATTTTTTTAACATCTGCAAATGGTGTATCGTACTTTTAATTATATTTGTGATGGAGTTTGGCCTGGAGGTTTGGATTTGTGAGGTTTGGAGCTGCTAAGCACAACAAATTACTAGCATGGACATTCTTTTTTGGCAAAAACATGGTTACAAACCCAAACTTCAGGTGGTGTACATTGTTTGTGCTAACCTGTTTTTACTGAGCAAGACTTTTGTGCTAAGCAAATATTTGTGCTTAGCAGCTCCATGAAACTGGAGCTGGGAAGATTAATCGTTAAATCTTGTTATATACACACACACTGAGTTAGAATACCAGACTTGCTTATTGTTAAAACCCTCAAAATGATAAAATCTAGTATAGAAATTAACAATTTGTATTACATAGAGGTAAACAAAAATAATTCCTACCTTTTGGCTTTCATACAGTAATGCCCACAGGGCATTTACTACTATGCATTGCACAGACTTGCTCCCAGAAGTCAGCCTTTTCTCAAAGAAAGGTAAAAGTTTCTCTGAAAGACAATTGAAAAACAAATTGTGAGGTGCTGGAGCATGCAAACACAGAACACAAATCTTGGGCCAGTCCTCAAAATAAATGAAGGTGTAATCAATTAGGCCACGTACGAAACGAGTGTCAAGAGCTACAGCTACGGTCTACATAGGCACCAAGGCAAATGGAATTCGGACGTGGCTACGGTAGAGCCTACTGCTAGTTATTGCGCCCCCAAGCGATGCTTGAATTAGTGTTTGCAAAAGTACAATGTAAGAATTTACAACAATTGTCGTTTGCTAGATGTTACGCAATGTTTGTTTACAGCCAGTCGAATTACCTGATAATATTGACGTATTTGTCGATCTGTTAGTTTCAATTCAATATCATTGAAAAATAAACAAAAATTTGCTCCAAAATTAACGTTAGTGCTGCTGCCATTTTGTTTTGGCTGAGCTAGACAACTTCTTTTACGGCTAGATTTTTGTGACGTTGTAGCCGTAGCTGTAGCTCTAGACGGCATTTCGGACAGCGCTACAAAATGGCCGCCGTAGACAATAGACCTAGCCGTAGCTCTAGACACCCGTTTCGGATTTGGCCTTACACTGGAAAATAGATGAGCTCTTCAGAACAGCCCTGGCCTGTAAAAAATAAATTGACCTAATCCCCCTTTTGTTGGTTGTTTCACCACACTCTGCTATTTCTCTTGTGTTTCTTCTCCCAACCTTGTTATGCATCATGCTTGTATGTCCCCCTTTATATGTTTGTTTCATGTACACAGCCATTTTGTCTCTAAAAAAAATCTTAAGATACAAATATTAGGCCCTCGATATTAACTTATTTGATTTGTATATATCAGGTCATTCCAGCCATTAAGCAGTTTGCAGCAGTTTAAATCTCATTCGTGTAATCAAATTGATATTTTTCTTGTTTGCAATGTCCTTAATAATCCACTGAATTTGCTAAATATCCAAACACCTTTGCGTGCACAGATAATCCTCAAAGTCAACATTTTATGTCACAAAACTAGAACAGCACAAAACACGACCCAGGCAAGCCCTGGACTTTTCCTTCAATGGCCTTACGGAAATTCACCGCGACATGCCTTTGCATAATTCTAACGTGTGTTCCCCCTGGGACTTGGTGTTTTTTTTCATCGCCAAGGAATGGTTTATGCGCTTTACAAGACTGGCAGAATGCCACGGATTGCTGGCGCTCATGACTTTCCCGGGCTGCGAGGAAACTATCCGGGACCACTTTCATCCTTCTGGGACCACTTTCATCCGGTAGTTTTACATCGCGGTCGTGGTAAATTGACCGGGTCGTGGTAAATTGACCGGGTTGTGGTAAATTGACAGAGACGTTGAGTCTACTGCGCGTTCCCATTGGATTAAATTTTGTCATTCAAAAAAGTCGCGGTAGATTGACTAACAATAAGGACGAGGGAAAGGGGGGGGGAGGGAAAGGGGGGGGGAGGGAAAGGGGGGGGGGAGGGAAAGGGGGGGGGGGAGGGAAAGGGGGGGGGGGGAGGGAAAGGGGGGGGGGGGGTAATGGGGGGGGGGGGGGGGGGGGGGGGGTAATGGGGGGGGGGGGGTGAGTAGGGGGAGTTCATTCTGTGGAAGCATAAACATAAAGTCATGGATAATAAAATCAATCATGATAAAGTTTTTTTAAATGTCATATATTTTGCATGTAAAATTTGCCGGGATATTTGGGAATACATGTAGTTTGTATTGCAACATATCTGTGAAAATAGCGTACCATAAAAATGGCAAATTATTAGAAAGACAAACCCTAAACCACAATTAATAGTGATACATTCACAATATAAATTTGTTTTAAAAAGTAGAACATTTTGTAAATTATTACTGATCATTTCCAAACAAAAAGATGCAATTATCAACTTCGATGAGTACAGTATTGTCTGGTAGCCAAAGTATTGAACCTTGTTTTGTTGGATATACAATGTTTCTATACATTTTCCACATCAGGAGACCATACTCTTTAAGAATCTGCATGATAACCCTGTCTCAGATTTGTACATTTTGAGATATTAACCAGTTCGCGCCGGATGACGTATATAAACGCAAAGTTTTCCCAAGATTCAAAACGGACGACGCATAAACACGCCACGAGCAAGGCCGGAAATGTCTGTCAGCAGCGAGTAAGGCCGGAAATTCGTGGGTGTGCTTCCCGGCACTATCGGCTTAAACCCGCTACGGATCGAGTTTCATTTTAAAAAAATCCCGCCCCGCGGCTCGGTGATGTTAAAATAATCCCGACGCGAACTGGTTAATTATTTGAAATACCTGCTGTGTAACATTATATGTTTCCATAATTTGTATTATTAATATTTTTTTAAAGTTCATTTTGGTTATTCTACTTACACATCCTTACTTCCATATAATGTTCTAAAGCTTACAAGTTAATGAATAATTATAAGACCATAGTAACGATCCAGAATGGCTACTCTTATACCCTAAAGTTACGCGCATTTACCTCGTCTTCAAATATCATCCAGTAGTCTTGCCAAATCTCAGTATTGGTGAGCTTCAAATTCACCCAAGTTGCTTACTGGCACAGTTACCATATAAAAAAATTTACAGGAAAATCATGTGAACAATGATAACATTGTGATATTTAGCCCAGCAAACAAAAACTAGGAAAAACTAGGTGTCGGTAAATTGGGCTAAAAAGTAGGAGAGTTCAAAGAAATCCCAAAATTATCGGTAAGAAAGCATTTGGATGTTGACATAATTACTGTTATCAACAATAATTTTGCTGGATGCCTTGAATCATTATTTATTTTCAAATCAGCAAGATATTTATTACAAAAATCGGTAGTAATTTTTTTATATATCTACAAATGGTGTATCCTACCTTTAACTGCTGAAAATATTGCCTCTTACTACAAGATCTAAAAACATTTCTAAGAATGTTTGCATTATACTTTATCTAAACAACATTTAAAAGTGTTCAAACAATATATATTTTATTTTATATGCGTGTCGCCTGCTAGCGCGTACGATGACTACGTTGCTTGCCATGTGTTTATACATGTTTAGTACCCAGGCCCACACCATGTACATGTACATGAGGATATAGTTTGTTAAACGGTTCCAGTCTATTCGAGGCCGCCATGCTTGTGCTTTTCTAGAAAATTTAATCATGAGCAAGAATTTGGTTTTCTTGTCTATTGGGAAAACCGTTTTATTTTTTATATTTTTAAATGGTTGCTTTTAAATATTTTGTTGTCAAAGTAACAAGCTATAAAATGTTGATGAATATTTCGAACAGTGCCATCAATTTTTGTGTGCACATTACCTGATTTTCCTGGCAAAGTAATAAAGGCAACATTTCTTGAATATCTCTAAATGCTCAAACTTCCAAAGCTGTCATCATTCAGATTCTGATAATACTAGGTTTACAGAGCAGGAATCTGTGTCAACATTTTGTATATTCTCCAGTGCAAGATTCGTGTAAAAAACGTCATTTGGCTGCCGACCTAAATACAAAGGATTTTGGCTTTTATTCTTGATTTAAAAAAAGAAGTTTATCCCATAAATTTAATTAAATGGATTTGAATAAGTGATTAACAACCTTTAATACACAGTACAGTGTTAAAAAATAACTCCTTGTTCAATGGGACTTTGTCATAACAACATGGAAATATTATGACAAGGGTTCAAGTCGGGGAAACGACCAATTTCCCTAATTGTATGGCGGGACAATTTTGCTCATCAATGGGCAAACCAGAATATTGCATTGAACATGTTGTGTTGAGGAAATACTGCCCTAGAACATGGTCTATTTTCTTTGGAGATGACTTCTTGAATTAAATCAAGACTTGAATTAGGCTTGGGCGAATCCAGCAATTTCAGATTCCGATTCTGTCGGGGAATCTCGAACAGATTCCGAAACAAAAACAAACAAACAAACCTAAGAGGACTCCAAGTTTTAACGACGTCCTTATGAGAAGTAACGTTAATTACAAGATCAAAGTCAGAAAACAGCTGAAAGTTGCATATAGCTAGTGACAGGCAGGTCATGTTGAAAAGAATGTGCACTGGTCAGCTGCCTTTGCAAGCCACAAATCAAATAGCTCACTTTGTGATAGTTAATATGCCGTGGAGCTGTAGAAGGACTTTGCTAAAAGGACTTTTTCATCACTGTGCTATATGCATTGATGCACTCAGTGCTTCGTCAAGTTTTTGTCAGGGTCCGTTTCATTAAAGAATCAGGCATTCTTTGAAGGCATGTTGGAGTTGGCTGGTCTTCAAAATTGTTGCGCGAAGACAGGAATCGATGCTTGGAGAACTAGAATCGGCTACATCAGAAAACTAATTCCTTTAAAAAAGTGGAATCGCGATTCTGATTTCGAGTTTGGAATGAAATCCCCTAAGCATAACTTAAAGCTATAGTATACGAGTACCTGTACCATTTGTCAGTTGTGGATTTTTATCATTTAAAGCAGCAAAAGTTCTTAAAATCTAAAGAATTGTGCTTGACAAATAAACCTGACAAAGTTTTAGCTCTCAGTGAATGCTGTATATCCCATATATGCTGTATTTTTATTTTTTACAATGACAGCATTCCAGAAATAATAATTTCACAGGGAGTTGAGAGCCATTAATATCTTTACATCAAGTATTAAACTTTTGAACAATAATTTGGTTGGTTACTTTTTGGATAGTTGCAAAAGTTGTACTTTCCCTTTAAACCAAGGCAGCAAAACAGTGGAAATCACTTCACTGACAAGTTCTCCAAATATAAATGTTATGATTATTACAAGTAGTAATGCTGTCCCTGAGATACTGACAGTAGGTAATCTAGAGAATATGAAGAAGAGACAAAGTGGAGTGTGTGCTATATCTACAATGCATACTTCTAATTGACCCTGTGCCCTTATCTCATCACAAGCTATTTCCTGTTAAACTGCTGTCAAGTACAACTGTCTAGATATCAGGGATCGTGTTCTGCTAAAAAAACAAGTCAGATTGAAAAAAGTATCCTTGGAGAGCATTCAACACATAAATGAGCGAACGTCTGTATGAACATGTCCCTGTATGTCTGCATTTTCTTATTAGGACAGCATTCATTTTTGACACAGGTACCAGCAGGGGTCCCAAGCAGAGAGTGACAGGGCCAGACTTTATAATTACGTAATTAGGGGCAATTAGATGACAAAAAATGACTTATGACGGACAGCCTGTGCAATGGTATACAGATCCGAACAAAGATAAGTTATATATTGCTAGAGGGCGCTAATCTTTTCACGCGTAGTATTACACTTTTCAAAGTGCGTTGATCACTCTAATCTGCCAACTCTGAACGGCCACATTTTGAATTGGGCACTGCAGGAGTATTTATATATTAAATGATTTTGAGTTTGTATCCTAGTTGTGGGTTATGTGCGTTTGTATTGACCGGCAATCGTGGTCGTCGGACAAAGGAATTGGGAGGCAAACAATGGGTCCACGATTGACACATCGTCCACGATCTCAACTGGTGTACAAATCCTATGGCGATCATCCGAAAACGTTAAAGTACAAAAAAAAGAGGTAAGACGTTCGGACAATGCCCCGTCCACGATTGCTGGTTCATACATGACTGTGTGAGTGGACATTTGTCAATCTTTTTAGGTATTAAAGTATTCAATAACTGTCTTTTACCTATTATTTAGACTCATCAAAGAATACAAATGGCCTGATATTCCAGCCTTCTTCGCTAATTTGCAACCCGGCGCAAAGAATGCTGTGCTAAGGCTGAAATATCGGCCATTTTAATTGTTTCCTTTGTTTCAGGTTGAATCCAGTCAGAAAGCAGTTTGCAGCAGTTGAATTCTTTTTCCTGTTTCTATATATTTAGACTGAGACACAGAGTCATTTTAAAATTAGTTTTTCCTATAATTAGTCTACCTCAGGTTTGTAAAAAAAAAAAATTAATGTGGATGTAAACTCTTATTTTTTCATAAATAATTGCTTCATTTTCAGTCAACATTTGCTATAAACGGTGTAAGCTTAAATATTTCATTACCTCCACCAAGGAGGTAATGTTTTTGATGGCATTTATTTGTTTGTTTGTCTGTTTGTTTGTTTCTTAGGAACAACTACTGGAGAGAAAACGTGTACTGGGTAGATAGCTTATGGGTCAAGGATAATTTCATTAAATCTGGATCAGGAATCTGGATCACTTTGAATGAGGTAATAAATATGAGGTTGGCTGGTTTATAGGCCTGGACACGTTAATGACTCGAGCTAAAGACAAGGGCATCAACAATGTCCAGACCCATGAGCTGGTTTTAAAAACGTACATTTAAAACCACCCAACTACATATTTATTACCCATTCACAAATAAATGTAAGGTCAAAGCAGGTCAAAACATGTCAAAAAGAATGTTACATATTTTTACTTTAGATTTGGTAAAACACCCCTCTAGTTATGTTTATGGTAACGTTCCTCTGAAATCCTTGCCAGCGAGATGATGTAATCAGAATGATCAGTCCTAATATGGATGGACATTGGTGCATGCATACCGTGTACTGCGCGATGTTACAGTGTACGCAGAATGCAAGCTGCCCAAACAGTATGAATAAGGACTCTAAAATACAGACTTGTTTGTGCTATTACGCATGCCTTGTGAGGTTTCAACCAATGAAAGTGTGAAGCGACCAGATTTTACAGGCGTTCAAACTTTATGTGACATCGGGAAAAGTCTTTATCATCCGTTTAAGACCGGTCACGTGACAGGCTCTCGACCAATAGGAACAGATAAACTGTCTTAGGTATTTATGAATGAGACAGGGCATTTCTGCAGGGGTGGAGGTCTCAGGGGTGGAGGTCTCAGGGGAGGAGGTCTCCGGGGTGGAGGTCTCTGCGGTCTACCGAGTGCTTTTTTTCTAGTTAACTATTAAAATGCAACGGTAACAGCATTTTTAACCAGTTCGCGCCGGAGGACGTATATACACGCAAAGTTTTTTCCCAGATTCAAAACGGATGACGCATAAACACGCCACGAGCAAGGCCGGAAATGTGTGTCAGCAGCGAGCAAGGCCTTAAATGCCTTGGTGTGGTTCCCGGTACCATCGGCCTGAACCCGCCTCGGATTGAGTTTGGTTAAAGATAATCCCGTGCCTCGGCTCGGTGATGTTAAAATAATCCCGGCGTGAACTGTTTAAAGTGTTAACTGGTCACAGGCACTTTGCTGATACATTGCTCCGTGGTGTGCCAATCGTTATCTTCCTCTACGCACTCATTTACTCTGATTTCACTGCTTGTTTATATCTCACTGATGAATATTTGCCTGAAAAAGTACAGGTAATGGCTCCTGTAAATTGCCAACCCATTGCCTTACTGGTTGCTTCTTTTCCTGTGATTTATGTGCCTGGATATTGAAACCGACACAGAGTATGACATACCCAGGACTACGGTGATTAGCTTGGTTGTGAACTGTCTCACATATATCTAAGAGAGAGTGTTTAAGACTAGCAAACAGAGGTTCTTGGTCAAAGAGTAGCTTCTAATGAAGACCAATTTTTAGGGCAGGAAGTTGGAGGTTATAAAGGGCATGATTAGCAATGGTTTATTACCTTGGTACATTTCTTTTACGACAGCTCCAACCTCATTTAGAGGCAGCTTCTTAATTTGTTTCCTTCAAGCTTATAAATCCCATTGTTTTTTTTTATAATAAAGATGAGAGGCATATGTCAATACAGGATGGTTAAAAAAAACCTGGTTAACCCAAGTTTAAAGTGATTGTTCACCCACCTCCTACAATTCCAGCAGAATTTGTGTTTATAGTTTTGACGATCAAGTAGGGTGTTTAGAAATAATCCTGAAAAAATAAAAAAAAATGATATGGCTCATTACAGATCGTACATGTACATGTATGTACAAAACTGGCTCGCCACGGGAGCTTCATTGTAAATAAACATGTTGAAGACAAAAACTGAAATGTAACACAAAGCTCCTGTGGACAAGCCAGTTTTGTAAATGTGGCCAATTTCATAGAGCTGCTTTTCATAAACATTCCTTAAGCACAAAACACTCTTGCTTAGTAAAACCAGCTTACCAGCCACAACTCCAAGCGATGTATATTGTTTGTGATTGGTACTCAGATGTTGTTAGCTTACCATAAAAATCGCATGGAATGTTGGGCTCCTTACCCGATTTATTAAGCAAGTTTTTTTGTGCTTAAGCAAGGTTTTTTGTGCTTAAGCAACATTTTGTGCTTAAGCAGCTCTATGAAATTGGCCCCTGTAATGCCGGGGCCATATCTTGAGATTCAATTAAAGGTAGTATACACCATTTGCAGATATCAAAAAAAATTAATACAGAATTATTAAGAAATATCTTACTTATTTGAAAGTAAGTAATGATTCTAGACATCCAGCAAAATGAGGGCCCTAGATATCCTGTAATTGTTCCTAAAAATTGAATTGTATAAACCAAAATTCATTATCGCCGGACGGCGATCGCGAAAAAAACAAAAACAACATAAGAAAAACTGCCCAACTCCGGTTAAAAACGAACGTCGTTTTTCTTGCGTTTCTCAGCAACCATGATTGTAAAACTTCGGACAGGTCAGTTAAACGATATTTACTATGAAATACAACCCTCCAAATCAACCCATTCCTGATAATTAAACAAATTACCAATGGTGTATACTACCTTAAAGCTGGACCTAGCATTTTGTTCAGTCTTTCTATATACATGTACCCTACTCGTCAACATTATAAACTCAAATTCTCTGGAATTGCAGAAGGTGGGTAAACAATCCCCTTAAACTTGGGTTAACTTCTTTTGAAACCACAATGTATAAATACGCGCATTAGTCATTTACCACAATTACTCTACACTTTGTTTGAAGAAAACAAATGCCCTAGAAAATCCCGCTTTGAAATGTTATGTTGTTTTAATGATGAGTTCTGCTACTTGAGAAAGCTTAATGAAAACACCAATTGAAGCTACAGAGTAAACAGAATGCAAGTTCAAAGCAATTAATGTTATGCATTAAAGTTTGCTCCTGGTAATTCAAAATTATTTGTCAACAAAATCAACTTGGGAAAACACTTTGCACATATTTCAAGTCTCTCACCTACTGTGTTCGTCCCATGCCTTGTACCAGTGCCTTAACATTTTGTTTGTACACATCACTCAGGCAGAGCTAAATCTGTAAAAGTCTATCATGACAATCTAGCCTAAGGGGATGCCATATGTACATGTAGTGCTACTTTCGATTCCCTAGAATACAACATATAAAATTGTCAATTTCTTTGGACCCACACCTAAAAATAAAACTTGGCAAACCAAAAAAACACCACAGAGAAAATGTGGCAATTTTAAGGGCAGCTTGTCTTTACATAAAGCTATAGTGTTACAGGCTAATGTTCGAGGTCTGAGTCCCGGAGTCACAAAGGTCGAGTCACCGAGTCACAAAGGTCGAATCCCCGAGTCACAAAGGTCGATTCCCCGAGTCACAAAGGTCAAATCCCCGAGTCACAAAGGTCGAGTCCCCGAGTCACAAAGGTCGAGTCCCCGAGTCACAAAGGTCGAGTCCCCGAGTCACAAAGGTCGAGTCCCGAGCCACAAAGGTTGAGTCCCCGAGTCACAAAGGTCCAGTCCTGAGCCAAAAAGGTCAAGTCCCGAGCCACAAAGGTCAAGTCCCGAGCCACAAAAGTCAAGTCCCGAGCCACAAAAGTAGAGTCCCGAGCCACAAAGGTCGAGTTCAAGTCACAAGTTATGCCCTGTGTATCGGAAACAAGGCAATGGCCACCGCAGAAATTGTATTATTTTTGTGCTACACTGCCTGCATCGTTTTCAAAATATTTGTAATTTTGTTATTTGTGTTATTTTTGTTGAGTGCCGAGTGCCGAGTGCCGAGTCACAAGTCCAAGTCCAAGTCCAAGGGTTCAAGTCCTAGTCCAAGTCATTTGTCATCATGACTCAAGTTCAAGTCTGATTCATAGAAAATGGGACACGAGTCCCGAGTCATACAAGTCCTAGATATTGAGAGTCTTACCTGATGCAAGTAGTTTGGGTTTGTTAGCACTGTGAAAGCAGAGGTTATGTAGAGTCAGAGTAGCTAGCTTAGCTACGTCTTCATTTGTCGATTCACCCCATAGAAGCAATAACTCCAATGCATCTGAAAGATAAATGTATTGTAGTTTTCCATTATCTTACATTTAAATGAGCAAACCTCTGTACGTACATTCGTAAGTTTGTAAGTCTGCATTTTCCTCGGACACTGATGGCCCGACGGCATTCATATTTGGCACGTATACCGGCAGGGATCCTGAGCAGACAGTGACGGGGCCGGAGTTATAAATTACAAAATGAAATGGCAAAAAATGACGAATTATTACATTAGTGACAGCCTGTGCAACAGTATCGATTGAGGTCGATGTTCTTTTCATAGTATTAATCTGGCACACTTTCAACAGGCTCTGCACTATATTCATAATTTGAACACGTCCATTTGAACGGACGTCAACAGGCTCGCAATAATAGGGGGACAACTTCTCACTGTAATCAATCACTACATTCAGCAACTCTATGCATCCTACGAACTGCTAAAGACAGCAATCGGCCTAGTTTATTATCATAAAGCAACACAACTGATGATGCACAAATATAATTTCGCAGCTGATAAAACACGGTCCCAGCCGGTATTAACCAGCTCGCGCCGGAGGACGAGTATACACAAAACAAATCTCTGAAACTCGAAACTGATGACTTATAAACACGCTACAAGCAACTAGGAGCGAGGCCTGAAATATCTGTCAGTAACCGGATTAAAGTTGGCATGTGTGGGTGTGCTGCCCACAGACTGCCGGCCTTGGCCAAATGGGATCGATGTTCGTGAAAAATAATCCCGCGCCTGAATCCGGTAAATACAAAAAATATAAAAAAACGGCGTGAACTAGTTGAACGATTTGATCGATAAAGGGGTGCGCTTTCATTGTAAGTTGCAAGGCCAGCCACGATAGCGATCAGAATATTAACCTGAAGGCCAGGTGTGCGTTTCCAATGCGGTTACGCGTCACCACAGCCACCGCAAAAAGCCACAGTCCCCAGCAATTGGATAACAGGCGCGACCGTGCTGGTCCAGTGTTAAGGTTCAGGCTTACTCGAGAGCCAGGATTTGTTGCAGTAACGGGCCGGAGTCAAATCATAATGGCATTGTGTAATGCTGCATCCTTACACACAAAAACAAAGTGCGTTCGGCAAAATGACTTGTGAAAAACGATTTGCAATATTTTTACGCAATCTCTTCGGGAGCACTTCTTCAAAGGTTGAAGCGACCATTATGGCCGCTTTGCATCTTCGACCTTCCTGGTCACGGTTTGCTTGGATCAATGCACCACAGAGTAGTCTGCTCCAACAACACTACAGACACCAATAGCCTTTTTGTTGCTTTTCTATACCGGAGTTTGGCTTTATTAATTGGCGTTGTAGGATATTCTTAATTTCATAGAAGGATTCCAGCTTCTTCTCTGGCCTAATTACGAAAGTTTATTTCTGCACCTGACATTTTCAAATTGGACTTAACGAGGCTTTATACCAATCAATTTGTCGAGTTATTGTGGAAGTATGTTTATACACAATTTGCTATTTTCTTACTTCGAGTTAGCCAAGTTTTTGAGTTAGCTGGTTTTGACTTAGCGAGATTTTACTGTATACAATTAAAAGCTCATTTCGGAAGATAACAGGCAAATTTCTTTTCTCAAAACCCTCCCAAATTCTACACAGTAGAAAGATAGGTCATGAAGCTGCTAAGCACACAAATCTGCTTAGCATGAAAAGTTGTCCTTGGCAAAAACAGGGTTACAAACAAAATTGTTTGCGATTGATATTAAGCTGTTTTTTTGCTTAGCATAAAAAACCCATGGAATTTAGGCTGGTAACCCGTTTTTAAATTGTTGTGCCGAGCAGCTTTGTGAAATTGGCCCCAGCACAGACATACATTAATTCACCCAATTATACATCTTGCCTGCTTCGTTTGCCAGTGCCTTTAAACCTAACATACATGTTTGCATAGGAATGGTTTGGTCATACGCTATGACCAGCGGGGAAGATGTTAAAAACAAGTACGTATAGTTATAACAAACTGGTTCCACATTCATGGATACTGAATACACTGAATATGGATACACTCTATTACAACAACTTCACCTCATTATACGCCTTGCCTGCTTCGTTTGTCAGTGCCATTAAACCTTATATGTGACCTGTCACCACAAAATGAGAGTAAAGTCGCACAATGTGATTCAGAGATATGACCATCCAAAGTCAAAATATGAAGGGGTGGTCAATTTTAAGATTTTGCGTAATTTGGAAAGCCCATGACTTTCTAGAGCGCTGTAAAAAGTATTTATCGCAAAATCCCCAAGTTTTATGTATCATTGGAAAGTTCTCTTTCTCAGGAATTTGAAAATACCAATATCTCAATTTTCAATATTTCCGACTTTACTCTCATTTTGTGGTGACAGGTCACATATGTGACCTGCTCCATAGAAATCAGGAATAAGTCTCAAAATGACTTTTTGAGATATGCACATGGTGAGAAAGGGAATTTCATAAGCTTTCTAATGATACCCATCACAAGTGTGTATCTTCTTAGCTTAACGAGTTATGGTCTGATGAAGATGACAGGTGTATATTTATTTGCCGAATCCACATTCCGAGAAAAACAGCTTTGAAATAAACAAAATTTACCAAAATCATCTGGACAGCGCACATAAATCCTCTTCATTTTCATCTTTATTGATCGTTTTTACATACAAGACATTAATAACAATAATCTGTGATAACTACACTTCCTCAAAATACAATGTTCAGAAAAACGACTTGGTCACGATTTTTACCTATCATGCGTTCACTTCGACGACCGATTGCGTAAAACGGCCCCAGCGACTTATTCCTGATTACGATATAGCGGGTCACATATACATGTTTGCATAGGAATGGTTTAGTCATAATACTATGACCAGCAGGGAAGATGTTAAAAAACATCCAGAGGAGCCTATGTTCTACTTCTAATACAAGAGAAACAGGAAACCCTGGAGGCCTGTACTAATTGTTGATTCCAGAAACGCTACCCTGTAACAGACCTGGGGCCCATTTTATGAAGCTGCTTAGTACAAAAAACGTCTTGCTCAGTAACATTTTTTCGAAATCTGCCAATAGTGTATCCTACCTTTAAGCTCGATCTAGGTTTATTTCCAAACACCTTAATCATCAATACTAGGTCAACACACATTCTCTGGAATTGTAGGTTAACTTTTATTTAACTTTTTTTTTAAACCACCTTGTGGAAACAATACATTTCTTCCTGCGGCAACTCTTTTCAATTAGTAACTTCCCCGCCGTGTCAATGATTATATCCGTACCTGGGATTCTCATGACCATCTGTTGACCCTCCGTAGACAAGGTCAAGTTGGCTAGGAGTCGGAGCCAGAGGGCAGCAGACAGCTGTTTGCCAGACAAAGACCGTCGGCTAGATGTACGCTTCCTGTCTGGGGTCACTTGGGAAAAAGTCTGGAGGAATCCACTCTGTCAACAAAACAAAAATGTACAATTTTTGTAACTGAAACCAAATACAGTGGTTTGAAATGTTTACAAAAAGTACAAAATTAAAGGGGCATTATGCCCGGAAATCCCAAAAAATGTTTTGGATTGAACCGAGGCGCGGAATTATTTTTAACAAAACTTGATCGGAGGCGGGATCAGGCCGATGGTACCGGAAAGCACACCCACGCATTTACGTCGTTGCTTGCTGCTGACAGACATTTCCCGGCCTTGCTCGTGACGTGTTTATGCGTCATCAGTTTTGAATCTAGGGGAAAACTTTGCGTGTATATACGTCCGCCGGCGCGAACTGGTTAAAAGGAAACCAGCCTAATATCTTCCCATTCCTGAGAAAAGACGAAAAAACACCTGGTTTTGTACATCGGACACGACGAAGTACGGATACGATTTTCATTCAATGTACGATACACGTTGTGTGTGTACCACAAATAACACACAAGCACGTTTACGGCTGGAATCACGACTATACCCAAACTGCTCGAGTTGTTGGGGTTGCAAAAGTGGACCCTGGAAATCGATCTACACAAGAATAACACAAAAACGCCCAGTTTTTAAAGGATGGTTGTGTGGTTGTTTATATCCTACTTTTAAATGCTCTTTCCGATTAACATAATTTTATTCAAAATGGGTTTTGTAGTGCAATTCGGCGATTCCAGGATTCGGGATATGTAGGCTACAACATTTGCTTTTGCTGTAATTTTTTTAAATGGATGGATTTGGGGGGGTTATAGTATTGTATAGCAAATGTTGTTATACTGACTTGTTTAAAGGTTTGTATTCGTAGAAATACAAAACCAAGAAAAACAATCATGTTCTTGTAGTCTGGTTCCCTGACCATACTTAAGATGAAATTGAGCAAATTTTAAACATCAGGGAATCGTACGATTAGGGAATCAGTCTAGCTGGCTTGTACCCATTCATATCGATTGCTAACAAATTGCGGACTAACTAAATATGTTAAATTAGGAATAGTATTTGAAAGAAGTCAAAACGCTGATTGGCCGAAAAATACCTTTTTTTTTTCAAAATGACGTTGCACCAGGCGCCAACAATTTACAGAAAGGCTTTAGACTGTCAATCACCAACAGCCCAGTAAAAGGTATTTCATAATAATTGAAGTGATAGTTTTGTTTATGGATGTTTGCAAATGTTGTACACTCCCTTTAACGACACCAACCAACGGAGCAAGGAACATGTCAAGATAAAGGCTGGTGTTACATGACTTGTTTTCCATCCTTGTCATGTATTGACTGTGACTCACTGTAAACATCCATCTCTAAACTATGGAGCCCAAAAGTCAAAGGTCCCATGGCACAGCTTCCAGAACCCTCCCGCGGCCCACCTATTTTTACACTGGGTTTCCCTTTTACCCACTGCAGAATTATTTACAACCGTAACCACTAACTACCCAAAGAAACACTATTTTTATTGCGTCGTCATACATTCACTGTAACACAACAGTAGGATTTTAAATGCCATTTTCTCAAGAATAAGTTTTACCACTTAAATTAAGTTGGTGGTCCATATTTCTATTACCGAACTCACTAACCCCTTAATGTTGTATACCCTTGGAAAGCTCTTGTTCTACAGAATCCAGAAAAATAACTATAGTAATTTTAATGAAAGTCCAATTTTAAGCTTAATTTGTGGTGACAGGACACATATTGTTAAAGTTGGTGATACGCGTGGATTTACTCATTCAAATAGTGAACGTTGAATAATTAAGGACAATATGGTCCACTATTGACAAACATTCAATGCTGAGATTTGTGTACCAAAAATATAGGTTTTCCCCCCAAAAGTAAATATACAAACAAAAGAGGGACAATAGGGGGTTCATAATTGGAGATATTTACAAAAGCTGTGAGTACAATGGTGGTACATGTACGGATGCATGCTCGTATACATGCAGCCCTAAGGGGAACGTAACACAGTGGGACAATAAGATAAATTTACCCAAGAGCGAAAATTCTTAGAAATCTATTTACCCCAGAGTGGAAACGCCATAGCGTTAAAATTTACAATAGGACAAAGGAAAACAAAAGAGGGTAACAAAGGCTTTCCCCACAAGTCTCCATATGTGTGGATACGTACATGCACTCTCGGTGGTTTCATGTGTGCAGCAACTGAACTGCACATACGATGTCAAATGGTACGGTACCGATAAACCAACGCAAGATGGCGGCGCAGACTCGTTATACGTATCTGTCAATGACCTAAATTAGCATAAATTAGCATAAATAAGCTAGTTACATCATCAATGCAGTATATAAATATAGTCTTTCGCTTAAAACTTACTGAACTGGAACGCGCAATTTGAGCAATGACAAAAAAACATTTTTTTTAGTGAGTGAGTGACTGAGGGAGTTTTGGGTTTAGTGCCGTGCCGGCATCAGTGGCCATATTCACGGCGACCACTTTTTGAAACTGTACAAAGGCCTGCCAATACAAACAAACAAATGTATTCATTAGAGTACATTACATTCTTTCAAAATTTGTTCGGAAAAGTAAATCGAAATTACAAAAAGGCACAGACACACCAACTTTTAAATATTTCAATGTAATGCATACAGCATGATAGGCCTCTAATTGTTTTTACCTTCCAGAGAGCATTTCTGCATTCAGCTGCTAGGATGACATTGCTCAGCAAAACAAACAGTCCTTTAGTCTGTTGCCGATTATCTTTGAATTGACCAATCGCCTGCTTCTTCTCTCTGTCAACTTGCTGGATGATGCGATGGAGTAACGACGATCCTGATTGGCCAGGTAGACACTGGGATAGCGAGGAGCAGGCTGTAGTAAAATGACAAATATAAACACAGTGTTGATTGGCTGCTGTGGACTAATGTTGCGTTCCAATCACGTCGTGTTTATTGTGTTTATCGTGTTCACGAGTTCACGTGTTCACAAGTCGTATAATGGGGTTCTAATCGCCTGGTAACTCGTGTTCACCAGTGGTGAACTCGAGGTGGAATTTGTTTCTCCATGTTCACGACTTCATAAACAAATGAAATACTCGCGCATGCGTGTTGGGTCACGTACGAGTTCTTACGTGATAAAGAATATCCTTACCGCACGACTAACTCGACTGTGCGCGTGCGTCTTGGTGAGTAGCATTTGGAATACAACCCACTCGTGAACATGGAGAAATTCACGGTGAACACGATAAACACGACGCTATTGGAATGCAGCATAACAACGACTTCTATTTAGTTGGTTTAGTTTTGGTAAGGAAATAAATAAGATATGAAGTCTGTAACTGTGCTAACAAAGAAAGGAATGCTTAGACATAAAATGCTTAATGCCACATTGAATTATTAAATGTTAACTTTATTACATTATTTATTGGGCCAGCTATTTTGTAGAATAAAATAATGTGTCACGTAAATAGTGCTTAAAGGTAGGTTACACCATTGGTCATTGCTTGAATCATCACGAATCGTTTAACTGAGCTGTACGAAGTTTTACAATCATGGATGCCGAGAAAAGAACGAAAAACAGCGGGTTTTTCCAACCGGCGTCAAACAGTTATTCTTAGGTTATCTTTGTTAGAATTTTATAATGAAAAATTCGCGATCGCCGGACGGCGATCGCGAATTTTTCATTATAAAATTCTATTTTTCTGAGTAATTACAGGATATCTAGCGCAATCATTTTGCTGGATGCCTAGAATCAACATTTACTTTCAGATGAGTAAAATATTTCTTAATAATTCGGTAGTAAATATTTTCGATATCTGCAAATGGTGTATCCTACCTTTAAAGGAATCGTATACGTTTGGTAATTACTCCAAAAATTTATGGCAATAAAAACTTACTTGGTAAGAAGTAGAGCAGCTTTGGATAGTATAATGCATTTTCAGAAACTTTTAACTTTGAAGTACTGCGGTTATGGATTAAGATGTCACTTTTTATCCCCAAAAATTTGAATCTAAAAAGCGTTTAATACTGCAGTGACGTTTCTCAGAGTGTGTATTCCAATGCAGATTATTCTTCCTGCGTGGACAAAACCGCTCCAGAATTTCGGCAATATCTCAAAATCGCTACCACCTTTTGAAATTTTTACAGCTTAGTTTTATGGTATATATCTACAACTACATAGGATTGAAACAAACAGTGGGTTCAAATTACTAAACGTATACGATCCCTTTAACCTGTAAACAAAAAAACACGTTATATTCCTTCTTGGCCCGTTTTATAAATAAACAGGGTAAAATTGAAGAGTTCAGTTGCAAAATCTACTAAATGATATCAAGCGAAAGCTCTCAGTGCCTAGTACACGATAATCACATTTGTGTTGCTGGCATTTGGCAGCTTTTGCGCCTGAACTATTTAATTACTGTTTTATTGTTATGCAATCTTGATTATCCTACAATGTTTATGCATTGCTTAAAGGTCGGATACACTATTTGCAGACATCAACAATTTTTATTAAAAAATTATTAAAAAATATCTTACTTATTTGATTGTAAATAATGATTCTTGGCATCCAGCAAAATGATTGCACTAGTAATTATCAGGTCATTGTTTCAAAAATTTATGAAACCAATTTCGCAATTGCCAAATGACATAAATACCAAAAAAAACGAACGCCGTTTTTTTCTCATTTTTTTTCTTGGCATCCATGATTGTAAACCTGACAGGTCAGTTAAACAATATTTAAATTCTCATATCTTCGTTTAAAAAAAATACCAACAACTTGGTATGATGATGGAATGTCTGCGGTACACCGTGAGGATTTGTGGGTCGAGGATGGCGGTAGTTGTCGATCAGCCTGTCAGACGTGTTTACTGAGATGCGTCAGATTTATTTAAAGGTCATTCACCATTGCATACATCAAAACATTTTACCACCAAATCATTAGAAAAATATCTTAACAATATTTGAAAGTAAATTATGATTTTGGGCATCCAACAAAATGAATGCTCTAGATAATCTACCGATGTTTCAAAAAATTTATTAACAAAATCACAATTGCCGGACGGCAAAATAACAAATATAAGAAGAACAACTGCCTGACAGTTAAAAACTAATATTTTCTTGCTTTTTTTCTTGGCATCCATGATTGTAAAACTTCGGACAAGTCAGTTAAACGATATTTACTATACAATACAACCCCCCCCCCCCCCCCAATCCACACCTTCCTCATAATCCAAGCACTTACCACGTGTGTATACGACCTTTAAAAAGCATGGATGATCTGCCAAAGAAATCATCATTTTATTTTATTTTTCAGTTTGTATGGTCTTGGGGGAAAGGGGGGAGGGGGGAAGGGGAAAGGGGAAGGGGGGGGGTTCCGGAAAAAGATGACTCTTTGTACGCTTTTTGAAAAACAAACATGTTAGAGAAAAACATGTTAGAAGTAAAACACACAAGCACAAAAACACACAATACCTGGGGTGCAGTTAGCTGTATAGACTGCCAGGAGGGACAAGGTGGCTGATAGTAACCTGATATCAAGGATACACCAAGACCACAGTTTAAGGACAACAGATGTCAATCCTGCTCCAAGGCTGGCTATCTATAATCAGACAATATTAAAGGTAGGACATACCATTGGTAATTGCTTGAAATATCATGAATTGGGTGGATGTAAAGGTATATGTAAGATACAACATTGGTAATTGCTCGAATTATCAGGAATGGGTGGATGTAAAGGTAATGTAGGATACATCATTGGTAATTGCTTCAATTATCAGGAATGGGTAGATGTAAAGGTACATGTAGGATACATCATTGGTAATTGCTTGAATTATCAGGAATGGGTGGATGTAAAGGTAGGATATACCATTGTTAATTGCTTGAATTATCAGGAATAGGTAGATGTAAAGGTAGGATACACCATTGTTAATTGCTTGAATTATCAGGAATGGGTGAATGTAAAGGTAGGATACACCATTGGTAATTGCTTGAATTATCAGGAATAGGTAGATGTAAAGGTAGGATACACCATTGTTAATTGCTTCAATTATCAGGAATGGGTGGATGTAAAGGTAGGATACACCATTGTTAATTGCTTGAATTATCAGGAATAGGTGGATGTAAAGGCAGGATACACCATTGGTAATTGCTTCAATTATCAGGAATGGTGGATGTAAAGGTAGGATACACCATTGGTAATTGCTTCAATTATCAGGAATGGGTGGATGTAAAGGTAGGATACACCATTGTTAATTGCTTCAATTATCAGGAATGGGTGGATGTAAAGGTAGGATACACCATTGTTAATTGCTTGAATTATCAGGAATAGGTGGATGTAAAGGCAGGATACACCATTGGTAATTGCTTCAATTATCAGGAATGGTGGATGTAAAGGTAGGATACACCATTGGGAATTGCTTGAATTATCAGGAATGGGGGATGTCAAAGTTGGATACAGCATTGGTAATTGCTTCAATTATCAGGAATGGGTGGATGTAAAGGTAGGATACAACATTGGTAATTGCTTCAATTATCATGAATTGGGTGGATGTAAAGGTAGGATACACCATTGGTAATTGCTTGAGTTATCAGGAATTGGGTGGATGTAAAGGTAGGATATACCATTGGTAATTGCTTCAATTATCAGGAATGGTGGATGTAAAGGTAGGATATATCATTGGTAATTGCTTGAAATATCATGAATTGGGTGGATGTAAAGGTACATGTAGGATACATCATTGGTAATTGCTTGAATTATCAGGAATGGGTGGGTGTAAAGGTAGGATACACCATTGGTAATTGCTTCAATTATCAGAAATGGGTGGATGTAAAGGTAGAACACACCATTGGTAATTGCTTGAATCATCAGGAATGGTGGATGTAAAGGTAGGATACCCCATTGGTAATTGCTTGAATTATCAGCAATGGGTGTATTTGAGGGGGGTTTCTATTTCATAGTAAATATCGTTTTACTGACAGTTGTTCTTGGTTTTTTTTGTGATCGCCGTCCGGCGATCGTGATTTTCTTGTTATACAATTCAATTTTTCTGGACAATTACAGGATATATTGCACAATTATTTTGCTAGATGCCTAGAATCATTATTTACTTTCAAATGAGCAACATATTTCCTAATAATTCGATAGTAAACATCTCTATGGTGTATCCAACCCTTAAAGTAATTGAAGTTTATACTATTTGTAATAATTAAATTTACCTTTTGATCAATTAAAACAATTACCTACACTAATGAAATAACCTGTTGTGAACAGAAAATGTTCCACAAAAACTTTAACAAATGCATTAACAAAAATAGTCACAAAAAAGTCAAAGGACTAAAAGTTAATATTTATGATTGCTAAAATTATATTAACGGTAAAACATGAACATAACTTCTTTTGGTACATTGCATTATGGAGACAATCCATAGGGTTTGTGTGCCAAGGGAAATCTCTCTAAACTCAAACTCAGAACATTCTAAAATAATAAAGTTTTCAACATCACACTAATTTGTTCTCTTCTACATTTTTTTTCAATATACCCTAACCCAATTCTACCTCTAAACCCCTTCACTTGAGACCCAACGCGCTGTGGGGACACGAAAATGTCCCCACTACTCGGTCTGTTTTTTTCCCAAACAAAATATCCTGTCCCCACAACTAGATTGAGGCTAGAACAAAAACAGTGACTAACATTTAAAAAATATATTGGAAAAAACTAATGAGAATTAATCAATCTAACCACAGAGGGGACAGGAGAATTTTGTTTATATCTCCGAGTGTTGAATTGCGGCACAGTAAGGTTTTCAGAATTCCAGAATAAAAGGATGTTAACATGACATCTTTGCAACCATACACACCTTGGCTTCCTGGCTGTCACATAAACAGTTCTGCAGTAGACCCATGTGGCTAATGAGCTGCAACAACAGAGGTTCTTCCTGCAGAAGAAAAAGAAGAAACAGAGGAATTGGTTAGTTGTCTCATCCATACTTTGTAAAAATCAGGGTTGGTCCCACAATTTCATGAAAAATGTTCAAAATTCCACGATGATTGTTTCGACCTATATGTGACCATCCACGACAAAAGGGCTGTAAAGTCGCCAAAGCTTATTTTGAGAAAAGGACCATTACAATAATTATGTGAAAAACAATAAAAAACTTTTGAAAAAACAAACTTAATTTTCATATTCAGTGTTACTTGCTGTAGCTAATCGTAAATACCAACTATGTCTTGTAATACATCATTTTAAAGATTATTTTCTTGTAGATTTCATTTCTCTAAATATCTCAAAACGTCAAGATATCTACTTTACAGCCCTTTCGTCGTGGATTGTCACATATCTAGTTTGACTCGTCTTTAATGTTGCTGCAATGTTAATGTAGGACACTAGTATGTATATTGTATAAAAAGGGATTTCCACACTATTAAAAAGTCACCATAGTCAATTATCCAGTGAATATACACTTTTTGGCCACGAGACAAAATATAACCGGAACAAAAATATGACTGGAAAAAGCAAAACTCATTTTTCAGGTTTTTTTCTTATTTAAAGGATGTGGTGGGAACCCTGAAACATAGGCGTTCACACTGCATGGCCCATGCGCTAGTGACGTCACAAACCAACCACTAGTGAACCATTGGTCAATGGTCGAACTTGCTTCCAGCCATTTCTAACTAACTCCAGAATTAGAGCAATCCTGGAGTTAAAAGGGGTGCGTACAAATGCGAAGTTGACCTCTTGTGTCCCCCCGGGGCCACACCAGATATTGTTATAGTGATGGGAGAAGTCTAAATATTTTTTAATTATAGAAATGATTGATTCGACTTTGTCACCTTTTTCTTGGAAACTGGCCTTGGGTGCTGTAGGCATTCTACGTTGAGTTTTGCATGCGTGTGTTGTATGTTGTCCAAGATGGATTCAATCAATCCAGCTGCAAAAAAACAAACAAAACCATGAAAGAAAAAGAACTAAAAAGGAGCTCTTAACCAGTTCGCGCCGGGATTATTTTAACATCACCGGGCCAAAGCGGGATTATTTTTAACAAAACTCGATCCGAGGCGGGTTCAGGCTGATGGTACCGGAAAGCACACACACGCATTTCCGGCCTTGCTCCCTGCCGACAGACACTTTTTTGTTTGTTTAGAAAATGTATTCCCAATTTTTTTTTCTAAATATATTAAACTGAAAAAAAAAATACTCAGAATGGTTTCCATCTGTTTTAAGCTGCAATATTGAACACAGATCTGTGATCATTCTACACAAAGGAACCCTTGAATACAACATGTACATGTACAAAAATAAAAACAATTTCTCCCACGAAGATTTACAAGATATAGAATGTTTTCTAACTCTAGAAATGAGACAGAAATGGGCAGACGTCAAAATTAAAGGTATGTAGGTATTAGGAAAGAAAATACAATTCTCCTTACAATACTGTTATCGGACATTTTCCGTTAAAATACGGGTTAAGCCTGTTTGAAGTTTGCATTTATGGACAGTAAAAAAGAAACTGAGGAAAAGGCCCACAAAGGTTTAAAATTTGTAAAATGAACCACGCCAAACGTTTTTTAATAAAACGTTTTATTTCACACATTTTACCATATAACAAAACTTCAAAACACGTGTAGAAGACATATCAAAGATTACAAACGTGAATAAAATATGAAAATGGTAAATACATATAAATTTAATTTTTCTTCACTTTGGACTGTGCCCAGTTCTGTCTCATTTTGCAATAGATAACGCCTCACAGAAAGAGGAAACTAGACCAGAAAAAAGAGGAAAAGATTATATTTCCTCTACTTCTGTACACATAAAAATGAAGAAAAAAACCTGAAATGTAAACTAAAACAGAGAAAATCAGCTTAAACAAGGAAATTTCACATGCTTGCAAATATGTGACCCGCTCCATCGTAATCAGGAATAAGTCGCTGAGGCCGCTTTACGCAATCGGCCGTTGAAGTAAACGCATGGGTGAAAATCGTGACCAAGTCGATTTTCTGAACATTGTATTTTTAGGAAGTGTAGTCATCACAGATTATTGTCATTATTGTCTTGTATGTGAAAACTATCAATAAAGATAAAAATGAAGAGGATTTGTGTGTGCTGTCCGTATGATTTTAGTAAATTTTGTTTATTTCAAAGCCGTTTTTCTCGGAATGTGGATTCGGCAAATAAATATACACCTGTTATCTTCATCAGACCATAACTCGTTAACCTAAACAGATACACACTTGTGATGGGTATCGTGGTCGGGCGGTTAAGAACTCGGTTTTCTGTTCCGCAGAGCGTGGGTTCGAATCCCGGTGTCGACACGTGTGTCCTTAAGCAAGGCAATTAAACCACTATTGCTTCGTCCTTCGGATGGGACGTAAAGCTGTAAGTCCCGTGCGTTTTGTAATGCACGTAAAAGAACCCAGTAACACTCTTCGCTAAGAGAAGGGGTTTGTCCCGGTGTTCCTGGCAGTGCCCCGGAATAGGTAACTAGATAGATGGCGCTTTACAAATGCATGATCATCATCATTAGAAAGCTTATAAAATTCCCTTTCTCACCATATGCATATCTCAAAAAGTCATTTTGCGACTTATTCCTGAATTCGATGGAGCGTGTCACATATATTAAAGGTTCTATTAAAATGTGCATTGTAAAGACTATTGTAATTGTTACATTTAACAGCTGTTTTCTTAGCCTGATGACTGACAGCCAGTAGGTTTCTTAAAGCACAGATGATCCCAGTCTTCTCGGAGGCAGACCCAGGATTGTCTATGGATCTCGCCAGTGTTCCATCAAAGGCTTGAAGGAGAACGCTACAAAGCTGACTGCCACTTGATGTTGAACAACCTGAAGAGAAAATATAGGTTGGATGTACACTCAAGGAAAAAAGAAACGCAACACGTACAATTTTCATTTTTTTAAAAAGGAAATAGGACCGGCATTGTAAAAATGGTACATGTTCTATATTTTGAGCAATTTAGAGATAAACGTCGATCTTTATTTATCTCGTTACGGCTGAGTGATTTGGGCGAGTTCCAAAACTGTGTTTGTGCATTTTATGCTAATGGTTACACATGAGAAAATCCTAGAGATGAGTTTGACCACTCCTGTCCTGAACACAACCCTTGCCTATAAAAAAGACACCAAAATGATGCCAAAAACACTTGTATCCATGATGCCAGGTGCGACATTACTGTCGATCCATGATGCGACGAATTACAGCTGTTTTTGACACGAATGGAGGTCATGTTAATTATTGAACTGTTAATGCCACTTTTGTGAGCGGTGGTGCTAACTTGTTTTGTTTTTGTTGTTAAAAATGAAATAAACATTAGATTACTGGGCTAAAATGTCAAGGACATAATGGGATTCACACATGTACATTTGATTTCACAAAATTCGGGCAAAACTATAAACAAATCAGTGGTGCGTTTCTTTTTTCCTTGAGTGTAGTATTTGAAACTCGTGACTTCCAACTGTTCTCATTATGCAATATGTGTCATCCCATGAAGTTGAAACACAAAAGTGTGACATTTTGCTATATTTTCAATTACATGCCATCTATCTCCTAAATTATTTGAATATTTATTCCTGATATTTGTCTTGGATGTTGGACAGAATTGGTCAAATTTTGCACCATTCGAACATTAGTATCCTGAGAGATTTGACATTTCATGACAAATTTAGTACCCCGATGTTGCAAGATTTATTGTACACACATCCTCAAGTTTGTATTTTTGTGGAGACATCTCTTTGTTGGTGTGTTTCTAAATTCGGTACCCTGTGAAGAACTGAACACAATGTGGACAGTGGTCAAAAGGGTAATTTCTATAGATGAATAGGGTTCCACAAGAGATTTAACAAAATAGATTTTTAGATTTTACTCAAATTACTCAAAAACTAGGGTTACGATGGGGGTTAGGGTTAGTGTTTGGGTTAGGGTATAATACAGGGTATATTGGGTCGAAATTTCAACCCAGGAAATTAATTGTGGTTGAAATAGGAGCATTTTGAAAAACGTGCTCGACTTTCTAACTATTTTGTACACCCCTTCTCTGCATACTAAGGTCATTATAAGGTCATTGTAGGTAAACTACAAGAGATATATTGAAAAATATGTTCCGACGTAACACATGTCACAGTAAGGTACACCATGTTAAATTGTTTATAGCTACTGATTCACTTGTATTTCAGTAAAGATGTAACTAACTTTAAAGCTTGTATGGGGTCATTTCTATGTGTGTACTTAAACATGCTTAGCAAAACTGTGTAGTGATAGTAGATGTACTGAAACATAAAAATGACGTCGTGTTCCAACTTAGTGGAATGACCCACATGTAAGAAATGAAAGCGAAATGACAGTATATGAATGAACAATAAAAGATAACAAAAATTTAGTAGGAAAATGTAAATCCCAAACAAAAAGACAGACAAAGGATATATACCATCAGTTATTCTCTCCTCATCAAGGACCTGTGATACATCGATGTCATCTCCATCCTCTTCCTCAGCATCATCTTGGCAAGACTGCATATCATCCTTCCTACGTACCTCTTTACCTTGTCTTCCATGCATCTTGGCCAATAAACTAGCCAGGAAGTTAAGAGAAACTGTCCTGGTAGATAAGGCCATTGGTGATTTTACAATATGGATGATAGCCGCTGGAAAAGGTAAAACAAAACAAAAAAGCAAATATTGTTTAACCAGTTCGCGCCGGAATTATTTTGACATTGACCGGCCCAGATGCAAGATTGTTTTTCACGAACCTCAATCAGAGAGGCATCGGTGGGTAGCACACTCTGATATTTATGGCCTTGCTCGCTGCGAGTGGGTTGCCGACAGATATTTTCGGCCTTGCTCGTGAAGTGTTTATCCATCATCCATTTTGAATTACCAAAAAAATATTAACTGGTTAACCAGTTCGAGCCGGATGACGAATATAAACGCAAAGTTTTCCCCAGTTTCAAAACGGATGACGCATAAACACGCCACAAGCAAGGCCGGAAATGTCTGTCAGCAGCGAGCAAGGCCGGAAATGCGTGGGTGTGCTTCCCGGTACTGGCGGCCTGAACCAGCTTCGGATTGAGTTTCGTTAAAAATAATCCCGCGCATCGGCTCGGTGATGTTAAAATTATCCCGGCGCTAACTGGTTAATATACATATGTACATGCATGTCTTATTTATTTTTGATAGGTTTTCCCGGTCAATTTTGGCAAATGAGCAGCCAATTTAACCACCGCGCCATTCTATTTCGTGCGAAATTGAATGCTGCTGAAAACCGTGATTCAATTTCGTTTTATGACTTGTCAAAAGTACTGTTGCGTCTTTCGATTTAATAACAAAATAACCATTCAATTTGCCAATTCAACAAAACAGCATTCAAATTAGCAGGAGCTTTTTCGAGACGTATGTTTGGTCATTTAAATTCATTATTGGGCAGAAATTTCTGCCATTTGTGCAATCTAAAAAATGCCCTGCTACAATTGTGTTTCCTTTATAATGTTAAAGACCAACAGGCTTCATATAGAATGTCATGGCCCAGTGGTTACGGTGTTCGACTCATGTACGATGGTGCTTGGGTTTGAACCCGACCAGGAACATGGTGTTTGTGCCCTTGGACAAGACACTTAACTACAATTGCCTCTCTCCACCCAGGAGTATAAATGGGTACCTGCGAGGGTCGAGGCCGATTGAGCGCCTATAAACGGCTGCCGCGTGGTCCAGGGCCTGATGAACGGGGTAATAATTGTAAAGCGCTTTGAGATCGTTGATACGATGTAAAGCGCTATATAAGCACGAACATTATTATTATATAAAATATACAAGAAACATAAACGAATAGAGAAAAACAAAAGGTTTCACTGACTCATAAGTGATGATACGAAAACAGTTTTCTACTTCCATCTATTTTGTTTATCTGTTTGTTTCCCTTTTGTCGTACTTCGTAAAATTTTCATTCAGTGAAATTAATTGCCTCTTTACGGAATTGAAAAAAATTAATCAGCAAAAATTTCCAGTCGAACCAGCTTTGCTAAATTAAATGACGATCATGCGTCACGAAAAAAACAAACCGACAATATGCTGATTCGAACACATTGGTAAAGGAATTTGAATGCCTCGAAAATAAATTGAATGCCCAAATTCTGAATTGCAAACAGCGAAAACTGGAGATGAAAAATTGCTTTAATTCGAACGCACGGACATTAAATTTGCTGGTCATTTGCCAAAATCGGCCGGGAAAACCTATAAATTAAATGAAAATCTCCCTTCCAATTTGAAAATATACGACTCCATATGTGACCTGTGACCTACAGCTACAGCTTTTTACTTCACTGGAGTATTTTACAGTATAACTACACTTTACTTTACTATACTATAAAATGAAACTAAAATAGGGATGGGAAAAAGTTACTGTCGATCAAAAAGTGACATCTGATTAAAAAAAAGACACACAAATTTATGATTAACCAGTTCGCGCCGGATGACGTATATAAACGCAAAAATTTCCCTAAATTCAAAACGGATGACGCATAAACATGCCAAGTTCAAGTTCGGAAATGTATGTCAGCAGCGCGCAAGGCCGGAAATGCGTGGGTGTGCTTCCCGGCACTTCAGCCTGAACCCGCTTCGGATCGAGTTTCGTTTAAAATAATCCCGCCCCTCGGCTCGGCGATGTTAAAATAATCCCGGCGCGAACTGGTTAAAATGACACCACTGTCGTGTGTGCACATGTATATTTAAAGATATTAGGCGCAAAAGCTACAAAAAGCCAGCAAAAAGGATTTGATTATCAAATATTATTACCTCATTTTTCATGGAAGTGGCGTTGAGCCGCTTTTGCACCTGACGTCTCTTTATTTTTTGATTTTTTGAATATTTAAAGGTACGATACATCATTGGTAATTGCTTGAATGATCACGAATGGGTGGATTTGGGAGTTGTTTTTTACAGTGAATGTTCAAAGTTTTACAATCATGGATGCTGAGAAAAGCAAGAAAAACAGCGTTTGTTTTCAACCGGCGATGGGCAGTGGTTCTTATGTTGTTCTTGTTTTTTCGCTATAGTGATTTGCTGTTTTTCATTAAAATTAATATTTTTTGGAACAATTACAGGATATCTAGCGCAATCATTTTGCTCGATATCTACAATCTTAAATTACTTTTAAATAAAATAATTCAGTAGTACAAATTTGTGATACCGTATCTGCAAATGGTGTATCCTACCTTGAAAACCTGCATTAAAGCTATTCAAATGTGACCCGCTCCATCGAAATCAGGAATAAGTCTTGAAATGACTTTTTGAGAAATGCACACGGTGAGAAAGGGAATTTCATAAGCTTTCTAATGATACCCATCACAAGTTTGTATCTTCTGAGGTTAACAAGTTATGGTCTGATGAAGATGACGGGTGTATATTTATTTGCCGAATCCACATTCAGAGAAAAACAGCCTTGAAATAAACAAAATTAACCAAAATTATACGGACAGCGCACACAAATCCTCTTAATTTTCATCTTTATTTATCGTTTTTACATACAAGACATAAATGACAATAATCTGTGATAACTACACTTCCTAAAAATACAATGTTCAGAAAAACGACTTGGTCACGATTTTCACCCATGCGTTCACTTCAACGACCGATTGCGTAAAACGGCCCCAGCGACTTATTCCTGATTACGATGGAGCGGGTCACATATTCGGTTGATGATGAAATATTTTAATATTCGGTATATCCCTACCGACCTGAAATCAAAACTTATATGGAGGATTTTGGGGTTCATGTAAATAAAATGTCCATACCTGTGATGACAGTCCAATGGCTGACAATGACTGGCTTGAGATCTTGAAATCCTCCATGACTACACCCAGTGACTTGAGTTAACATGAGCATATACGCAGACTGCCATACATCGTGTATGTGCTGCCAGATTGGGGATCCTAAAAATCAAAACGATTTTTCATGAAGTTCGCCTCTTCGTGAAAACGGTGACGAAATCTACACTCAGAAAGACATTTTCTCATGTAGTACATCAATTGTTTTCGTACATTGCGTCATGGGGACAATCAATGTGTGTGCTAAGGGAAATCTCTCTAATCTCAAACTCAGAACACTCTAAAATTCTAACATTTTCAACATCACCCTAATTTGTCTTCTTCTATATTTTCTTTTATTATACCCTAACCCAATTTTACCTTGTTTTACTTTACTGAAGACCCAACGCGCTATGGGGACTCGAAAATGTCCCCACTACTCGGTCTTTTTTTTTCCAAACAAGAGAACCTGTCCCCACAACTAGGTGGAGGCTAGAACATGACATTATGGGGATATTCTATAGGGTTCGTGTGCTTAGGAAAAATCTCTCTAAACTCAAACTCTTAAAATTCTTTCGACCTAAAATGTCCAACATCCCCCTAATTTGTCTCCTTTTTTCTTTTCCTTTCATTATATCCCAACCTAATTCTACTGCTAGATCCTTTCTGGAGACCCGAAATGTTATGGGGACACAAAAATGTCCCCACAACTCGATCAGATTTGTTCAAACAAAAGAGAGTGTCCCCATAACTCGGTGCGCCTACCCTGCAAATTTTGCTTTCAGATGATTTTTATGATTGGGTTGTCAGTCCAGAGACATACCAAATTAACTAAAGCTATCCAAAAATCGACGCTGTGCCACTTTCCAGTTTAATTATTTGGTTACCTGAAGACAAAACACACCTTAAGGCCGGTTCATACTCGGCGCGAAAGCAAACACGAACGCGAATTTGTGACGTCAGGGGGAGATTTAGCGATGCGAAATCTCAAAAGTTGAACACATTTCAACTTGGCGAATGTTCGCAGCGAATGCTTTGTGACGTCAAATTTGTATCGCATTCACTTTCGCGTGAAGTATGAACCGGCCTTTACATCTGTATGATTGGACTTCAAAGGAGATCAGAAAGGTCCAAAAATGTTAAAATAAAATAGCTCAATTGATGTTGAGATTGAATAGGTTCAAGTAAGTATGAAGAGGTTTCAAAGAAAATATTTATCACCCATGTTTAAATGCTGGTATCGTTTGGCGCTTTGAAGAATTATTTTTCTAAAAGTGGCGCACACTCGATTTTGAGTGCTGGTGGTTAATTAAACATATCTTAGAATTAAAAAAAGCAAATAGGGTATAACAAACGGCATTTGGAAGCTAAATTTATAGTTACCTTGAAGCTCATACAAACATCAATATCAAATGCTCAATATTTAATGAGCAAAATGACACGTTCTACTTGTACAATTTTTTTTTAAACACACGTCGTACATTAGGAAGCATTTTTATCAATACCTGAAATAAGGCCCATTCACATTGAAACAAACTGTTCATTTATTGACAATATCAAATTTATCAAATACAATTTGCATTCTCGGCCTTTAAAGTCTTTGGTTGGTACAGTAACATTTATTCATTGATTAGATAGATTACGTTTTTCAATACCTGAGCAATGTGGGATAATCATCGAACTCAGGGTTGAAAAATCACCTTTTTTTGACCTGTTCCCTTTTGAATATGTAATTGTTTACTTCACAGTGTGAAAGATTAATAGTTTTTCTGTTACTTTTTGAAAACAAATATATACAGTGAAACGCTGCTATAACGAACATCACAGGATCCACAGATTTTGTTTGGTTTATCGATCGTTTGGTATAGCAATTTTTAGCCGCCGATCCGCCAGGTGCCAGATTTAACACAAAGCACCATAAGTTTGATGTCTGGGAATAAAAAAAAGGCAAAAATAGCATTTGATATACCCAGCGGATTTCCAAAAATAATTTAAAAACAATGTTTGGTATGTTTGGACACAAAATTCGGAAGCCAAAAACAGTGGATTTTGTTAATAAATCCGTTGACTTTTATTCAACAACAATGTTTGGTATTTGGAGCCAAGGATGATGTTCGGTATAGCTGAATGTTCGGTATAGCGGCGTTCAACTGTATTAAAAATTCCACTTCCGCACATATTCTGGCCCATTTCTCGAAATCAGAATCCCGACTTCCGACTCATTTTTTTCTTAATCATAATCACGTATGCTGGCTCTGGCATTCCGATTAGTCTACTTCCAAGTATGCTTTCCTCAAGCCACAAATGCCCTAGTTGACAACACACAGTCCCTATACTCTCTCCAAAGCAGACCAAATCAGTGCTTCAATCAATACTGTAACTCTAGAACGCTAATTACAAAGGGGTCGTAGATATTGAAATGTGAAACTGGAGACTAAGGAATCCTCTTCGCAACCTTCGTCAGTCTTTCCCGCTACGTGATTAGACGTCACTCTAGCTTCTCTTCTATTTATTCTTCCTGGAATTTGAGCTTTATCAATCAATTTTCCGGACGTTTGGCAAAGAGTGGTAATGAAAAGTGTTGGACTTGATGAAGTATGCATTAGTTCCTTGACCTTTGGAACACTAAGATTGACAAAAAAACACACTCTTCAACTTTTAAAAAAGGGCACTCAATAGAGCGCATATCTCCGCCCCAAACAGAAACAGAAAGCACGACCTGTTTAAAATGGCCAACAGAGGGCACTATTTAAAGGCAGTATACACCATTTTGCAAATATATTATACAAAAATAAATAATGAATTAGTATGAAATACCTTACTGGACTGTAAGTGAATAACAGTCAAAAGCATCCTGTGAAATCATGACACCACCACCCCCCCCCCCCCCCCCCAGTTTTGCCCCAACACTTTTTCCGCAACTTTATTTTAGAATCATAAAAAGTTAAAGATAGAGTTTGAATCATCGGTTCTGTGAACACATTTTGGATCAATGAAAGCATTATAACCATTGGTACAGCCGTCAATAATGTTCAGTAAACATGTTTTTGTACGATTCTGCGAATTGTTGCTCTATATAGTGGCTATATTCCGGACCATTGACAATAAGCAATATTGCCCCCCCAAAAAAAAATTAAAAAAAATATTTTGATAATTCCCTGACGCCTATAAATTGCTGTTTCGTATGAAAGAAGTCAAAGAACCAGACTACAAAACAGCATTAATGTTGTTGTTTTTCCAGCATCTATGAACTTTAAAAATAGGCCAGAGTCACAATATTTACTATAAATGTTAATTGTCTAACCCATCCATTTTTGAAAATTACAGCAAAAGCAAATGATGTATACCATCCTTTCAAGAAAATGGTCCAGTACAACATTATCTGCCAAAACGTAAACAAAATCATTCAAAGTGATTCAGATTCCTGATCTTGATCCAGATCAATCTGAAAATGTGTATGGAATCATCCTTTACCCATATGCTATCTACCCACCAAGTTTTGTCAAAATCCCTCTTCATGTTGTTTTATTCATTGTAATCCTGCTAACAAACAAACAGACAGATACACAAACCAGGCCCGTACGCAGGATTTTGTATGGGGGGGGGGGGGGGGGGGGGGGTGCGAATTTGTACTGATGGGACCAACAATAAAACAAAACATTTTTGTGCGCCAGTGCCGTTATTTCTACATCAAAATACCATTATTTACCCTGGAAAATGTGGACCTTTTGGTAATTTGGGGGGCGAATTTGTACTGATGGGACCAAAATGGGGACCAAAATTTGTCGTGTGCCAGAACAGTTATTTATACATCAAAATACCATTATTTACCCCGGAAATGTGGACCTTTTGGTAATTTTTGGGGGTGCGTACGCACCCGTCGCACCCCCCCTGCGTACTGGCCTGCAAACAAACTAATAAATGCCTGAAAAAATATAACTTCTTTGGCGGAGATGAAAATCTACCCTATAGAGTTTTGCAGTTTGAAAGTAAGTACTTGTATTTAAAGAGAGGATCTTGATGAGAAAAACCACACCAGATTCAAGGACGGAAAAAACCAATGACAATAACACTTTTCCAATAAAACCTTGTCATTTAGGATTGGTCAGATATGGCAAGTGGCTTTATATTTCAGATGCAGCAAGGCCGTATATAAAATACATGTATATATATCAGTGAACCAATCTTAATCCTTCCAGTCTAACATATGGTCCCCCTCACAAACACACATAAACCACAATGACAGCTGTAATACTCAACCATCATCTTGGCTATTTCTGGCCTGGTTCAGATTACATGTCTAATTATCTCACTTCCAATTTTTTAGTAATTGAAAATCGAGATCTATGAAACACCTGGGGCTGTACCAAGAATGAAACTCTAGCTAAGCATAGAGATCAGATCTATGCTCCAATCTGACCTCTGCAAATATGCAATCGCTGCAATATTTTTGTTTAAACAAAACGTTTGTTGCCACCCTTGCCCCCCCCCCTCCCCCCCCCAAAAAAAACCCCAAAAAAACCAAAAATACAAGAATAGCTAAAGATATAAAACTAAGACCAAAAAAACTTGGACACAGTTCAACTAGATGAATTTGTAAACTACAAGGAAAACTGACTAGTTAAATTTGCATAAATGTGACCCACTAATGAGTCCAATGTGTTAACAATGTTTTTTTTTCAATTTTACAGTTGGTCAGAAAAAGCCGGAAATAAGCTTTCATTTGATATATGGCACAACTCTGTAGTGTAATGCATTGGTCTTTCACAATTTTTCTCAGTTATATTCAAAATGTCTTGGAATAGAAATGAAGATTTACAATTGTAGTGCTTTATCGGATGCTATGGTTAGAGAATGACAAAACTTGTATTAAATTTAGTTTAGGAATCAAAACAATCTATTCAATCGATCAGATCTGAAAATATAGGTGTTGGAGAAACCAAAATGCCTTAAAACAAAAATATACTTTTTGTTGAAAGAAAAATCACCTTTGAGACAATAAATGGCCCTTTACGTAAACATGGATTTTGCGACATCATACTCATTTGTCCGGACGGGGACACAAATGTACATTTATGCAAGTTTACCTAGTCAGTCTCTCTTTAGTTTTTTTTGTGTATTATAAAGTAAAAAAGTTTCCTTATTGAGTGATCCCTTCAATGTCGCTTTCCAGGTTGTATCGTAAAATCGGGTGTGATCCCTGGCCACATGGAATTCTGGTGTTTATGACTTCTGACTAGCGCCTCGAACAAAGATACTGACAATTTGGGAGACCGCCAACATAGGGCAAGATAGCTAAATTGGTAGAGCGTCGTACCGGTATTCCGGAGGCCGAAAGTTCAAGTCCCGCCTTGCCGATTTCTTTGTTCACTTTGAAATGTATGCAAATTGACCTGTGGTTTATTTGTGTAAATTACAAATCTGACAACAACAAATCTTCAGAAAAAAGTTAAACATTTATTTTTTTTGGATTTCATTGAATTTTATGATGAAAATGGGTAAAATGTAATTTAAAACTTTTGGTGGTGATGAGCTGCAATGATAATTAAAAATCCATCACACTTAGAACACTGTCAAAGAGCGACACTGCTAGCATTCTTATCAAGGGCTAATTTCAAAAAACGTGTGAGCACATCGATCTGCTTAGCATGAAAATTCTTTCAGGAAAAAACAGGGTATTACAAACCAAATGTTCAGGTGATGTTTATTGTTTGTGACTGGTATTCAGCTGGTTTTTGCTTAGCATGAAAAGCAAATTGAATTTTGGCTGCTAACCTATAGTTTCTACTGAGCAAGACTTTTGTTGTGCCAAGCACATGTGCTTACATTAATGTGCAATTTGTGTGTTTTCTAAAATTGGCCCCAGGCCAGATAATCCAAACAACACCTGCCGACAATTAATGATTTTTACTTCGACAGATAACGAGTGTCGTGTCGTTTTTAATTTCCCCAAAATACAGAAACAAACTCGCCCACGTGTGTATTTGGCAGATATCATTTTGCCTGCATCTCCTTCAAACAAGAAGCTTTGTCTGGAAAAAGCCCTTCGAGGAAACCAATGCAGTTTTTTGTTTATTAGCTACAGAAATACGTATAAGGTTTCTGGAGATACCATCAGTTAATGGATCAAAAATTAGTTGAATGATGCAAGCAGTCTTCTTTCTGTTTATAGTGTACGGGCAACATTAATGTCAGTTACGAATAAAGGAACTCATTGAGATGTGGAGTGTCATGGCCGGGCGGTTAAGAACCCGGTTTTCTGTTCCGCAGAGCGTGAGTTCGAGTCCCGGTGTCGACACGTGTGTCCTTAAGCAAGGAAATTAAACCACTATTGCTTCGTCCTTCGGATGGGACGTAAAGCTGGAGGTCCCATGTGTTGTGTATTAAATGCACGTAAAAGAACCCAGAAAAACTTATCGCTAAGAGAAGGGGTTTGCCCCGGTGTTTCTGGAGGATCAAGACAGCTACCTTCTCGTGGTGATCCGGCTAAGAGAAAAAAGACCTCTCGAACTAAAGCTGTCAATCAGGACTTCGGTCCATACGACAACAACAACCTTTAATTACTAGCAACAGCAGGCTGGTCTTGGTCTGCTAGATTTGCCCGGTTTTACAACCGTTAAAAAACTTGATGCTTTTTCAACCAGACTTTGTAAGATTCAAAACCTACATAACCCTTATTTACATATCTTTTTGTTTAATGTATGTTGAACTCTTAGAGCTATATCAAATTTCTAGAGAGCTGGCTCGATGTACAAAGTGATGCGAGCTGGGCGCATCCATGTTTGTGCACAAACTTATGGAAACCTCAACATTTTGTACGGCTTTTGTACGGCTATTTGCATACTGCGTTTGTATTCTATACAGTGCGTTACCGAAGCCGATACGCCAAAAACTAAAACGCAAGATCAGCAAATGAGCGCTGAACATTGCAAATGCGCGTGCGTATCCGAGCGCTGCAGTTGATTTTGCCGTGACTTTTTTAAAAATGACATGACGCCCGTAAAGTTGTTTGCGTCTGTTCTACTTGCACGTGCGTTGCATTTAGAGTACATTTAATTTTTTTAAAAATATATCTATTTGTATTATGTTCTACAACACGTACATGAATTCAAAATGTCTGCGTGCAGAATGGATTCAAAGTATCTCCGCCAGAGAATGAAGAGTTAGCGTTCTAGTAATTTAATATAGCTCTATGGTTGAACTAGAACTTAAAAAAAGGCATTCAATAGAGCGCAGACCTCCAACCCAAACAGAAACAGAAAACAGCGCCTGCATAAAATTATCAACAGAGGGCGCTATTTAAGAAAATGGTCCAGCACAAGGCCATATTTGCCAATGTTAAAAAAAACATCCTTCAAAGTGATCCAGATTCCTGATCTGGATCCAGATCAATCTGAAATTAAATGTAATCATCCTTGACCCATAAAGCTATCTACCCACCAGTAGTTTTGCGTAATCCTGCACAAAACAATGACAAATTTTCAAGCGTCTAGGCCCATGAGCCAATTTTAAATGAGTTCTCCTGAGAACTGTAAATGGTATTCCACCACTGTTGATTATAACAATAAATAAATAATTCAATCAATCAAGATCTGACTACAAAATGGGTTGGTGGGTGGGGGGGGGGGGGGGGGGGGGGGGAGGCAGATGGGATATGAGTTGTTATTTAATGGACATTTTAGACCAATACAAATACAGTATCCAAGACGGAGATATAACAATATCAGTTGTAACAGTACATGTAGCTCCAGTGGCAAACAACATCGAATTGCATTCAAAATTCAACATCAACGTTGGGTACCCGGCTCCGATGGACGGCCCTACTTAGACAGAATAACAAGTAGATCATGCTAGCCTTACCCCTAAATCAAACATTTTGTCTCATAATTATATCGTTATAAAAACAACTGTAAATCTTCTTTGCTAAGTATGAATTAGTGTAAACAAACTTTGACGTGGGGGAGACTGTTTCTCACCCCCTTCCCCCCACCCCCCTAAAATATGGAGACCGCTAGGTAGCTCATATTCAAAGGTAATGATTAGATCACCCCTGCCCGCGCATCATTATTGGTTTTTTCTCTTACAAATGGCTGTTTAGCTAGCTTTGTGCATGGATGATTTCTTTGACATTACCGAGCCAAGGCGCGGAATTATTTTTAACAAAACTCCATCCAAAGTAGATTCAGGCCGATGGTAACAGGAAGCACACTCATGCATTTCCAGTCTTGCTCGCTGCTGACAAACATTTCCGGCCTTGCTCGTGACGTGTTTATGCATCATCCGTTTTGAATCTGGGGAAAACTTTGCGTTAATATACGTCCTCCGGCTTGAACTAGTTAATCGCTCTTGTCTAGCACTTTGAAAAGGGGATAGACTCCCACGTTGTATGGCTGATACGACAATAGGCCTCCTCGACCTAACTTTCCTTACCTACCACTGCTAGCTACCGGACCACATTTTTGAAATCCAAATGACAATGGGGTCTGGCAACCCGACTAAGGAGGAAGCACACGACATACCTGTGGCAGAGGTGCTTGATAATCCCAATAACCTGCAACTCAGCATGAATACAGACTTGTCCTCTACACTTGTAGCGTTGGATTGGTCCTGATGAGCTTGCTTGTATGCCTGATATAATCTCAATATATCACAGCACATTGTGAGGTGACCAGAGAGCTGAAGGTATGTCTCGCTGTGCTCGGGGCGAGAAGATGAAGTCAGATGATGCAGGAGATTGGTTATACCATCAACATCGACGAGCCTTCAGAACAAGACGTAGAAGACAGGGAAGTCATACATTAGTAAGAAGTATTGGTAACTGTGGTAAAACACTGATGTGCTGTTGTACCATATCGTCAATGCCCAAAACCTGCCAGTGCCCTAAAACCGCACATTGGGGTGTCCTTGCATTTACTGGGCGCGTGTAGCGCAGATTTAGGCGCTTTTGTAGCCCAAACAACAGCGCGAATGATTCGTTAACATTGAGAGATAGGGTGGTTTTGCAGTTGGGGTGAAGCCCTGCGCTTATTCAACTTCACGTGTGCACATGACGATTTGACAAATTTTCCTTTGCTACAAACATTTTATCGTATGCCTGTAAAAGCATATAGCTGGTACCAAATTCACGGGTCAAAAGCAAATTAAAAAAGATCGTCGTGTTTTAAAGTAACATTATTCAGAAAAGGTTTGGACAGCAAAGTGTTTTCAGGTTTTTTTTGTTCTAACAAAAGATTCCACTGTCTTTTTGATTGCACAAAAAAATTGGTTACCGAGTACGAATTTGGTTACCGCATCCCCCATAGCTTTGTGTGCAATGCCGTATGGAGTGCCGTGGCCTCGTGGTCTGGAGCATTGAATTTGTAACTTGCAGGTAAAGCTACAGGTTGTGGGTTCGAGTCCGGCCTGGGACTATGGTGCGTGTCCTCTTGGGCAAGGCACTTTGTCACTCATTGCTTCTCTCCACCCAGGAGTAAATGGGTACCTTTGAGGGCAGAGATGGTTATTATGAATGATTTAGCTGCTTTGCGCCGAAATGGCAGCATCGAGCTGTATACTCCCCAGGCCCAATGATTATGTAAAGCGCTTTGATCTTGTTAAAATCGCTATATAAAAAGCCGTTATTATTATTATTTCTCTTTCGCGTTTATCCCAAGGGAAAAATCATCGTTGAATCTTGTGTCCAGGCACAGTTGGAAAACAGAACGGACTTATTGAGTGAGTTTTTTTCTAGTTTTCCATGGGACTGTGTTTATTGAATAACTATTCTAAAACTACAACTGCGACAATGCATATGCTTCACCTGATCAACTGTTTAAGAATGGCTTCCTTATCAATCCTGGCGATAGTTTCGAGAGGAGACTGCGCGATGAGGTTTCGCAGGAGACAGCTGAAAGCAGCCACCAGACTTGGGGTAACCACACTGATATAACGTACAGTGGTGCTTGGTCTGGTGAGGGTGGGCCTCGACGAGTAAGATGAGCTGGATTTGCTGGAGCCTGTCATGAATTAAATAATAGAGAAAGGAACGGCAAGAATGCAGTATCCTGACGCCACTTTCGCGGTTGTGTGCAAAGTCTATCGAGAGTCGGAAAAAAATTGCTAAGTATCTCCTAACCAAAATTAGAAATGATTCTCAGTCCCAGAATCACGTCTTCTCATCTACAGTTTTGCACCGATTGACCTTTATTGGTGAAAGACACTTAATACTAACCCGTGTAGCGGTTTGTGATTTTTTTTGTTCAGCTGCTGGGTAGTGCGTAAATGTATATTCATGAGAAAGAACAATGGCAACTTAGCTACATTAACCAGTTTGCGCCGGGATTATTGTTCACCGAGCCGAGGGATAATTTTTAACCAGTTCGCACCGGAAGACGTATAATACACGCAAAGTTTTCCCCAGATTCAAAACGAATGACGCATAAACACGTCACAAGCAAGGCCAGAAATGTCTGTCAGCAGCGAGCAAGGCCGGAAATGCGTGGGTGTGCTTCCCGGTACCATCAGCCTGAACCCGCCTTGAATCGTGTTTTGTTAAAAATAATCCCGCGTCTCGGCTCGGTGATGTTAAAATCCCGACGCGAACCGGTTAAGTCCACAGTGGAGAAAGTAGAAACGAGTAAAACAACCACCTCCTAGTCATTTCAGCAGTTTCACAAAAGTACGTTTAAGAAATCTCCACAATCCTTTTTTCTCTTTCGTACAGAAAATGTATTCCCCGATTATTGATGTAGTACGCAATTAGCACATGTGAATGGATAAAGGACCATCCAGTCTATATCATACCTTTGATTTGTATTTCAGCAACAAGCAACAGAGCCTAATAAACTAGGCATATATACTGCTTCAACTAGCTTTGCTAGGCGAAGCTTAAGGAAAATAGAATGCCCCATTGATCACCGAGAGTGACTAGGTTTAACCACACCATGAGATAAAGCAGTCATTATTTGTTTTATAACACCTCACCCACAGATTCTGCTTGATTTTAAAATTGTAACATTATTTAAAGGTAGGAAACACCATTGGTAATTGCTTGAATTATCATGAATGGATAGATTTGGGGGGTTGTATTTTATAGTAAATATCGTTTAACTGACCTGTCTGAAGTTTTACAATCATGGATGCCGAAAAAAGCACTAAAAACAGCGTTTATTTTCAACTAGTGTCGAGCAGTTATTCTTATGTTATCTTTGTTGTTACGCGATCGCCGTCCGGCGATTGCAAATTTTGAAATAATTTTCCTGGATGCCTGGAATATTATTCACTTTCAAATGAACAAGATATTTCTTAATAATTTGGTAGTAAATATTTTTGATATCTGCAAATGGTGTATCCTACCTTTAAATCTAAATACAGTTAAAATGAACTTCTATTTCAATACAAAATTTACGGAAAATATATTTGCTTTTTTCCAAACCACCCCTTCACTAAGGGAATAAATGTGTGTTCGAGAGGTTTTAATCACTCTGTTTAATACCGCTTGGAGTCTGGGTGCTGATAATTACCCGAGCCGAAGGCGAGGGTAATTATCAGATCCCAGACTCCAAGCGGTATTAAACAGAGTGATTAATACCGACCGAACACACATTTATTCCCATTCATAAATACCTTTTTTGTAAAATTCAGCCCAAAAAGCCCCTCCTTTGTACATGACAAATATTTTCAAACCACTTACAGTAATTCGCGAAACAAGGCAATCAACCCACACAGCACTGAAAGTTCCTTTCGCCAAAAAAGAATGCTACGCCACAAGTTTCGCTGTGAGTGGTGCAAATATTTGGAATAATCTGCCCGAACAATTGCGAACATTGGACTCATTAAACACATTTAAATCAGAGCTCCGACATGCCATCTGAGTGTAAGATATTATGCCAATTGCGCTGATCTACGGAGTTAGAACTTGGTTGCCACTATAATGTGGAGCCGGATAGGAATTTCCCCTTCTTATTTTTTACCTAAAAGGTTTTTTTATTTGGCGGGTTTTCGCCTATCTCGTAAATCAGAATTAGTATTAATGTTTAGAATTCCTGTAATATCCTTGTATTTATAATATGTACTGTTATTTTATTTGATGATGTATGCAGGGCCCCAATGAAAACCAGTTTTAAACTGTTTGGGCACACCCTGGGTAAAGAAATGGAATAAATAAATAAGCCCCGAAAATCCCGGGAAATTGTCGCAAGTAAATTTCGGTGTTTCGCCATTCTGTCTGTGTCAAATGACATGTTTCCGCCTCTGTCGCTCTCTACACAATACATGCAATAAAGCGTATTTACTGTGAACCAGACTATTACTGCCATTGGCAACCTCGTTCTCAAGGTGTCGAGCTGTACGCGCCCAACACTACCCGCTCTTATTATTGGAGACGAGGGTTGGAAATAAAGTGAGCCCTGGGGACGGAATGTTGATTCCAGCTAGGTTTAAACACTTCCAGCCATGTCTTTATCGTCCGTTTAATACCGGCCACGTGACGGCTCTCGACCAATAGGAATGCCTAAACTGTCCCAGGTATTTATGAATAAATGTTTAAACCCAGCTCTGTAGTGCTAGCTCTTGAGAACAATACGCGTTACGTGCAACGCTCAAACCCGCATGCATCTGCACACAAATACCACGCCATGGGTACAGTAATTCAGTTGCTATTGGTACAGTACTTTTAGCCAGGCACAGGAAGACGCCATGTGACTCGCTCTCTGCCCATCAAGACCTAGTCTTGGTGCAAGACGTTGTTGTTAATTATCACGCAACTATCGCGGTCACGCAACTAACATTAAAGGGCGCTGTTGGAAAACTTCCAGATAACCACCACACACATATTGGCTAAGAACAACGTCTTGGTGATTTCATCTCGTCTCACGTGACATAACCAAATGTGACCTATATTGCATATTCAACAAAGGTCATATTGAAAATACGCAAGCGCACAAGTACGCTGCATAATGAGCTGACAGACTGGTACATTAATTGTACATGTATTACATGTACACAGAGATCATCAATGCACATCATCAGTGGAGCGCAGTGGCCTCGTGGTTTGGAGCATTGAATTTGTAATTTGTATGTAAAGCTACAGGTTGTGGGTTCGAATCCGGCCTGGGACTACGGTGCGTGTGCCCTTGGGCAAGGCACTTTGTCACTCATTGCTTCTCCCCACCCAGGAGTAAATGTGTACCTGTGAGGGCAGATATGGTCATTGTGGTTGATTTAGCTGCTTTGCGCCGAAATGGCAGCATCGAGCTATATACTCCCCAGAGTGCTGAGATGATATTTGGAATGTTTCATGGGCCCAATGATCGGGGTAATAATGTGAGAGTGCCTTGAGTACCAGTCTTGGTAGATACGTGCGCTATATAAGAACTGCCTATTATTATAACAACAAATAATTTGAAGGTACCTCGATTGGACTGCACAGCTAGTGATGTGCCAACAGACAGCCCACCACTATCTGCTGAAGATGAAGATATCTGCCAAATAAAGACACATACAAAATGCATTACTGCAGGTTCACAGAATTTCTGAATTCAAAACATAACTGCCTATATTTGTTGTTTGTTTCTAAACTAACCTTCACACGATTGAATTAAATATGGCAACACATTATAATGCACAAATCTGAACAATTTTATAGACAGGTACTTCCAGGAAGGTTCATAATGCCCTATTCATACATACTTAAGACAGGGTTAATAAGGGAAAAATTGTCTCTGTAAACTAGCTCCCTACCTTTTTTTCTTACACATAACCTGAATCTTGCAATTCCAAATGGTGAAAACTCCATGTAACCTGAATCCTGCAAAATCCTACAAAATGTATTACTGCTGACCACTGCATGAATCCTGCAAAATCCTGCAGTGGGTTTACCATTGAGCTATAAAGCAGCCAAACATGGAACAAACAGCTGCTAAGTGCCCTATTACAACAAGGATCTGCACACATGACCCTTGGTACGCAAACGTTTCCTATCCTTGACACATAACTTACACCTTGACTGATGCTCTATGGAGAATGTGCATAGAGCATGAGCAGTGTGAAAGTACAAAGTAACAAATAACCTCAATCCTCCAAAAGGCCTCATTTGGATAAATACCCAAGTAACCTCAATCCTGAAAAATCATCCAGCATTAGTTTTAGGCCTGATGACCTGGATCCTGCATTGTCCTCCAGTGGCAAAACCCCAAAGGCAATCCTGCCAATTCCTTCGATGCATCAACTTTCAAGTGACCTCATTGAATCCTCCCAAGTCCTGCAAATTGCAAAGTGGATTTTGGAGGATTTGGGATGGTTAGGGTAATACAAAAACAAACTTTTTGTTTGACTTGGCTTAATTGAGGGTGGTCTTCCTCCATCCAGTTGGGTTGCCCTGCCGTGTCAGGACTAGTACGACCACTACTTGACTGGCTGCTTCCAACATCTGTAAACAAGATGGAACTTGTTACTAACACAAAGAGTTTTGAGTGAAAAGAATGTATTGCTACAACGTTAACCCTAACTCCCTCACCATTGTTATTGAACAATACAATTCCTTCAAAATCCTCCAACTTCCTTTGTTGTGTAGGGAGTTAGGGTTAATGTTTGAAAATTTCACCCCAGCACATAACCTGGCCCATATCTCAAAAATTTCAAAATCAGAATTCCCGACTTCCGAATTGTTTTGCTAAATCGCATCACATATGTGAGCTGTCACCACAAAATGAGAGTAAAGTCGGAAATATTAAAAATTGAGATATTGGTATTTTCCAATTCTTGAGAAAGAGAGCTTTCCAATGGTACATAACACTTGGGGGTTTTGCGATGAATACTTTTTACAGCGCTCTAGAAAGTCATGGGTTTCACAAAACGTGTTTGTGAGAAAACTTACTTTAAACATCTTAAACAAAACACGCAAAAGATTACAAAACAGGACAAGTAAGATTCAGTTGAGCAAAGCAACGGCTATGTTCTAATCATTATTTCTTCCTGAAATTTTCCACACATACAAACTATTGTGTAAACAGCAAAATTTCGAAAACGTGGGATACTTACGAGGACCCGATTTGCATATTTAATTACCGTGTTAATTAGACCACTATTGGACTTTAATCCAAACACTAATTATGCAAAATCGCGTAATTTAGGAGGTTTTCAATCATCTGATCTTACCCCAAAAATGGGAATATGTAGAGGAGGACTTGGGCTTTCCAAATTATGCAAAATCTTAAAATTGACCACCCCTTCATATTTTGACTTTGGATGGCCATATCTCTGAATCACATTGTGCGACTTTACTCTCATTTTGTGGTGACAGGTCACATATTGCAGTATTACAGTTGATAATGACCTGGTGTAGTTGCAGTAGATAGACCAGACGCCACACTACTTGATACCACAGTAGAGTCTTCTACTATGCTGATTGGTTGGATGCTAGCTTGACCATAGAAGTGGTACAAGGAGGCAGTTATACCGTGGTATATGTTATAGTGTTCCAGGACAGCATGGAGTGCAGGCACACCAGCTAAACAAAGCTGTACCAAAGAGAACAAAATGGATGGAATCACTTTGAACAGTTACTCTCACAACTAATCACGCTAATTATCTTGTCAATCAGTCAAAGGTAGGATACACCATTTGCAGATATCAACAATTTTTACTACCAAATTATTAAGAAATATCTTACTTATTTGAAAGTTAATATTGATTCTAGGCATCAATCCAGCAAAATGATTGCGTTAGATATCCTGTAATTGTTTCGAAAAAGCGCAATCGTCCTCCGTCATAGCTAGGTGTGTTTTGAAAAGCACGAAGTGAAGTTGTTTAATAAAATCATTGGAAAGTTTAAATTATTGACTTGTTTTGACTTGTTGACCCAAACAGTTTTAATTTTTTGTTCGAAAAGGTATTTATGAATGGGAATAGATGTGTGCATGGGCGGTATTAAACACTATGTTCAAGACAAGAGGCTAATTTCCTAAAACATGTAAGCACTCAAATTTGCTTAGCATGATCTGAAATTCGGTACCCTCTGGAGACCTGAACACAATGTGTATAATGGAGACAAAAGGTCTCCGGAGGGTACATTTCTATAGATGAATAGGTCTCCACTGGGAATTTCACGAATTAGATTTTTGGATTGTACTCAAATTACTAAAAAATTAGGTTTAGGATGTGGGTTAGGGTTAGTGTTAGGGTTAGTGTTTGGGTTAGGGTATAATATAGGGTATATTGTGTTGAAATTTCAACCCAGGAAATTAATTGTGGTTGAAATAGGAGCATTTTGAAAAAGGTGTCCGACTTTTTAAGCAGTTTGTACACAAGAACAAAGAGATGTCTCCACTAGGATACAAATTTGAGAGTGTATGAACATTATTTCGTGGCAAAAACAGGGTTACAAACCAAATTTTCAGCTAATGTTTATTGTTTGTGTGACTAGTATTCAGCTGGTAACCTGTTTTTACTAAGCAAGACCTTTTGTGCTAAGCACATTTTTGTGCTTACATGTTTTATAAAATTGACCCCAGTTAGAGTCTGGATGCTGATAATTACTCAAGCCCAATAAAACAAGTTGGACAAGCTATCCTGAACCAATTCCCTGTTCTTATTGAACGTACCTGCGTCTGTTGATCATGCACAAATGGTCCAACCCAAGCCTCCTTCTTGCCATTAAGGCTCTCGGTGTCCTGTTCAGCAAGATGCTCACTCATCAGATTAACAAGCAACAGTGCAGCCTGACAATTGGCAACAAAAATGCATTTTCAAATACATTCTGTAGATTTATCATATGAAGCACGATATGTGGCAGAGAAACCCACCCCTCCCCCCCCCCTCTTTTGTGTTGACCATTGTGTTCCCGGAATCTCAGGAATTCTTTTTAGGTTTCAAGGGGGGGGGGGGGTGTTAGGTAACAATAGTGTTGAGTGTGTATAAGGTATAGGGATAAGAGGGGGGTACCCCTCTGCCACATATCGTGCTGGGTATAAGCTTTATACATTGGCAGGTATGATGGATGTCATCTGAAAGTGTTAAAGAGAATATACAAAATTTGCTTTTGCAAAAATGTTTAGAAATAAATTTAGGGGATTAGTATTTTAAAGCAAATATTGTTAAACTGACCTGTTTTAATGTTTGTGTTTGTAGATGCTTGAAAAACTAAGAAAAGCAATCATATTCTTGTTGTCTGGTTCCTGGACTCTACTTAAGATCGAGCGCAGCATTTTATAAACGTCTGGGAATTGTACATTCAGAAAACCAGTCTAGCTGGCTTGTATTCGTTCATAATGATTGCTAACAAAATCTGGACTAACTGAATATGGTAAATTAGGGGTAGTATTTAAAAGAAGCAATTTTTTCAAAATGCAAAATGATATACAAATGCCACCTTTCTTGAAAATGACGCCACACCAGGTGCCATCATTTTACAGGATGCTTAGGACTGTCATTCACCAACAGTCCAGTAAGGTATTTCCTAGTTTTGTTTTTGATGTTTGCACAAGTTGTACATTTCCTTTGACAAGTTTGCGTCGGATGACGTATATACACGGAAAGATTTTCAGGAAATCAAAATGGATGACGGATAAACACGTCACATTTTGCCATTTTGACTTACGCTTTGAAAACTTTGCGAGAAAGGAAGAGATTCAACGACTCTTTGCTGAATATCAGACGACTATTTACTGTGCGTTGAATAAGTACAAATGTTGTACTAAAAAATACACCTATGACACGTCGCACGTATGATGCGTTTTGTGAAATGAATCTCGGGACATGTCGCAGCTGCGCCATAGTTGTGATGAGTTTTATGAAATTGGGTGCTGGAGTTTATACCTGGCGTCGTACGATGCTGCACTCTGACTGGTCTAATAACACACCAAAAGCAACGGCCCACAGCCCACCGGGAAGATGCTGACAACCCTTGGTCATTGTAACACGGCCAGATTCCAAGGACGATAACACGGTGGCTATGCCAAGCCCAGCTGCCCTGACCTGAACAAGACAAATCAAAAACTCTGGAAGACACATAATACTAATCCGTTCCGCGGTCAGCAGCTGGGGTGTGCGTGAATGTATATTCATTAAATAAAAAATCGCAACCCAGCTACACAGGAATTGTACCAAATAAATTGTACCACAGGAATTGTACCACATGAACTTTCGGTACCGAACCACATGAACTTTCGGTACCGAATTGCTGTGGTACCGAATTGCTGTGGTACCGAATTGCTGTGGTAAAGTTCCTGTGGTAAAGTTCCTGTGGTAAAGTTCCTGTGGTAAAGTTCCTGTGGTAAAGTTCCTGTGGTAAAGTTCCTGTGGTAAAGTTCCTGTGGTAAAGTTCCCGTGGTAAAGTTCCCGTGGTAAAGTTCCCGTGGTAAAGTTCCCGTGGTAAAGTTCCCGTGGTAAAGTTCCTGTGGTAAAGTTCCTGTGGTAAAGTTCCTGTGGTAAAGTTCCTGTGGTAAAGTTCCTGTGGTAAAGTTCCTGTGGTAAAGTTCCTGTGGTAAAGTTCCTGTGGTAAAAAACCACAGGAATCTGTTTGGTAATATCCTGTGGTACGGTACTGTCCTGTGGTATTTTTTGTGGTAACACCACAGGACATTTTGGTAAGGGTCCCTGGGGGTGTGCAAAATAATATTGAATTTGGAGGATTGAGGACTGTTAGGGTTGAAAGAACTGTAAAGAATTGCTGTCCTCAACCAACTCGCCAATAGCCTAGTTGGTAGAGAGGTGAGCTATGGATCGAAAGTTCTGTGGTTCGAATCTGTCTATTGTAGACGCTTATCTTATTTTTCACCAAATTTACCTTGTGGATTATTTTATCCATAGACTGAAGGGAAAACCGGGTTAAGCTTGAAAAATACAACAATAACTGCTACACGAGATAGTTTATAGTGACTTTCCAAAACTCTGACATCTGAATACACTTCCCTTTTGCTTTAGAGAGTACTTCATCATTCTGAATGCTACAATTTTTATTCCAGGTTGTACACAAAGCAGCTTCAAAGCCCATTCATCCTTTAAAATGTGATGCTATCAAGCAAAATGAGTCTTAAGTCAACCCTGGTCACTTCCAAGTTTCTTGTATTGTCATTTTAAAGAGACTTTAAGCTTTAATTGAGTGACAACCCAATGTTAATTTTGGTTCAAAAGTTGCAACATGTTGAACAACTACACAGTGAAAATTGAGTTTAAAGTTAATACAGTATTCAATTGAGTTGTTGAAAAACACAATTTTAATACATGGCAGACAGAACAAAGTATTCAGCAACGGTAACTTTGGTACAGGGTATGGCAATGAAATTTGGCATGTTAATAGAACAATACATAAACAAACACACTGCATCAAATACAGACATTTCTAGACTTTGTTTTTCAATAAAATTTTGCATTTTGGGGTAATAATCGAACTCAGGGTTGAAAATGTTTTGACCTGTTCCTTTTAAAATTTAAGTTCTCAAACCACGTTACTCACCTACCTTCGCGATTACACTATTTTACAACTTGACCTCAAAAAATGACCTTCAACCTAAGTATGTAACCTTTAATATCACCATCACAAACCACGTTACTCGCCTACCTTCGCGATTACACTATTTTACAAACTTTGACCTGAAATGACCTTCAACCTAAGTATGTAACCTTTAATATCACCATCACAAACCACGTTACTCGCCTACCTTCGCGATTACACTATTTTACAAACTTTGACCTGAAATGACCTTCAACCTAAGTATGTAACCTTTAATATCACCATCACAAACCACGTTACTCGCCTACCTTCGCGATTACACTATTTTACAAACTTTGACCTCAAATGACCTTCAACATAAGTATGTGACCTTTAAAATCACCATCACAAAGAAGTTTCCATATTGCATCTATGACCCAAGTTTAATTGCAATTGGACTTTGAGTTTTCAAATGAGACCAATATTACAATTTAAGCCCTTTTTACAACTTGACCTCAAATGTTCTTTGACCTCAGTACCTGACCTTTGACACAACCATCATATAAAGGTTACAATATTGCGTGCATGACCCAAGTTTGATCGCAATTGAACCACAAGTTTTAAAGCGAGTCACGTTTTATAATTTAAGCCTATTTTAAAACTTGATCTCAAATGACCTTTGACCTCAATACTTGACCTTTAACACAACCGTCATTTGAATGTTACACTATTGCATCTATGAAACAATTTTGATTAGAATTGGACTTCAACTTTGCATATAAGACCAAGTTTTTTAAACTCTAACCAAAATGACACGTACAATTAGTACATACTACGTACAGAAATAGTGATAGCAAAGCCTCTTTCTGAACTTTATTCTTTCTGAACTTGCATCAAATTTTGCTTGATCATTTTGCTGTATGGCCATCATGGTCTTATAACCCATCCCAGTTTCCCTGTATGGTCTTAATTGTCTACCAGTGTTCCCTGTACAGGGTGTCTCTAAAAAGAATACCCATTTTTAAATTCATATTATTGCAAAACTACTGAATATTGAATATTGAACATTTGTCAGGTAAAAATGTTACCTGACAAATGTAATGTGCTGAGCCCTTCACATGGCCACCATTCCTGTTAATGCATAGCTGGCATCTTCGTCTCATGTCTTTTACTGCCCGCCTTATCATCCCAACTTGTCACAGTGCTGATTTCTGTACCTTTCATAACTGTCTCGTTTGTTTAATCAACCATGGCAATGACATAATGAACCTTATTCCATTGGACAGAGGATATTCTACCCTTTCTACAGACATTTGTATTTTCCTGAAATATTCAGTAGTTTTTGCAATAATATAAATTTGAAAAGGGGGGAAAACCTTTTTTTAGGGACACCCTATATAGACATTATGAGATGACTGCTTCCTTACCTCTGGATCCCTGTATGACCAGAGCGGTATCAGCCATTCCAGTCCAATCTCAGATAGTCCCTCCTGTGTTTGCCTCGTGTACAGCCACTCACTTGACCAGTTCTGAAATGAACCAATGGTACAGAAACATTGGGTGCATTCGTTCAGCGCACCCGAGTCGACACGGCTAAAGTCAGTCGGGTTAGCCACGAGAGCCGTGCTAAATGAACGCTCAAACGCAGGCCAAATAAAACTAAAATGTTGATTTTGTTGCCTGGTTAAAGTTATCTGCAGCCCAGTCGCCATGTTTGTCTGTTGCTTGGAATGAACAATGCATGTGTATGACTGTTTTCCACTAGTGACTCTGATCAACGAGTAGGATTTGGGGTGGTTGACGCGGGTGAGCCCCGAGTATGACGTCATCAGAGCCGAACAAAATAATGAACATTGTTTAACATGTTGACTGCCGGGCATAATTTCACAAGGCGCCCCCATTTGCCAAGCATTGTACGCATGCGCATACTTAATAGGTACTTTAAAATAAAACACGGACAAAAAATAATTTGAACATAAACATGTATGTCCTCACCACTGCCAGCAGTGTATTTGTTGCATTATCAGTGATGTCAGTGTATTCAATTTGCAATACAAAAATCTTTCATTGTCTACGAGTATACTCGTAGTGGCAAAATCCGTTACACATGTTACTATGACTATACTCGTAGTCGGCAGTTAACATGTTAATGCCAACGTGTTCAAGCCCATGAGCCGGATTTAAATGTACGTTTAAAACCGGCCAACCACATATTTACTCCCTTACATATTTACTCTATCAACAGGAATTACTATGTCAGTGTTACCATTGATTTGATTTTGAAACTAACTTGAAATTTTCCAGGAATAATATTCCTAAATTGAAGAAGCTGACCTTTTGATGTGCCCTGTTGGCCATCTCATGAGCCAAATGGCACAGACACATGGAGGCACTCTTTGTGACTCCTTTGCCCATATAAGACATGGCAGTTCCTCCTCGGCCAACATGGAAAGATGATATCACCTACAAAGAAGGAAACAAATAGGCATCAACTATGCCCAAGACAACCATATAGATACTTAAAGGTAGGATACACCATTTGCAGATATCAAATAGTTTACTTCAAAATTATTAAAGGGTCCTAGAAATGTGGTTTTTATTAGTTTAAATGAAAGATTATAACTAATTGAGTGATTTTCAGTTTATAAAAGTTTTATTTTTGGGTAATTAATATGAGAAAAAAAATAATAAAGTGCTTTGGGGGACCGGCCCCGCCCCTAGATTGGTAGCTTATTAACATGCACAATTTGCATAATTGTGACGTATGTTCGGGAAGACTTTGACGTCGCGACCAGCGTGCCCGTGCATGCATGCATGCATCATGTGCCACGCGTATCGATGCAAAATCATTCAGTCGATGGTTGACTCAAGTTATTGTCAAAGGAATTGTTCCGAGTTTTCTTATTTAAAAGAAGAATGCCAGCCAGATGTGTTGCTGCAGGTTCAGATGTAGGACCTGATACTGCGGATATTTCGTCCGATTCTGTGGAATATGCGCTCCCCGGCCCCGAACTGTCGTCTTCACTCGCCATGTGTGAACAAAATCTGCTGCGTGCGTAACTGCGTGCATGGCATCCCACATGTACATGTACAGTGTGTACAATGTACATTGTGCATGTACATGTATACGTACGCGGATCGCACGCTGCACGCACGCCGTGAAGCGGCATCGTAGGTTTTTTTTCTAGTGTCCAGACGTATTGTCAGGTACCAGACTATAATTTTGTTTCTTTTTTGGGGTTGCCGAATGTTCGTCACGAACAGCGCCACCATTTGTCAGTGTTTGAACATGTGAATGAGGGGGCCAATTACATTTACGGTGATTAACCCCAATTAATGTCATTTTATACCATTTTATCACCCCTGGTCTTGTTACTTACACACCAAGGCACATTTTAAATTATTAAACAGCAATTCTCCTCGAAAGGTCTGCGTAGAACCTTTAAGACTTATCTTACTTAATAGAAAGTAAATAATGATTGTAGGCATCCAGCAAAACGATTGCGCTAGATATTCTGTAATTGTTCCCAACAATTACATTTTATTTTATTTAAAAAATTGATACAGGTGATAGATATGCGCGTGATAGATGTGCGCATGATAGTCGTGTGATAGATGTACGCGTGATAGACGTGTGATATATGATAGATGTGTGATAGATGTGTGATAGATGTGTGATAGATGTGCGCGTGATAGATGTGCGCGTAATAGATGTGCGCGTGATAGATGTGTGCGTGATAGATGTGTGATATATGTGTGCGTGATAGACGCGTGATAGATGTGTGCGTGATAGATGTGTGATAGATGTGTGCGTGATAGACGCGTGATAGATGTGTGTGTGTGATAGACGCGTGATAAGGCATTAGGGCTATTAATATGTATATACTTTAATATTGGCTGTATTGTGCATGCATGTTTGATCGGCCGTTTAAACATACCCACATGTCGGACTCTCAATCAATAGGAATGGCTAAACTCTCTCAGGTATTTATGAATGGCTTCTAAAAGATGGTTGTTTATTTGTACATTTACCTCCAACAATGAATTCAGCAGGTGCTGACATAGTGAGAGACTATCACCATCCTTCCAGTCCAAACTCCAGCCAGGTCTAAATGAAACAAAATGCGGCAAAATACAAGAGAGTTTGATTAAAAATTGCAATTTAACAGAACAAACGGAATTCATTTGAAGCTTCTTCCACCAGATTGCGTTGGTTGCCGTGTATATACACTAAGTTTTTCCCGGAATTCAAAACAGATGACGGATAAACATGTCACAAGTAGTGAGGGGCTTGAGCGGGTCATTACACGTAAATGCCTAGTGCGACTTATATCACCTTTTCCTGGAGCAGTTTACATATGTGACCCGCTCCATCGAAATCAGGAATAAGTCTCAAAATGACTTTTTGAGATATGAACATGGTGAGAAAGGGAAATTCATAAGCTTTCTAATGATACCCATCACAAGTGTGTATCTGTTTAGGTTAACGAGTTATGGTCTGATGAAGATGACAGGTGTATATTTATTTGCCGAATCCACATTCCGAGAAAGAAATAAACAAAATTGACCAAAATCTTACCGACAGCGCACACAAATCCTCTTCATTTTAATCTTTATTTATCGTTTTTACATACAAGACATTAATGGCAATAATCTGTTTGAACTACAATAACAAAATTCCTAAAAATACAATTTTCAGAAAATCGACTTGGTCAAGATTTTTACCCATGCGTTCACTTCAACGGCCGATTGCGTAAAACGGCCTCAGCGACTTATTCCTGATTACACATATTTTGTCCAACCTAAATCAATTTAAAATGATACACCTTAGGTGAAATTTACCGAAACAAGGTGACATACTGCTGTCATACACCTGTGCGTACTACAACACTAAATAATAATAAATAAAGATAAATTTAGATATTTGATCTTACCTAGCAGTGACATGAACAAGAGAATGCAACGTGTTCTCAAGGGATGGTAGATCGTAGAAGTGAGCAGCATCTGCCGAGTTGAGACTCAGTAGTAATCCATGGCTCAAGGACCCACCCAAGTAACCAGTCTTTCTTCTCCTGACAACCAGAACAACGTTATATATATACATAAGGCCTTCTCAATCCGCTGGCTTCGTCACACTTTACAGTCAAGTAGGGTATTTGATAATAATTCAGTAGTTTTGTATTTTGATGTTTGCAAATGATGTATAGCCCCAGGTACTGATGACATCACTCAATGGGTGTTCGTTTGAGTAGCGCACCCGGATCGACTCGGATAACGCCAGTCGGGGTTTAGCCACGAGAGCCGTGCTAAAACGAACGCTCAAACATGGGTCATCACGAAATAATGTGCTTTCGGCCAATAATAATCCTGTCATCAAGTGGTTAAAGCATGCCTACAGGATCTCTTTTCAATGAAACAGGCACTATTGAAAACAAGCGTATTATGTGACCGTCCACGGCGAAAGGGCTGCAAAGCAGGCATCTTGACATTTTGAGATATTTTGAGAAACGAAAACTACAAGAAATAAGCTTTAAAATGATGTTTACAAGACATAGTTGGTATTTATGTTTAGCTACAACAAGTAACACTGAATATAAAAATTCTTAGTTTTTTGTTGTTTTTCACAAATTGTAATGGTCCTATCCTCTAAACAAGCTCTGGCGACTTTACAGCCCTTTTGTCGTGAATGGTCACATATGGTGTTATAAATAGTCTACCTGGCACATTTAAAAATGTATCTTTAAAATCGTTTTTAACCAGTTCGTGCCAAGCCTGCTCAATGTCAAAATTATCCCGACACAAACTGGTTTATATATAAAACAGGACACATTTCTTACCATGCTTCACTTGACAGAGGCAGACATTGCACATAGGAGCCAAAGAATGTGACCAGTTGTTTATGGAGCATCCTTTGTACTGATGACCCAACGTCTGCCTGATCACGTCCGTCTACCTCAGGGTTATCGGGCTTAGCCGGAGTCAGCAGGCCAATCAGAACAGACGTGGGCATAGAGGCAACGTTACCCAGCCAATGAAGGAAGTCAGAGCAAGGTGGTTTCATGAGGGCCAGTGATTTCATGAGGAGCATTAGGAAGGAAAGCACTTCAGTCAGTAGCATCTTGTCGTCCACGCTGACGGGTACAACACCAATGAATCTGTACACACAAACCAAGATTTAAACAAATGTGAGGTGTTTTGGCAACTGGGCACAGGCTAAAGTGTAGACAAATGAAGAAAAAAAATGAAATGGGGTATTTGGGTTTATTTTTTTTAGATTCATTCATATTTGTAATCTTTGATATGTCTACTACAAATATGCGGAATAAAAGTGTTTTCATGAAAAAGGTTTGGCACGGTAATCCAAAGTACAATGCAGTGATTTGAGATATTTCTTTGGCAGAGGAAGTCAATGGTCTTATCCTTTGTAGTTTATAATGGTACGATAAAAACAAAACAAAACAAAACTGTTTATTTATTTGTTCGTTTGTCCGTTCGATTGTTTGTTATTATTGGCCCAGGGCAGGATTTGAACCCGAGTCACAGCGTTAAAAAGCGAGGAAAGAACCGCAACGCCAACATGAATCCCTACGGACGAAATCTGCGTACCTATTCAGAGCCGTCTTGAATTCTAGCTGTAGTAGCAATTGTGTGACATCTGGACAGTCCTTGTTGATATCCACACCATTATGCATCAGCATGTTTGTCAACAGCCAGCCAGATAGTCTCCACAAACTCACCTGAAACAAAAAAACCAACAACACCAAGTCCTTTACAATAGTAAAGCTGTGTCCGCACTGGACATTTTTTTTACTTGAAAAAATAAAGCTTTACCAAAACGATGGTAAACCCCCCAAAAAGTGTGACCACTCTCTGCACTTAGACTTTCAACAAGGCAAAATGTTTACCGAGAGTGAGAATATGCGTTTTAGAGATGCACGTTTGGAAATTTCCGCAAATAGTGCGTACACGCATAGTGCTCATATTAGTCTGTTCAGTGCGCGAGACCTAAGTAGCTGCAATTCGCTGGCTGAGAATGCGCCCTTAACGCAGACTGTGATCGCAATTCAAATTATGAATTTTGAATTGAAATTAATATCTTAGATTATTGTTTTCTTGGAATATACAGCATTCACAGAGCAAAAAACTTCATCAAGTTGTTCGTCGAGCACCTTTCTTTATATTTTGAGCACTTTTGCTTCTTTAAATGATAGCAAAATTCTTCAAGTGATAAAAATGCACAACCGACAAATGGAACATGTATATTTTCCTTTAATACCTTCACAGCATAATGTGAGGGGGCGTCACAGACTGACTGCACACACTGACTGAGACTTGTAGGTACGTGACTACATCTCAGCAACAATTTGTCCTCCGCTGTTAAAGTAAGGCGGGGGTTGAAACTAGAAATGAAAACAAGAGATAAGAACTTATTAAGGACTTATTTCTGCTACCCAATTGGTCGAGACATGGTTATGTTTATACGGCTGATAAAACATGGCCCAGCAGGTTTTAAAACGCCTTTTTGGTGTCACACTAAATTTTGACTCCTATGAAGTTTGGTCCATGACCCTGGGGCCGATCTCGTAAAGCTCTGCGATGCTTCGTAACTTGATTTCCGACGTGTAATGCGTCGCAACTCAAGATGCGTCGTACGATCCATTTCACGAAACTTGCTATGCGTTGAACACATCGCAACTTCTTTGACAACGAATTGAAACACGTCGTAAATTACGACTTGTCTTTGAGTCATAAGATGCGTCTTTTTATAGCCATTTTTTATGCCGTAAACATTTTAGAAAAAAAATAAATATAATACTGAGACATTCATCGTAGTCAATATGGATAAAACCTTGAATATTGCACTTACAAATTCAAATTAGCTAGCAGTTCACAGCAAGCTTGTTTTGCTTTAACCCTTTAAACTCAGGCCTGTTATCGAAGATTTTTTACTTGTTGCTTTTTTTGTATATACAAATATCATTTACAGTGTACAAATCCCATATAATTATGTATCACTGGAAAGCTTACAAATAGGGCTATATTTTGGGGGAATATTTGGACCCCAGGAGCTTTTAAGGGACTTATAAGTCAGATGTAGCACGGGGCTGAGTGCAAAGGGTTAAAACTGTACCAAACCATACGTCAGCCATTTTGATTTACGTTTTAAAAACTTTTAGAGAAGAAATTTGACGACAGTTTGCCGAATATTAGATGAGTGTTTACTGTGCGTTGAATAACGACGACAGTCACCGGTTTGTGCTATAAACACACCTACGATGCGTCGCACGTATGTTTTTTTAAAATGAATCTCAGAACACGTCGTAGCTGTGACACATTGAAGGGATACGACACATTGCAGTGCTGTGATGCGACGTAAGTTGCGACGAGCCTCATTAAAATCGGGTGCTGGTGTAAGATAATTGCCCCTAACTGGTTTCAAACATTACATTTGTAATACTCCACCTTTTTTCAAAAAAAAATATAGAAATCAAAGGGTTGACATATGTGACCCGCACCAGGAAAAAGTGACATAAGTCGCGCTATGCATTTATGAGTAATGGCCCGTTAAAGTTAATAGGGTAAATATTTTTGTCAAAATTAGATTTTCATTTTTTGTCTTAAATGACATCTTTAATATCCAAAGTTTCAGATTCAATTAACAAAAAGCTGGAATTCGATAAATAAAAGTGAAACGAAACCTTTTAAGGGTACATGGTACCAATGTATTGTCTAAATTTGTTGTGTTTCGAAGCCTGTTTTCTTAGTTGTGTATTTTGAATTCCATGGAACCATTAATATGCAAAAACGTCATATCACCGGAACGGGAGGGGCTATGGAGCTGTACTATGTACTAAATGAAAGCTTATATCCTTGACTTCTTAATCGTGTACATAACTTTATTTTTAGTTTTTGCGACTTATGTCACCTTTTCCTGAAGCGGGTCACATATTAAAAACAATTTTGAAAGATGCTTTTGGGGAATTACACGTACCTGGCAACTGGCTCCTTGAGCACTCCAGACCCAATCTTGCCCATGAGGCTTTCTATGCCACCGTGCCAAGCAACATTCCATGCAATCCTCAGCAGTTTCCATGCAACAGAGGATTTGTTGAGAGAGTCGTCAGTGGATGAATGCTCTGTCCGATAGGAGCTATGAGAAAGGGTGGTCTGACACCTGAAAGGAAGCTTGTATCTAGAAAGAAGAAAAATAACAATTCATCATGGTAACAGGATGTGTTTAGTGAGTATATAAATCATCACTATGAATTTAGGTGTGTTTCTAAAGCGGTGGTCACATATTACGGTCATGAACGTAGTTGAACGTAGTTCATTTGACCGTGCAGACTGTAGTTGACCGTACTTCAACTGTAGTGCCGTGGTTACATTACTAGGGTCTACATAACTAGGGTCTACATTACGGTCAAATAGGTCAAACTACGGTCCACACTACGGTCAAGTAGGGTCAACTAGGGTCAACTAGGGCCAACTAGGGTCAACTAGGGCCAACTAGGGTCAACTACGTGTATATACTAGGCTCACAGTACGGTATAGGCATTCAAGGTGACCGTATAAATATTTTCAACGTGTTGAAAACTTTTGGGCTAACTACGGCCAAATCATGGCTTTCCTCAATGTCTAAGTACGTTCAGAACTACGGTCCACTACAGTCCACTACTTCGTTTAACTACATTTAACTACGACTACTAGGGTCTACTACGGTCAACTACGGTCACACCATACTACGTTCAACTACGTTTGTGACCGTAAGATGTGACCACCGCTTTAAGAGCCAATCACAGATCATAGACTGTTAGTCCGCGTCATGCTTCATTTCCAAATGTCCAATCAGCTACTTAGAATTTGCAAATGTTATTCAACGTGACTGGTCGATCAATAACCAATCAGATCTTGTGAATCAAAAGCAGCGTATTCTCATTAACATAACCACACAACCCAGAAGTAAACCGAATATTCAAGGCCATCATTCACCTCGACTATCTTGACTAGGTCAGTTGGAATTTGTTAGTCTCGATCTGATTTGGTTTAGATTCGTGTTTATGGTTTAATCTTTTGGGTACAGATTACCAAGTTTAAAAACTAATAAAAACTATGGTATTTTTAACAAGGATTTTTGTTGAACCACGGGTTACTCTGACCTTCGCGATAACCCTATTTTACAATAAATAACTTTTGACCTCCGCATAATATAAAGGTTTAATACAATATTACATGCATAATGCAAGTTTGAATGAAACTGGATTTTAGGTTTGCATATAAGACAATTTTCTTTTGAAACTTTAACTAAGATGACACGTACATACGGACGGGCTACATATATGGACGGACTACGTACAGAAATAGTGATTACAAACATGTAGTACTTTCTAAACTTCGTTTAGGCGAGACAGTAAAAAGGTAAGGTTTGAATTCCAATCTCCCAAACAAAGTTGTCATGAATAAAAATGTACTCACTTCTGTGATATACACGCGGGTAGAGTGAATTGGTTGACTGGCTGGTCCCCTGCAATAGATAAGGAAGCTACCTCATCGAACAGCAATAAAACTGCAACATGCGCTGCATGGTACCGAGCCCTACAGTCAGTGTAGCATAGAAGGCCACCTACAATTTAAACAAAAAAAATGAAATATTTGAAAGGAGGAAGATTAACCAGTTCCGAGCCGGGATTATTGTAACATTAACGAGCCGAGGAGCGGGATTATTTTTAACGAAACTTGATCCGAGGCGGGTACAGGCCGATGGTACCGGTAAGCACACCCATGCATTTCTGGCCTTGCTCGCTGCTGATATGCATTTCCGGCCTTGCTTGTGACGTGTTTATGCGTCATCCGTTTTGAATATCGGGAAAATTTTGCGTGTATAAACGTCCTCCGGCGCGAAATGGTTAAAGCAGTTGTCAAATATGAACCCCTCAACATATTATCAGCGTCCTTTTCCTCACTGCACCGGGTTATACGCGTGACTGCAAATAAGCCAGTAGCTGCACTGCACAATGGACCGATTGTGCAGCTGCCTCACAGGCCATGTTCTACGGCATGCATAGCACAGCTGGCCACATCATTCCCTGTAGAGAAGTACTGAAATTGACTCACAACGGGGGCCAATTTCATAAAACGTGTAAGCACCGAAATTTGCTTAGCATGAACATTTTTGCTTGGGAAAAAAACACAGGGTTACGAACCAAACTTTCAGGTTATGTATATTGTTTTGAATGTATTCACCTGTATTTTTGCTTTGAATGAAAAGCATGTGAAGTTTTGGCCGATTTTTACTCAGCAAGACTTTTTTTGTGCTAAGCAAATTTTTGTGCTTGCATGTTTTATGAAATTGGCCCCAGGTTCATTAATAATATGATTGGAGTCTACGCCTAATATGTGCAGTGTAAGGTTCAACTCACCTCTAATCACGAGATAGTATATATACTCCTGATGGGCAAGTTGATGTCGTAGTAAGGGGTCTTCATGCAAGATATGGCGAAGAATACAGAAACATGCTGGAATCATAGGGAGCTGTAGAAACCAAATCAATAACAGGATTCAAAATACGTGTTGTGATAGAACTGCACCTACAGTATTTAGACTGGGAAATACACCTTTTAAAGGTAGGATACACCATTTGCAGATATCTAAAATATTTACTACCGAATTATTAACAAATATCTTACTCATTTGAAATAAATAATGATTCTAGGCATCAAGCAAAATTATTGCGCTAGATATCCTGTAATGATTCCAAAAAATATAATTTTATAAAAAAAAATTGCGATCATCGTCTGGCGATCGCAAAACAACAAAAATAACATAAGAATAACTGCTCGACACCGGTTGAAAACAAACGCTGTTTTTCGTGATTTTCTCGGCATCCATGATTGTAAAACTTTGGACAGGTCAGTTAAACGATATTTACTATAAAATACAACCCCCCCAAATCCACCCATTCATGATAATTTACACAATTACCAATGGTGTATCCTACCTTTAAATGACAATGCCATGTAAAAAAATGAATTGCACCATTGATGAAATTTCCCAAACAAACCTATTTCGATTGAAAAAGTTCAGTAACTAGCAGCTCAAAAAGTTGCTTAGCATGAACATTCTCCCTTGGCTTAAACAGGTTTACAAACAACATTTTCAGGTGATGTTTATTGTTTGTGACTGGTATTCAGCTGTTTTTTGCTTAGCATGAAAAGCACATGGAGTTTTGGCTGGTAACCTTTTTGTTGTTGAGCAAGACTTGTTTGTGCTTAGCAAATGTGTGTGCTTAGCAAATGTGTGTGCTTAGCAAATGTGTGTGCTTAGCAAATGTGTGTGCTTAGCAAATGTGTGTGCTTAGCAAATGTGTGTGCTTAGCAAATGTGTGTGCTTAGCAAATGTGTGTGCTTAGCAAATGTGTGTGCTTAGCAAATGTGTGTGCTTAGCAAATGTGTGTGCTTAGCAAATGTGTGTGCTTAGCAGCTTAATGAAAATTGCCCCTATAAGTTAAAATCTTGTATTACTTAGTGGTGTGTTTGGTACGTACCATGCCCTGATCAGGTTCATCAGTAGATGCCATAGTTGCCTTCTTCATGCAATCCAGAATCTTATCCAGTCCGCCTTGTGATAAGAACGCTTTGTGTAGAGTGACATCTGCAGAAAAACAATGTTAGCAATCATTCTTATGATTAACCAGTTCGCGTATGATGCCGTGTATACACGCAAAGTTTTTTAAAATTCCAAACGAATGACTAATTAACACGTCACGAGCAAGGCCAAAAATATATCCGTCAGCGACCAGCTGGCACCAAGGGTGTGCTACCCACAAATGCTGGCCTCAACCCGTCTCGGATCAAGGTTCGCGAACAAAAAAATGGTTAAAGGTATTATATTATACAACATTTGCTTAATACCGTAATTTTCAGTAATGGATGAATTTAAGGGGTTTGTATTTAATAATGTTGTCAAAACCTAGTCTGGTTCCTTGACTTCCTTCACACGAAACATAGCAATTTATAGACCTCAGAAAATTATCAGGTTAGAAAACCAGACTAGTTGGCTGACACTCATTTACAGATGTGTAACAGTATTGCAAATAAAATGTATTGAAGTTAAAGGGGACCGTATACGTTTGGTAATTGGAACCCACTGTTTGTTTCAATCCTATTTAGTTATCTGCATTGGAATAAACAATCTGAGAAACGTCACTGCAGTAACGTTTCTCAGATTCAAATTTTTGGGGATAAAAAGTGATATCTTTTTCCATAACCGGAAGACTTCGAAGTGAAAAGTTTCTAAAAATGCATTATACTACCCAAAGCTGCTGTACTTCATACCAAGTAAGTTTTTATTGCCATTAATTTATGGAGTAATTACCAAATGTATACGATCCTTTTAACCATTTATAAAACTAAACAAAACGTTCTAAAATGTGCCGAGAAAACCTATACCTGTATTTGTTTATTTTAAAAATAATCTAAACTATGTGAGACCTTGTAGGATGATGGCGATCTGTTCCAGTGCAGATTTCCTTAGCCCGGCCTCTGTGTTTGCAGCTGTGAAGATATCAAAAATCTGCAGAAGACCTTCAACCTGTTAGATAAAATTAGGAATATCCGACAACTTAAATGATGCTTGACTATACTGGGTGGTCCGAAAAAAAAACCACATTATTTTCAGTACCCTCTGACTAGAAAAACTAGTTTGGATAGACGAGGAATCTTTCTAGATTTAAAATGATACCAAGATCACTCGATTTGGTTCAGTAGTTAGTTTTCATTCCAGAGACTTTTTTGGGAACCGAGTCTGTAGTCAATTGGACAGGCCTTTGCATTGCTGTTGTACTTCTGTTGATCACCTGTCCAACTGACCCCGACTTTGTTCCAGACTTTGGTATGAAAATGACGATCTAAAACGACATTTTCTTGAAAACGTCAAATTTAAATCACACAAAATGTTACATAAAATCAAAATAAATATATTTTATTTCTTCCAGTAGCATGTATTTCTTTTAATCTACGAAAATCAAGTGGATGTTTTCAGATTGAAATGACGAGTCCGTTCCAGTTCTATTTTTCGACAGACCCGGCATTAGCATGCGCAGTAGAATGTGCACAAACAAAGTGGGTGGGGCTAACATATGTAGGGAGCTGATTCTACTCTAAACATTATGGGCCAAATTCATAAACGGTGATTTTCCCTTGATCACGATTAACTAGGCTAAACTGTGTATAAACAGTTGATGATAGAACGTACAAATCTAGGCCCGAATTCATAAAGAGTGCTTAGATTAGCTGCTGTTTATCAAACGTAAAATTATCAGTGCGTTAATCGACATGGCGCCCCTCCCACTAGTGTCAACTGAGCTGATCAGCAGAGCACAGCGATATGTGTGTTTTCAAAGATAGATATGCCCTTTTATTCAACATATTATGCAATCCGCTGTGAATAGAATGATGTACGGCTAGAACACTAACATCGGCTAAGCAGGAACTTGTACACGGCTGGATAAACAGCCGATTATTTTCTTACTGAATTGCGATGATCTCAGGAGTTTATCCACACGCGCACTTCTCCGTTTTAGCCACCGTACAATAGTTGTACGCGACTAAAATAATCCGGTGATCATCACCGTTTATGAATTTGGCCCTATGCCTTTGAGGAAGATTCTATTTAGGATTAAAACATCAGGCTGTCTAAAAATAAAGACCTGGAATACTGATCGTCCACCGTTGTGTGTATCTAGATGGATGGCGTGGTCCATTAGCAGTAGATCAGCTATGTCATTCAGTGTGTAGTTATCTACTGAGGGAAGCTTCAAGGAACTACACGTCTCTTGTGTTAAGTAGTACAGGACACACTTGGCTCCTTCCAGGCGGACACTGGAACAAATGCAAACATTTCAATATCAGTCCAAGTCTTACAATAATAATACTCCACAAATAAACCACAATGGAAACTGACTAGGTAAAGTGAACAAAGAAATCGGCAAGGCAGGACTTTTCTAGACCTCTGGAATACCGGTGCTCTACCAACTGAGCTATCTTGCCCTATGTTGGCGGTCTCTTAAATTTGTTCGAGGGCGCTAGTCAGAAGTTATAAACACCAGGATACCATGTGGCCAGGGATCACGCCCGATTTTACGATACAACGATAAAACCGTAATATTCCTCAAATTGAAAAAGATTCCATCTTGAAGGGTGCATGTGTTAGAGAAAATGCCTATTGGGACTTTGTGAACAGGTTGTGAGGTTTTGCGAAATAAACTTTTTCCAAGACCAGCTTCTAAGATGTTACCTTTGATCTGGACACAGAAGAAGTCTCAAGGATCCTCGGAGCTTCTCTAGCTTAGGCAATACTTCAAACTCGGCCGATTTGCTCCTAGAAGCACTTGGTTGCAGCAATCCCAGAATGCAGGCAGACAGTGGGGATTTCTTACCCACGTGTGCCTGTTCAAACAAATGGTACATGTTCAACATGTCAACGTATGCATTTACCATTACAAAGTGAGCACGAAAAAGCTCTGCAGAGTAGATTACAACACAGAAATCCAGTGTAGGTATTTCTTGATATGGGTGAAATTGTAACAACCAAAGATGTGACACACTCCACAAAAATGGGTATTATGTCGCAACAAATTGGTATTGTCGCAACAAATTGGTATTGTCGCAACAAATTGGTATTGTCACAATGTAAGCTTTCATAGTATATAATATATATGTTGTTCTTTTTTTTTGTGATCGCCGTCTAGCGATCGTAATTTTTTTAAATAAAATTATTTGTTTTTGAATAATTACACAACATCTAGCACAATCATTTTGCTGGATGCCTACAATCTTTATTTACTTTTAAATAAGTAAGATTTGTCTTAATAATTTGGTAGTACATGTACATTTTGTAAAGGTAGGATACACCATTGGTAATTGTTTAAATTATTATGAATGGGTGGATTTGGGGGGTTGTATTTTATAGTAAATATCGTTTAACTGACCTGTCTAAAATTTTACTATGGATAATGAGAAAATTAAAAAAAAACGTTACTTTTCAACCGGCGTAGGGCAGTGGTTCTTATTGTTGTTCTTGTTTTGTTCGCGATCGCCGTCTGGCGATCATGAATTTCTTTTTGTTCAATTTGATTTTTCGGAGCAATTACTGGATATCTAGCGCAATCATTTTGCTGGATGCCTAGAATCATTATTTACTTTTAAATAAGTAAGATATTTCTTAATAATTCGGTAGCAAAATCTGCAAATGGGGTATTCTACCTTTAAGTATCTATAACTCTGTGGCTGTCTTGAGCATAGTGGATGTTTATTTGTTACATTCTTTGTTTTTACTTACAATACTTGTTGCTGTACTCCTGTGCCCAAGCTTTTCATTGTGTTATAAATGTGTAACACTGTTATGGAAAAATGTTTAATAATATCTCATTTGTCGAAATTGTGGAACAAAAAAACAAACAAAAAAGTGAAAATTTTAAGAAATAAGTTAAAAAACTTAAAAAAATAAATAAAATAAAAAATTATCCCAAAATCTTCCAAAAGTATCCGGAGGATTTTGGAGGATTAAGGTTTTAGAGAGCAAATAGATAAACTGACCTGCAAGATAGGAAGTACAGGAATGCAGGCCTGTAGGAAAACACACCAGGTGGTGGGTGACATCAACAGTTGGCCTTGAATGAGATGCAAGATCAAATCTTCAGCTTGGCTGCACACCTTCGTAAGATCAAACAAATCGTCCGAATAAACAGGTAAAATGATTTCTTTAAGAGTGTTGTTTAAAAACACACCCTGCAGCAAACTTAACTCCTTGACACCGGTATTAATTCCTTACTCACCAGATTATACACATAACTGCACAGCAGCCATTGTCCAGCAGCTGCAATGCACAATGGACCTGAGTGTGCAGCTGTGACAAAAGCCGTGTTCACTAGCATAGCACAGCTGACAACAGCATTCCGGACGGATTACTAGGCCGTGGTCACAGCCGCTCCTCGGCGTCAAGGGATCAATGTCCGATGTAATGTCATAATAATAATAATGTTAGTATTTATATAGCGCTTTATACCCCTACAATGTAGTGTTTCAAAGCGCTTTACAATTAATATACCTGTTCATCACAAACGAGACCATTTCTGCAGCAGCTCTGAGATCAGCGCATGTGGTCTTTACCATAACAGGTACCCATTACTCCTGTGTGGAGAGAGGCATTTGAAGCAAGCACCATGTTCCCTGCCAGGGTTTGAACCCACGTACCGCTGTACACGAGTCAAACACCGTAACCACTGGACCACAGCGCCCCACAATATTACCCTTACCCACGTCTGACCTGAGGTACCCAGTGTATCTACAAAACAAAAATCATTAAATTGACTCTATCTTTTGTGGAGCCTGTTCTACACAGAACTGGCTCTATAGCAATTGACCTATCAACGTTTGTGACTTAGCCACGCTCTTTAGACAACTTTACACAAGTGCAGCACTTGGATGCGATGTGAGAAACGCGCAGTGGCATATTACGTGGAATCATTGCATGTACACGCTCTCTCTGACTGGATACAGGAGTTGTCTCAGATTTCCAAGACAAACAACTTTGCCCACGTGCACAGTACATGCAGGCTTTCGGTGTGACCACTTATCGCAAAAAGTGAGACTCCCCTAGAATATTCTCTGTCTAATGATAGAAGGTTCATTATGTAATTGCTATCAATGACTGAGAAAAAAGGACAGTTATGAAACTCACTGAAATCAGCACAGCGACAAGTTGGGATGCTAAGACGGGCAGTTAGAGATCGACATTAGATGAAGATGCCAGCTATGCATTAACAAGAATAGTGGCCATGTGAAGGATACAGCACGTAAATGTGTCAGGTAAAAGTGTAACACAAATAGAAAGGGGTCAGAAAAATGTATTCATCGTGTGTTCAAACAGCAAAAGAATTTGTACTTAACCAGTTCGCGCAGGAGGACGTATATACACATTTTATACAAAGTTTTTCTGAGATTCGAAGCAGGACGCATAAACACGCCACGAGCAAGGCCGGAAATGTCTGTCAGCAGCGAGCAAGGCCGGAAATGTCTGTCAGCAGCGAGCAAGGCCGGAAATGTCTGTCAGCAGTGAGCAAGGCCGGACATGTCATGGGTGTGCTTCCCGATACCATTGGCCTGGACCTGCCTCGGATCGAGTTTCGTTAAAAATAATCCCGCGCTTCGGCTCGGTGACTTGTTACAAAAATCACGGCGCGAACTGGTTAAAAACAGCTGCCTGAGCTTCGCCACTCAAGTAAGCAACTTGATTTCAGCACCTTTCATAGCTGTCTTGTTTGTTCAGTCATCCATGACATTGAAATAATATACAATTGTTGACTGCTGTGATGCGGTGGGATACGACATTTGAACACCCGAGGGACGCATAGCACCCGAGGCAAAGCTGAGGGTGGTATGCGCCTTTGAGGGTGTTCAAAACGTCATATCCCACATCACAGCAGTCAACAATTGTTTTGTTATATCTCTGTCTTGAAACTCAGCAGACATTAAGGAATGAAGATACAAAACGTTCTAGTAAACATGTATTTTACTGTAGTAACGGGGTGGGAGATGCCAACCTTCACACGGTTCACTCTGTTTCCACTAATGTCATCAAAACGATGTAAGCAGCAACAAGTTAAGCTGCTCATCATACGAAAGAAGACTGTAGTAACGTTAATCACGCAAAAGAAATGAACTCACAAACTTCGTCTGCTCGTTCGCTGCTCCACTACAGTTTATTATCGTTAATAGTGTGCACGTTAACATTGCACGGGTACCAATGATGTACCAATGATATACAGATGATACAATGATATAACAATGAGCTAACCGCAGCTGCCGTGTGATATCACACGGGGGGTGGGATATGCGTTGTTAAAAACCGGACACGTGATCGTTATAGACCAATACAAATACAGTACCCAAGACAGAGGTATAACAATGAACCTTATACCATTGGACAGAGGACATTCTACCGTTTCCACAGACATTTGTCTTTTCCTTAAATATAAGGTAGTTTTGCAATAATATGAATTAAAAAATGAGTATACTTTTTTTAGAGACCCTGTATAGTACCAACCTTCTCTTGATCTGAGAGTCCAAAACAGCATATCTCATACAGAATCTTGGAATCCAGCAGAAAATGGAATTGTTCAGTGGCACTTGATCTTGCCTTGATGAAGTCCTGTACATTGATGACATCCTAGAAAAAGAAAAACCAGAGATATTCCTCAGAGCCAGCTACAGAAATCTCTCAGAGATTACTTTGAGATGTAAGACGTTTAGCTATTAAACCAGTTCGCGCTGGATGACGTATATAAACGCAAAGTTTTTCCTAGATTCAAAACGGATGACGCATAAACACGCCACGAGCAAGACCGGAAATGTCTGTCAGCAGCGAGCAAGGCCGGAAATGCGTGGGTGTGCTTTCCGGTACTATCGGCCTGAACCCGCCTTGGATCGAGTTTTTGTTAAAAATAATCTCGCGCCTTGGCTCGGTATGTTAAAATAGTCCCGGCGCGAACTGGTTAAAAGGAATTCATAAATTTTCCCATTCCTATTGGTTGAGGGCCTGTCACGTGGCCAGTTTTAAACGGATGATAAAACTCCCGGGCCAGTTTTAAACACTTTTCCGATGTCACATAAAATGTGGACGCCCGTGAAATCGTTTTACACTTTTATTGGTTGAAACCTCATTGATGAAGATGACAGTTGTATATTTATTTGCCAAATCCACATTCCGAGAAAAACAGCTTTGAAATAAACAAAATTGACCAAAATCATACGGACAGCGCACACAAATCCTCTTCATTTTTATCTTTATTGATCGTTTTTACATACAAGACATTAATGACAATAATCTGTGATAACTACACTTCCTAAAAATACAATGTTCAGAAAAACGACTTGGTCACGATTTTCACCCATGCGTTCACTTTAACGACCGATTGCGTAAAACGGCCCCAGCGACTTATTCCTGATTACGATGGAGCGGGTCACATATGTGCTTGTCCCATAAGCCAGTTTTAAACATACTTTAAAACTGGCTCGTGGGCCTAGATGTGTTAATGCCCGAGCAGAAGGCGAGGGCATTACCAATGTTTAGACCCATGAGCCAGTTTAAATACTGACAATCTGGGAGAGTGCCAACATAGGGCAAGATAGCTTAGTTGGTAGCACCGGTCCGGTATTCCGAAGGTCGCAGGTTTAAGTCCCGCGTTGCCGATTTCTTTGTTCACTTTGAAATTTAAATATACTTTAATACCGGCCAACCACATTTTAATTCCAATTAATTATTATTGCAGAGAATGATGCCACCTTGTCAAACCTATTTTCCTTGCTTTTACCTTGACAGTCTTGAGACATGCAGCATAGGTCTGTAACCTTACTTCTTGCTCAGAAGAGGCAAGAAACCTCAGTAGAATCTTTCCAGAATGTCTGACCAACTTCTCATTTGATGAACTGCAGCTGTTAACAACATGCAAACAGCAAGGCATTATTATAATTCAACTGATTTGCACATAAAAACACAATCCTCTTAACCAGTTCGCGCCGGATGACGAATATAAACGCAAAGTTTTCCCCAGATTCAAAACGGATGACGCATAAACACGCCACGAGCAAGGCCGGAAATGTCTGTCAGCAGCAAGCAAGGCCGGAAATGCGTGGGTGTGCTTCCCGGCACTAGAGAGGTTTCGCCTGCGAACGGATACGGTTAGCTTAACGGATACGTCATCAATTTTCGCAAACTTATGACGTCACAGTTCTTCACTATCCGCTAAACGTGTACAAGGCACGGATATCTCGCTCGCTACACGTAAATATAAAACGCGTACGGATAGCTAAACGTACGCGTACGCGTATTCGTTCTTGTGCGAAACCTCTCTATTATCGGCCTGAACCCGCTTCGGATCGAGTTTCGTTAAAAAATAATCCCGCCCCTTGGCTCGGTGATGTTAAAATAATCCCGGCGCGAACTGGTTAAGGCTGTCTCATACTTGGCAAACACAATTTTGTGATGTCATTTTTCCGTGCTGAGAATTTGCAAACGTTTAACACATTTCAACTCCAGGGAATTTTACAGTAAAGGCTTCGTGCCGTCAATTTTGCCAGAACGTCTCACAATTACACCTGACATAAAGACAAATCAGCTGGGAGGATGCCGGCTGATTTTTACTTCCTCAACTATTCTTGCATATTTACGAATGTTTCCAATTCACCCTGCATTGAAAGGACTTACGTGCTAGAGCACAGTTGGACGAATTTATCTGCTAACGTTAGAATCCTGTGATAATGTAGACTCCTCAGACTTGCTTCTGCCAAGTCCAGCAACCTCTCCACATCTGTGCTCTGTGAGGAGAAGAAAAGTAATAGATTTAAATTATGAACTTTTAATCTTACTTTACGAGTACAACTGGCACTGATTTTAGTTTGAGCTAAAACAGTGAAGTTAAAAACGGTTGCTCACCAAGGGATGCTGATCGTAAAATTAAAATGCACCTGGCGTTCTGACATCGTTTTTAAGTGTACTCGATGTGGTTTATCTCAGTTTCGGAGGTCAAGTAACAATTTTGCTTCAACCTACGCGCTTTAGAAAGAGCTGCACGTGAATATGAATCCTTTCTTCTAGCGCTAAGCATGGCAGTCTACTGCGGCTGCGCTCGTTAATACTGTGGCCCGGGGGTTTTAATCACTCTGTTTAATACCGCTTGGAGTCTGGGTGCTGATAATTACCCGAGCCGAAGGTTCGGGTAATTATCAGCACCCAGACTCCAAGCGGTATTAAACAGAGTGATTAATACCGACCGAACACACATTTATTCCCATTCATAAATACTTTTTTTTTAAAGTCAGCCCAAAAAACCCCGAAAATCCCGGGAAATTGTCACAAGTAAATGTCGGTGTTTCGCCCTTCTGTGCGTGTCAAATGACATGTTTCCGCATCTGTCGCTCTACACAATACATGCAATAAAGCGTATTTACTATGAACCAGACTATTACTGCCATTGGCAACCTCATTCCCAGGGTGTCGAGCTGTACGCGCCCAACACTACCCGTTCTTACTATTGGAGACGAGGTACGGTTGGAAATAAAGTGAGCCCTGGGGACGGGTATAATGCGCGATCGTGTGACAGGGTTTGTTGCCAGCTGGTTTTAAACACTTCCAGCCATGTCTTTATCGTCCGTTTAATACCGGCCACGTGACGGACTCTCGACCAATAGGAATGCCTAAACTGTCCCAGGTATTTATGAATTAGGGTTAATGTAGAAAAAACCAACGAATAGCTAACCTCCTTGTCCATCTCCTGAAGGAACATACAAGCACTGTTCATAGAGTTGGAGATACTTGCAACCTGCTGATACAGTCTGTGTTTACTGGGTAGGGACCTTTGTATGACAGCTAGCAGGAACGGCCGCACATCGGGTGTACAGTACAGCAGACCTTGATCCATAACGGCAAGGTATAATGACAAGGACAGACTCTCTGGTAAAACATCTTTAACCTTCAACAAAAAAATGAAAGGAAATGAAAAAGGATCTGCGTCAATAGCAGCAAAATACAAACAATCTCCTAGGAAGTCTGGTTGTACATGTCTCATACATTGGTCAGTTTGAAGCAAGTTCGGGCGCGAACTATAGTCAACCATTAGTCAGTCTCTGCTTTACCAATGAGCATGCTCAAATGCAGTTCGCTCGAACGGCTCGAGTCGAACTATTGTTGAAAAAGATGGCAACCGATTTGTTTACATTTGCGAAATGAATGAGATGGGTATTGGCACTATTTTCCCACGCATGTTAGTACATAATGTACCGGAAGGATAAGTCATAACGTTTAGTCATGTTGGTCCAAAAACAAGAAAACAATAACATTATGCCTGCCAGATTTTCACTTAACGTTACTGCCTTTCCCTCCGTCCCACTACTGCCATCATAATCAACGTCACTGGTTCTCTCCATATTTTCTAATGGAAAGAGGCTATTGCCAACCAGCGGCAACCGTGCCCCGGGGTCTGGTTCCAAATAGTCGACTAGATATCCCAACCATCCTGCGTTCGAGTGACGTTAGTCAAACTATGGTTAACTATAGTTGGTGCCCGAACTTGCTCCAGGGTGCCATTCCCAAAGTATTCAGAGTGTTTGATGTAAAATGGTTACATACATGTACAGTGTCCACCAAAAGTGATCCGATGCTGCGTTCCAATCACGTCGTGTTTCTGGTGTTAACGAGTCGTATAATTGTGTTCTTATTATCGCCTGGTAACTAGTGTTCCCCAATAGTCAACTTGAGGTGGAATTTTCTTCCTGAGTTTACGACTTCGTAAACGCATGAATGTTGGTTTACATACGAGTTTACGCCATAGGTTCATGCGCGGTAATGTCGTTACACACATAACTAAATCGACTGTCCGCATGCGTGTTGATGAGGAGCAGTTAAAATGCAACTCACTTGAGAACATGGAGATATTCACGGTGAACACGATAAACACGACGCGATTGGAATGCAGCATATTATACCATACCCTGTGGGGACATTAACACAATAGATACAATAGGACTGAACACATCTTAATAGGGTAATATCTTTAGGTGAAAAGGTCTCCACAAAGATTTCACAAAATAGATAGTTGGTTAGTGTTTGAGTTAGAGTTAGGGTTAGACATAATATTTGGTATATTTGGCGCAAATTTCAACCAAGGAAAGTAACTGCGGTTCAAGTAAGAGCATTTTGAACACACTTTTTGACAGTCCACAAATGTTAGTCTTAGACTGTGGCTGTTTATGAACTGGTGTCAGGGTTGTAGTCGAGTCCCTGCAAGTCCGTTCACAAGTCCTTTCGTGAAGCCAGTCACAAGTCCCTTCGTGAAGCCAGTCACAAGTAACTGGATAAACAATGACAAAGAAATGCTTTTGTCAAAGCTGTTTTGAATAGCTTGTGATTTGAATTAGAACTGATGAAGGACTTGTGATGAACTTGCAGGGACTTACAGGGACTTACAGGGACTTGCAGGGACTTACATGGACTTGCAGGGACTTGTGATGGACTCGACTACATTCCTGACTGGTGTTGACAACTAAATGCCTTAAAGTGCACCAGACCTTTTGTCCTGATGCAATGCGCCTGGCAGGGTTAGGTTTAAAGGGAATAACAGTGTTGAGGACCCGGTCTTCACTGCGTGATAACAGACCGGTTTGGGAGACCTCGGTCTCGGTCCATCAACAGCAGCCATCCCCCAACCTGGTCTGTTATCATGCAGTGAAGACCGCGTCCTCACACTGTTGTTCCCTAATTAACGGTTCCCTAATTAGAGTTTCCAGATCTACTAGATGCACAAGGGGTGTCGGGTTGGCGCAGCGGTTCTTTCCTTGCCTTCCACCACTATGAGCCGGGTTCAAATCCCGCCTGGGCCAATATGTGAATTGGGTTTTTAGTCTCTGCCTAAGTTTTTCCCCCAGGATATTCTTCTGGGGTTTTCCTCCCACCTCTAAAACTGTAACTTCTTCATATTGTCTTCTCTCACTTATCCATCATGTAATTGGCGCTATATCGCTGTTGGATGTTGAATGAAATAAGAATAAAATAAGAATAAAATAATGAAAAAATATAAAAAATAAAAATAAATAGAAGAACAATTTAATATTCTGTAATACGTGGAAGAGCTCACATTACCTTTGCAAGTGGAACAAGGTCTTGGATGAGTTTCTTGACCAGAGTAACCACAGCAATTATGGACAGCCGATGGTGAATGAATGCCTCATCAGATACAGATACAGTAAGGCTAGATATCCCATCGTCATCATCATCATCAGCCCCGCGGCACTCATGGTAGTGGTAGTGTATAACCTCACCAAGAGTTTCAAAACTATCTAACATCTTGTCAATCTGTACGTCAAAACAAAACAAAAACCAATGGACAATGCCGTGTTATTATTTGTATTATTATTATTATTTTCTGGTAATGAAACCAAGGATCCTTCAAAAGCGCTCAAGGCACTGTAGCTCGTAAGCCAAAAGAACCCCGTAGACAGAGGCTGTGTCAGCCAGGAACACCGGGGCAAACCCCTTCTCAATAGCGATAAGTGTTCTGGGTTCTTTTACGTGCATTATACAATTTTATAATGTTATAATGAGAAAGATATATAAACACATTATAAATTCTACAACACACGGGACCTACAACTTTACGTCCCATCCGAAGGACGAAGCAATAGTGGTTTAATTGCCTTGCTTAAGGACACACGTGTCGACACCGGGACTCGGACTCACGCTCTGCGGAACAGAAAACCCAGCTCTTAACCGCTCGGCCACGACACTCCACTATTGATTTAGTGCACTATTTAAAATCATCGGCTGCCTGGAATTTTTTTCATCACAAATGCGAGGGGTTTTTGCAAAATGTGACAGAAATGTTACAGAAATTCTGTCGGGATGTGATACATGCATGAACCAGCTTCTCTGGGGTTTGTATGTCTAGAAATTTTCTAATTTGTCCAATTTTGTGTAGAGCAAAGTAGGCGGAGGGAGCAGCAGGTGTTGTTTATGTGAACATAGATTTTCTTGGACTGAGACTGCGAACCACAGAAACAGGTTGTACGGGGGAGGTGCCGATGATGATAGGGGGGAGGTGCCGATGATGATAGGGGGGAGGTGCTGATGATGATAGGGGGAGGTGCCGATGATGATAGGGGGGAGGTGCCGATGATGATAGGGGGGAGGTGCCGATGATGATAGGGGGAGGTGCCGATGATGATAGGGAGAGGTGCCGATGATGATAGGGGGCAGGTGCCGATGATGATAGGGGGCAGGTGCCTATGATGATAGGGGGGGGGGGTGTCGATAATGATGGGAGGCAAAAGCGAATTGGGGAAACAATAGCCACCCGTCACAATGTTTGGCATGTTTAGTTATATTGGCAAAGGATGGTGAATTTGGTGAATCTGGTGATGTTTTTTAACCAGTTCGCGCCGGATGACGTATATAAACGCAAAGTTATCCCCAGATTTATAACGGATGACACATAAACACGCCACGAGCAAGGCCGGAAATGTTTGTCAGCAGCGAGCAAAGCCGGAAATGTTTGTCAGCAGCGAGCAAGGCCGGAAATGTTTGTCAGCAGCGAGCAAGGCCAGAAATGTTTGTCAGCAGCGAGCAAGGGCGGAAATGCGTGGGTGTGCTTCTCTGCACCATCGGCCTGAACCCACTTCGGATGAGTTTCATTAAAAATAATCCCGCCCCTTGGCTCGGTGATGTTAAAATAATCCTGGCGCGAACTGGTTTACAATGTTCGGTATTTTTGTACACAAAAATCGGAAGCCAAGGACGGTGTTCGGTATAGCCGAATGTTCGGTATAGCGGCGTTCCACGGTATAAACCACCATGCACTGCTGCACATTTTTAACAGGCACTGCACTCAAGACTGCCATGTTTGCGGGTCTACTGGGTGCCAAGCAATTTGCCTGTTCCGAGCAGGCACATTTTGAACAGGCATGTACTGCACTAGTTGATACAAATATGTGAGGCGTTCTTGCAAAATGAGACTGAACTGGGCAAAGGACTGTAATTCAGAGAAAAAATGCAAAAAGAAAACTAAATGGCAGTCACTTTTTGTCGATTTTCAGATTTATTAATATTTGCAATCTTTGTGTGTACTGCACATTCTAAAGAAATTGTATAAAAACATTGCAAATGCTAATTTTATGCTAATTCGCACACCGCAGCGCAATGTGACGAATTAATTTGTTGCGAAAATGACATTTCTTCATTTTTGTAAATCGTTTAATGCGAAGTCCATCATGTTTCAGTGTTTTAAAGAAATGTTGGTGAGAAATGTCCAACAAATGTGATAAATTACAGTGGAAGTAAAGAAGAACATTTTCAGTAATGGTACAATGAACAACAAAATGTTCTCCACTGGAGAATAACGCAGGATCCAGGGGCCAATTTCATAAAATATCTAAGCACAAAAATGTGCTTAGCACAAAAAAGTCTTGCTCAGTAAAAACAAAAAACAGCTTAATTAATACAAACAATGAATATCAACTTAATTTTTGGTTTATAAACCTGTTGTTTCTAAGGAAGAATGTTCATGCTAAGCAAATGTTGGTGCTTTTTACACGGTTTATGAAATTGGCCCCAGGTCATAAGGTCTACAGTAATGCTAGATGATTTTGTAGGATTGAGGTCTCTTGGGTATTTATCCAAATGCACATTTGTTCATAGAGCTTCAGTCAAGGTAAAGTTTTGTGTCACAGATAGGAAACGTTTGCGTATTAAGGGTCATGTGTGCAGGCCCTTGTTGTTATGGGGCACTTAGCAGCTGTTTGTTCCATGTTTGGTTTAATTCTTATTGGTAAACCCACTACAGGGTTTTGCAGGATTCAGGCAGTGGTCACTAGTAATAAATAATGGAGGATTTTGCAGGATTCAGGTTACATGGAGTGTTAATACTTTTGAATTGGAGGATTTTGCAGGATTTAGGTGTATGTGTAAGAAAATATAGGGTATGGAGTTAGGGATAATACTCACCAGGGCTCTTCCTGCCGCACTGCAATCATCCCATATCTCTGATGTCATTGCTATCCTCACCAGCTTCACGACCTCATGCAGGAGATACATACTTGCTACAAACACTTCAGTGCTATCAGTCTTAAGAAGGGGCGTCACATGAAACAGGACATCGGTCGCAAACTCGGGAAGGGTGAGCTGCGAAAACTGAAGAATGATTGCATCCTCGCTGTCTGTGTCAGAGACAGAAAGAGATTGTTCTGGCACGACGCGGCTTGAACCTCTGTCAAAGGAAAAAGAAGCTCTGTCAAAGGAAAAAGACTGTGTTGTGACATTGAAAAGCTGAAAACTGATGTGTTGTAATGCCAGCTTTATTGAGATTAAAATTCCTTAAGTGAATAGATAATATAAACGCAACATCATGTACAAGGTTCCCACCATTTTATAAAAAAAAATTCCCTTATTTCCCTTACTGAATTTTCTAAATTTTAAGATAAGGAATATAAATGCAACACGTACAGAGGGTTCCCACCATTTCAAGAACACAAAATTCTCCCGATTTTCACCTGAGTTTTTCCTAATGAATTTCCGAAATTCATGGATAATTAGTTTGACCTATATTCAGTTTGACATGTCTTCAATGTTGTTGCAGTGAACATGGCTAATTTCCACACTATAAACAGACACCTTAGCCGTGAATACGCCATTTGGCCATACTAGACAAAATATGATCCCATTATGCAAACGGTACATACAGTGTACTTGTTGTAGAAGTAGACATGGTGGTGGTGGGTGGGGGTGGGGGGGGGGGGGGGGAGGAGGTGGACAGTTACAGCCCTCATTAAGACGGTCCTCTATCCGATCCACACCATCCACAAAGTGCTTGAGTCTGCTGTTGCCAGGTACCAGCCAGGAACTGTTCTCGTTTGGGCCAATTAAATTTAAACTCGTTTTCCAGGTTTTCCCTAATTTTCTGGATTTGGTTGGGAACCCTGCTTACTTGTATGCACTATGGGAAACTAAAATCAACCAAAGCTTTTAAAATGACCGACAACATTTCACAAAATGAGACAATATATGTTAGGAACTTAAAGATTACTTGACAAGACAGCTATACAACCCCAAATCAACTCTGGTTTCGGTAACTTCCTACTTTGCAGCTAGACGCTTCACGAGGAATCTTCCATTAACCAGTTCGTGCCGGAGGACGTATACACACGCAAGGTTTTCCCCAGATTCAAAACGAATGATGCATAAACACGTCAAGAGCAAGGCCGGAAATGCGTGGGTGTGCTTCCCGGTACCATCGGCCTGAACCCGCCTTGGCTCGGTGATGTTAAAATAATCCCTGCGCGAGCTGGTTAACACAATTCTGATAAGTCTTAAACTTTGAAACTTACACAGAACTTGGAGAGTCGCCATCTCTTCCATCACCTCTCATACGAGGTTCGTTTCGGCCAACCACTGAAGGTCTAGAGTCTGGGGTGAGAGTTGATTGGCCGGTTGAACAAGACGCCCTTCCTGTTTCAGAGGATGAGGAGGAGGCTGTCTGCGACCCGAAATCTACATATGAAAATAAACAAGGTGATCTGTTGATCACACGTGTCGCCATTTTGTACTTTCTTTTTTTGTGCTGTAACATCAATACTGTAACATTGATACAATCAATGACCTCTAATGACCTCTAATGACCACTATATGACATTTGACCTCAGTAATCCCATGAAGAATTGTCTTCCCACCCAAGGGTCACTGCATCCAAGTTTCATCAAAATCCATGAAAGCATGTCGAAGTTATACATTTTTTCCAAAAAATTAACCTGCAACTTTAACATGCGCAAGAACAATAACCTCTAATGACCCCTACATGACCTTTGACCTCAGTAATTCAATGAAGAATTTTGTCTTCCCACTCAAGGGTCACTGCATCCAAGTTTCTTGACAAACCATTAAAGCATGTAGAAGTTATACATTAAAAAAAAACTAAAGGTAGGAAACACAATTTGCGAATATACAAAAAATTACTACTGAAATATCAACAAAAATATCTTACTTATTTGAAAGTAAATAATGATTGAAGGCATCCAGCAAAATGATTGCACTAGATATTCTGTAATTGCCCCCGAAAAATTGTAGTTTATAAAAATAAAATCAAGAACAACATAAGAATCACTGCCCTACGACAGTTGAAATCAAACACCGTTTTTCTTGCTTTGCTCATCACCCATTTTGTAAAACTTCGAGCGGGTCATTTAAACGATATTTACTATACAATACTACTCCCCAAATCCACCCATCCATAAAAAATTAAGCAATTACCAATGGTGTATACTACCTTTAACGTGAAACTTTATCATAAATACGAACATACGGAGCTACATATGTATAGTAGGACTGGTGAGTGCCCCCAAAACTTTGTTTAGGCGATCTCAAGAATTCAGTCAATTTAAGTATTTAACAAAATTCAACTTCGACATTTACAGTTGTCAGACCTTTTCTTGTACTTTGTGTGCTGAAATTGCCATGTGGAACAAGCCTAGTACCTGCGGTACGTTTTGGCCATCCTCAGCCAACAGCTGTTTCTGACGTCATATTCTCAACCAGAAACAATTTTTGTTCAATCCGCGAAAAAGCATGACTGAAAATTGTTTGTCACACACGTGAAGGCCGGTTTATACCGGTACGCGGAAGTGAATGCGAAGCCAATTTGACGTTCTAAAGCATTCGCTGCTAAAATTTGCCGGAATTGAAATGTTCATGTTCGCTCTCGCACCAAGCACGAATCAAGCTTTAAGCCTAACGTTACAAGCAACTTGAGTAGCAGACGCCACACTCAGCAGATGCCAGAATTCTCTCTTCTTTTTCAACGAGTTTGAAGTAGTGATACATTGGCTTATTTTCCCAATTTGCTCCGCACAAGGATAATCTTCAATGTGATATATATTTTTAAAAATACAAGTAACAACTCAAAACCCCAGAAAAACTACTTGGTCTTACCTTGTTTGGGGCAATATAAGGCAGGGTCATGGTAAAACCTGTGACGTGAGAGTAACAGTGTAGATAATTCCCTCAAGCATTTGATGGCACTTAGAGTTATGGAGTTATCACCCACGCTGAGAGGCTTCAGGCCAAACAAAGACAACAGACTCTGTAAATCAAATGCAAAATGAATTTGAAAAAGTAAACGGAGGTTTAGTTGCTTCTTTTTTGTATTAAACCCTAACTCCCTACCCAATTTTTCTTACACATAACCTGAATCCTACAAAATACTCCAATTCTAAAGTGTTATATATCCCAAATCTTGCCAAAAAAAAAATTTAAACAAGAAAATAAGAATCACTACCCGACGCCGGTTGAAAACTAATGCTGTTTTTTGTGCTTTTCTTAGCATCCACGATTGTAAAACTTCAAACAGGTCAGTTAAACAATATTTACTATAAAATACAACCCCCACCCAAAAAAAAAAGTCCACCCATTCCTGATAATGCAATTACCAATGGTGTATCCTACCTTTAAATCAAGCAACCCTGGCTATAAACAATTTAACATGGTGTTCCCTAGTGTGACATTTGTTAGGTCGGAACATATTTTTCAATATATCCCTTGTAATTTATCTACAATAACCTTATACAAATATGCATGGTTATATTTTGTGGTCAGTAGTATACAGATATTTGTACAATACTTTATTGTAAATCTTGCAACACACAAAAAAAGCATGGTAAAAATACACAGCATCCCCTGTTACATCAGAGTACTAAATATGTCGTAACATTTAAAATAACTCAGAAAACTAATGTTCGAATAATACAACATTTGCCCAACAACCAAGACAAATATCAGGAATAAATAATTTAGTCGATAGATCATGATGGCATGTAACTTGAAATGTAGCAAAATGTCACATTTTGTGTCCCAACTTCCCGGAATGACCAATATGCACCTGAATCTCAACCTACTTCTATTTTCGAAATTTACATAAAGGTGGCGGATAGAGGGAGGGGGGAGGGGGTCTGCAAACCCCGACCCCCCCCCCCCCCCCCCCACTTCCCCCTCCCCCTCCTCTCTTGGTCTGCTGGGCAAAGTAGATTTTATTGCCAAAAAACATACACAAAACATCACAAAATCGGTAGTATCGATGTACATATTTGTGTATTACGTAATTTCAGAGGGGAGTGGGCAGCAATCAACTCAGATTGCACTGCAGTGTATCTAGAATCCAAAATTTGTTGAGGCCCTTTTTATCGGCATTTTATTTTGCACGGACCCCATAGCATAATTGGATTCGTGCTACGCGCTCACTTGAGTTACATCAAGTAGGTGAATGGTACAACCCACCCCTCCTCCCTCAACCCCCAAATAAAAGGCTAGATCTGCCTCTGCATAAGAAACCAACCTTAGTGATGTTGGGCCTCTGTAAGAATATTTCAGCAGGAAAATCTTGCAAGACAACTCCACTGATGAATTCACACGAGTTAAGTACAAGGCTAGGTCTTGGACTACACAAGGAACTATGGATAAGAAAACAGGAGGTACAAATACCACATATTTATATGTCAAGAAAATTTTGTAATTAAAAGAAAACCACAAAGAAATGATTTTCTCAATCTTTGACTAATAATGCATTTAGACATGAAAATGTACATGAATATTTGTGAGGTGTTTTGGCAAAATCAAAGGGAACTTGGCACAGGCCAAGTGGGGAAAAATATTGAATGAGGTGATTTGTTTAAAAAAAAATTGAATTATTAACCCTAACCCCTTAAGTATTTTTACTAGAAGAAAGTATCCTTATTCCTAACCCTGCCAGACACAGCGCAGTGTATCAGGTCAAAAAGTCTGGTGCACTTTGATGGATTTAGCTGTTAACAACAGTGTATAAACAACAACAGTGCATAAACAACCACAGTCTAAGACTATGAGAGCTAATCCCCATTAAACAATGACCGAGATGGATCCTGTTGCGTTCTGTGACCACAGACTCTGAAGCAGTTAGACCTGGAGATTTCTGACCTGATGGATCTCGCTGCACTCTACAGCCAAGTCACTTTAACAAACGATGCAATCTGATGCGTTTGGCAGGGTTTCTAGCCAAAATACCCCGAAGGGTTAGGGTTAATCTTCCGAAATCCACTAATTTTGTCATGCACATAAAGTTGGTGCATGACAATATAATATAATATAATACAATATAATGGAGGTACCCTGAATCCAACAAAATCCGGCAGTATCGCTTGGCTAATACAATCCTCAATCCATCAAAATCTCCCAGTTTTCAATAAGGAGGTATCCTGAATCTGCCAAAATCTGCCAAAATCCTCCAGAACAAGGATGAGATTTTGATGTTTCTAAATTTGGTACCCTTCGGGGACCTGAACACAATGGAGACAACGGAAGTCAGAAAGTCTTCACAGGGTAATTTCTATAGATAAATAGGTCTCCACAAGAAATTACATTTTTTGATTGTATTCAAATTACTCAAAAACTAGGGTTAGGATGTGGGCTAGGGTTAGGATGTGGGCTAGGGTTAGGACGTGGGCCAGGGTTAGGACGTGGGCCAGGGTTAGGACGTGGGCCAGGGTTAGGACGTGGGCCAGGGTTAGGACGTGGGCCAGGGTTAGGACGTGGGCCAGGGTTAGGACGTGGGCCAGGGTTAGGACGTGGGCCAGGGTTAGGACGTGGGCCAGGGTTAGGACGTGGGCCAGGGTTAGGACGTGGGCCAGGGTTAGGACGTGGGCCAGGGTTAGGACGTGGGCCAGGGTTAGGACGTGGGCCAGGGTTAGGACGTGGGCCAGGGTTAGGACGTGGGCCAGGGTTAGGACGTGGGCCAGGGTTAGGATGTGGGCCAGGGTTAGGATGTGGGCCAGGGTTAGGATGTGGGCCAGGGTTAGGATGTGGGCCAGGGTTAGGATGTGGGCCAGGGTTAGGATGTGGGCCAGGGTTAGGATGTGGGCCAGGGTTAGGATGTGGGCCAGGGTTAGGATGTGGGCCAGGGTTAGGATGTGGGCCAGGGTTAGGATGTGGGCCAGGGTTAGGATGTGGGCCAGGGTTAGGATGTGGGCCAGGGTTAGGATGTGGGCCAGGGTTAGGATGTGGGCCAGGGTTAGGATGTGGGCTAGGGTTAGGATGTGGGCTAGGGTTAGGATGTGGGCCAGGGTTAGTGTTTGGATATCTAAACACTTGGATAGACACTGAACTGTCTCCCTAAGTGTCACTGTCTCCTTATTACCTAAAAACTTATGTAATTTGAAATAAACTTATGAAATAACTGAGAGCATTTATAATGCTCATTATTCACCTGTTAGTGGAGATCAGTACATGTCTGTCTGTCGGTGTCAGAGACAACCAAGGAAATGTTGAAAACGTCAATCCTTTCACGCATCCAACATCTACAAAAAGTTAACAAAGTCATTTATTTATATTATTATTTTTTGTTTGGTTGACAGAAATGGGCTTGCCTCTCTTGTCATTATATGAAGCTTTCGAGCTGTTTATTATGGCCATTTGAAAAATACTACAAACGAATGGCATCATATTCTGTAAATTGAAGTTCAATAGTGCAGTGCCTGTTGTAAATGTGCCCGTTTGGAACGGGCAAATTGCTTGGCCTCGTATAGAGTGCAGTACCCATATAACAGTATACAAATAATGGATGTTTATGAGTGCAATTGTGAGAATATTTTCATGAGTTGAAAGATGAAATGTTTCAATCGACGAGGCGAAGCCGAGTTTAATGAATCATTTCACTTTTCAACTAATAAAAATATTCTCACCATTGCACGAATGCAAAACATTCATTATTTGTTTTATATAACACCCAAGTAAATCATTTGATCAGAGGATAAACTATAAGAATAAACCAAATTCACAAAATTGTACAAAATGCTGTGTACAAAACGCGTGCATCCCTGGTCTAGCGTGCATCTCTGGTCTAGCGTGCAATAGATCAAAGGAGATAGGAAGGAAATGTATGGTAAATGGAACCACGGAAATGCACGGTAAATGGAACCACGAAAATGCACGATAAATGGAACATCAGAAATGCATGGTAAATGGAACGACGGAAATGCACGGTAAATGGAACGACGGAAATGCACAGTAAATGGAACGACGGAAATGCACGGTAAATGGAACGACGGAAATGCACGGTAAATGGAACGACGGAAATGCACGGTAAATGGAACGACGGAAATGCACGGTAAATGGAACGACAGAAATGCACAGTAAATGGAACGACGGAAATGCACGGTAAATGGAACTACGGAAATGCACGGTCAATGGAACGACAGAAATGCACGGTAAATGGAACGACAGAAATGCACAGTAAATGGAACGACGGAAATGCACAGTAAATGGAACGACGGAAATGCACGGTAAATGGAACGACGGAAATGCACGGTAAATAGAACGACAGAAATGCACAGTAAATGGAACGACAGAAATGCACAGTAAATGGAACGACGGAAATGCACGGTAAATGGAACGACGGAAATGCACGGTAAATGGAACGACGAAAATGCACGGTAAATGGAACGACGGAAATGCACGATAAATGGAACGACGGAAATGCACGGTAAATGGAACGACAGAAATGCACGGTAAATGGAACGACGGAAATGCACGGTAAATGGAACGACGGAAATGCACGGTAAATGGAACGACGAAAATGCACGGTAAATGGAACGACGGAAATGCACAGTAAATGGAACGACAGAAATGCACAATAAATAGAACGATGGAAAAGCACGGTAAATGGAACGACGGAAATGCACGGTAAATGGAACGACGGAAATGCACGGTAAATGGAACGACGGAAATGCACGGTAAATGGAACAAAAAAATGCACAGTCATGACGTAGGCCATGCAATGGTTTGACAAATAAACGCCGCGGGTTCTCAGGGCATAATGCCCCTTTAACCAGTTCACGCCAGAGGTCGTATCCACGCAAATTTTTTCCCAGATTCAAAACGGATGACCATAAACACGTCACGAGCAAGGCCGGAAATGTCTGTCAGCATTGAGCAAGGCCGAAAATGCGTGGATGTGCTTCCTGGTACCATCGGCATGAAGCTGTCTCAGATTGAGTTTCGTTAAAAAAATAATCCCGCTCCTCGGCTCGGAGATGTTAAAATAATCCCGGCGCAAACTGGTTCAAAATGTACCATACATGCAAATACCTGAATTTGGTGAACTGACAAGGTCATTTGTGGGCAGCCCTTTCCTTGTACCAGTTGAAGATTGAGGGAAGTAGCCACGAATAACGTCAGTCTTCCTCAACTCAGCAGGGTAGCACGTACCGGTAGGCTGGCCAACCTCATCTTGATTTCTGGAAATTTCTTTTAAAAATAAATGAGCAGGAAAGTGTCATTCACTCCGTCTAGTCCAAATTGTTTTTTAATATTACTGTCTTGTTTACCACTGTAGATTTTTGAATTTTATATCTGAAGAACCACTTAGAAGTAGAAGAACCACTTAGAAGTTTCCACAGAGCATCGGAAAAGGAAGTTTTGTGGGGGGGGGGGGGGGGGGGGGGAGAAACCAATCTTTAATATCCAACTTTGGGCCAGAAGAAAAGACTCTTTCTCATGTACAACTAGTACTTCCCAAATACATCTATTTTTATTTCTGTGGTTCTCATTTCCGAACGACCTTATTTTTGAATCCCAACCCAAGGAAAAAAATACCTTTTTGTTTTTACCGCTGACCCTATCTGACATCACATGTAATTAGTAAATAATGAAAGAAAAAAAGAATAGTACATTTACACAATCTCATCATAATAGGTGTCTATAGTATAAATTACTGATATGTTAAGGCTGCCACTACAGCTAACACGTTCGTGAGCTTCATCCCGTGCACAAACTCAAAGGCAAACAAAAATGAGCACCATAGAAATAAAAAGGCACGTCTTTATCACACAACCACTGAACAAGATTACGTTTAGATGTACAGCACAGCACAAAGAATACAGTCGGAATAAATAACTTTAAAATAGAAATAAAGAAATTAAAATAAAACATTTAAAAACAAAGATAGTGTCAGTTTGGGAGACCGCCAACATAGGGCAAGACTGTTGGTAGGGCATCGGTACGGTATTCCAGAGTTTTCTTTGTTCACTTAAATATGTATGCAGATTTGCCAAGTCAGTTTCCCTTGTGGTACATGTATATTGGTGTAATACAAGATTTAAAGTTGTATCCTCATTGAGTGATCCCCACAATATCGCTTCCCAGGTTGTAGTGTGATCCCTAGCCACACGGCATTCTGTAGTTTATGACTTCTGATTAATAGCGCCCTCGAACAAAGATACTGACAGTTTAGGAGACCGCTAACTTAGGGTAAGATAGCTCAGTTAAAAGAGCATTGGTATGGTATCCAGGAAGTCGCAGGTTCAAATCCCACTCCTGCCAGTTTTCTTTGTTCACTTTATTATGTAAAAAAACACCAACTCGGATTGTATGCATGAATCTTCCCATGCTGGTTGGAAGACTTCTGTGAGAGGCTTATTAGCCTGAGCAACGAATGGTTTTAACCATTTCCTTTCACATTTTTAGCATAGTTCTTTAGAAAAACGTGGCAAGGAAAGAGTTAAGGCTCAGCAAAGAATGAGGGGTTTTAACCATTTCTGAAGGTGTTGGAAACCTTTGGTGGAGGAAAAAAACAAACCTTTCTGGACCACTGGACATCGATGATTCTGATAGATACATGTTCCACTCCCTGATCTGTGCAATAACTGATCTTGGTTGGGTAATCTGAGCAGACTCGCTAGGATGTCATCTATGACTGGGTGTAGGTGATCCTCGCTATCAGCGCGAAGCTTAGAGAGGAAGTCAACAGCTCCAATCTCCAGAAACTGCTTTACGGCTGAATCATGCTGTGAGTTACAGATGTCAATAACAAAAAAGCGTGAGCGACTAGTGAATTGTAATATTCGCGAATAGTCGCGATTAGTTGCGAAACAAAACAAAACGGCTAGTAACATTATTAACTCTAACTCTAAGGTTCTCACTCTAGAAAGCATACCAAACCTAACAAACTTCAACAACTGCACATGTTTCAGTAATTATTGGTACTGAACCTAACAGTACTAAGCCTGCCAAACTCCAACTTGTGGAAGTTTGATTGACTTGGGTCTATGCAATGTGCATTGTTCAGCATCAGGGCTGTGATATGACTGGCCATGTGTTGGACCATGGAGCAATAAACTAGGTTGGACTGTGGTTGAGTGGGTATAAACAGGGTATACACATGTACACTTTACAGTTGACCAGGAACTGTGCTGTGACCAGCCTGAGCTCACCTACAAATAAATGTCTACATGTGCATTTCCCCTAACTCACAAATGTGATGCGATCAAGCAAAATCAGTCGGAACTCGGCAATTCTTGTTTTGAGATCGAGCCAAAATATGTTCGTAGGGGTGGAAAAATCAAAATTGACTTTTTTACAAAACAGAAGGGGAAAATATTTATCTTTTACATGAAAATACTCTTTTAACCAAATTCAAAAGGGAAGTGATACAAAAACATGATTTTCTCATTTTTTAAATTTTTTCAAATGGTTGTAATATTTTAACCAAAGGTTGTATTAACATGGGGTTATCATTGAAATGGAGCCTGAAGTACCCTACCAAAAAATATGTAAAAATCCCCAAAATGACCAAGGCCTACTTCAGACTGATTTTGCTTGATTGCATCACAAATTTGTACAAGTATCATGCCTTTCTGCCCTGAATCTCACACAATTCAACAGGGTCTAACTGAGCTTTTTTTGTACTGAGTCAAACAAAGTCCAACAACAAGTTGCTAATGTTTGGTACCCAACCTGCTAAAACCTGCATTTGGAGTTTGATGGGCTTGGGGCAGTTAGGGTTAATTTATCCAGTTACACCTCTAGTGTCAAGTCCAGTTCGAACTCGGCGCAAAAGCGAACATGAAAGTGGATTTGTATTAACATCATGGGGAGTTTACAAGAAAGGAGTGTAAAAGGAAAATGAACGGGAGAAACCAGAGGAGTGAGAACAAACAAAAACAAAAGCACACAAAATTCTGACAAGGTATTAACCCTATAACACTTCCACACGCAACAAAGTGCAGCACTTGGACCTGATGGATCTGATCATAATCTCTTGCACTGAGCAAGATTGACACTTTGACAAATGATGCAATATGATGCGTGTGGAAGGCAACTCATCACAGAATACCGCTGGGGGTTATTAGGGTTAATCTGACGGCCAGTCGCGGCACGACGGCCAGTCGCGGCACGACGGCCAGTCGCGGCACGACGGCCAGTCGCGGCACGACGGCCAGTCGCGGCACGACGGCCAGTCGCGGCACGACGGCCAGTCGCGGCACGACGGCCAGTCGCGGCACGACGGCCAGTCGCGGCACGACGGCCAGTCGCGGCACGACGGCCAGTCGCGGCACGACGGCCAGTCGCGGCACGACGGCCAGTCGCGGCACGACGGCCAGTCGCGGCACGACGGCCAGTCGCGGCACGACGGCCAGTCGCGGCACGACGGCCAGTCGCGGCACGACGGCCAGTCGCGGCACGACGGCCAGTCGCGGCACGACGGCCAGTCGCGGCACGACGGCCAGTCGCGGCACGACGGCACTGGCAACACCAGTTGTACTCGCCTAATATTAACTAGTTCAGGCCAGAATTATTTTGAAGTTAACTGGGCCCAGGTGCGGGATATTTTTGTCACAAACCTCGATCCGAGTCGGGTTCAGGCCTGCATCTGTGGGTAGCACACCCTGATATTTACGGCCTTGATCGCTGCGAGCCAGTGGCTGAAAAAATATTGTCGGCCTTGCTCGTGATGTGTTTGTCCGTCATCAAAAAGTTGGTATGCATGTTTAAAGGTTGCCTGTAAGAACATGTGTTGCAAGTGATTGCGTCATACCTTAGTCAGCTGTTGGATGAGTTGCAGAATCTCTAGCTGGTGTGAGCACTTGTCGTGATTAAACCATTCCAACAGCTGGATGTGCAAATGCTGATGCTGTACTAGATCTGCCCGACAGATCAGGCCATGCTCAATCTTACTCAGAATGTTATGCAGTGCCCTCACTCGGATCTCCTCCAATCTATGTCCTGTATATGATTACAATTTCATCGATTCCAAGTTGAGAAATCAAAATTGAGAATCAAAACTTCTGCTAGATCTTGCGCTTGACTCTCGGCCCTCCCCCTCCCTCACAACTGACAAATGGTATAGCCTATAGGCCCTATGTTAGGCTCAAATTAAGTTAACAATGGAAAATATTAACAATGGAGAATATTTATAGCCCCTAACGTTAAACAATGTTCTGACCGCAGATGTCCGACCATTCTCGAGGTCGGCATGACGTCACCGGGCCTTTTTTTTTGTCTCTGATTGGTCATTATTATTATTATTATTATTATTTTTCTGGTAATGAAACCAAGGATCCTTCAAAAGCGCTCAAGGCACTGTAGCTTGTAAGCCAGAAGAAACCCGTAGACAGAGGCTGTGTCAGCCAGGAACACCGGGGCAAACCCCTTCTCTTAGCGAAGAGTGTTCTGGGTTCTTTTACGTGCATTATACAATTTTATAATGTTATAATGGGAAAGATATATACACACATTATAAATTATACAACACACGGGACCTACAACTTAATGTCCCATCCGAAGGACGAAGCAATAGTGGTTTAATTGCCTTGCTTAAGGACACACGTGTCCCGGCCAGGATTCGAACTCACGCTCTGTGGAACAGAAAACACACGCTCTTAACCACTCGGCCACGACACTCCACATTAGTGCGTTTTAGTTATCGCACCCTCTGGACTCAAAGGGGAATGAATAGCAATATATGAATAGTGTTGTGGTCAATGACGTTGACGTTGTAATGTCTGACGTGAACAAAATCTAAATAATTATTTATTGTCCAACACTACACCGAAATATTTCAAAATTTCATTTTTTATAAAATAGTAACAAAATCTTCTATGTTACCACCGAAAAAAAAAGTATTCATTTTTTATTGGTGTAACAAAATAAAGAAAACCCGTTACTCCCTGTACAATTTGAATGGAGGGCTTCCCCTTTGCCCGGCGGCGTGTGCAATAGGTGGAACAGCCTCCGGCCGTGACACACTCACTAGAGCTGGCTGTCAGATAGTCCGACCGACCAGTTCATTTTGCTCTCCAAAACGTTACGCTATAAATTTAAAGCTATCACCACCTAGGAAATTGAAGGTGGTCTCATCTTACCTAATTTGTTTAGAAGTAACGATAGATCAACATCTCCAGATAGAAGATTTGACATTTTGGTACGGCTAACTGTTTTTTTTGTAGAACATTTTTAATCACCCGCCGCGCGAACGAACAAACGTGGACCGGACGTGAAAGCGCCCTCACTCGACGACCAGAACCAGCGAGCCGAGTGAATATTTTTGCGACGGTCGGCGGTCGGCGAGCAAATTTCTCGTTAATTTTACTCTTTAGTTTTACTTTTCAGGCAATTGAACCACCCACATAGGTAGGTGGATATTCACACCAAGATATTGAAATATTGCATATTGAAATATTGAAACATTTCGTCCCAAACGAGTTATATAAATTATAATTATATTTCGCAAAATAATTTGACAAAGAAACTAAACTGACCAGTGCAGTATGACCATGGAGGAATCACTGATGAGGAAATAATAAGAACTGACCAACTGTACTGTAGTGAATCATGGAGGAATAATCCTCCATGAGTGAATTAAGTGGTTTTTATCTTTTATTTACCCAACCATGATCATTGCAACGAAACTACGAAGTTTTCATATTTGTCATTGTAACAATTCCTTTGTTACAATATCTGAAAGAGCTCAGACAAAGGGAAAAAAAACTGATTGGTCAATGACCCTGGCAATAGGGTAACTAGAAGATAAGTTACGGATTTTGAATATAGAGGTACATCCTGAATCGGACGAACTCCTCCAAAACAGGGAACGGATTTTGATGGATTCAGGTATGTTAAGGTAAAAAAATGGGCGTTTTTCTTTATTCTGTACTAACGAGTAACGTCATTATATTTATTTCCAGCTTTGAACCTGAAGTGAGTTTTCTTCAACCTCTGCTCAGACTACATCAGAGCATCTGTAGTTTGGATGGAACTAGTCAAGAATGCAGTACGCAGATACAAAGCCAACTCGGTTTAAGGTGATTTTGTTAGGGGAGGCTGGAGTCGGCAAGACCTCACTGTTCCAGCGATTCCGCTCCAGGCACATTCCTTTGACACCAAAGTCGGCACTTATGCTGGATCGTTACCAGTATAGTAGACAGTTTGCAGTTGGACCCAAGAGTCTTCCTGTTCAGGTTTGTTTATTAACCCTAACTCCCTCACGGCTTTTACTAGAAAGTATCCTGAATCCGCCACAGTCCACCAATTATGGTTTGCAAAAACTGCTGGTGTCCTGAGTCCATCAGACTCCACCAGTATGCATTCTGGAGAGATCCTGAGTCCATCATACTCCACCAGCAAAAGTTTGATGGACTGTGACGGATTCAGGATACCTAGGTGGCATACAAAAAATTGCAGTGCGTTTCTCTATAGAGTCCATCACAGTCCATCACCTGAATTTCTGTATACTGAATCCATCAAACTCCTGCAGTAACGCTAGGCTTAAAATCCTCAATCCATCACACTCCTCCAGTTGTTCAATATGAAGGTATCCTGAATCCGCTAAAATCCTCCAAAACAGGAAATGGATTTTGATGGACTCAGTGTGGTTAGGGTTAACCCTAACCCCATGAGTATCCTGAATCCCACAAACAAAAAACACAAATGTTGTCGCGCACACAAATGTTGGTGGTGGTGACTGCCTTATCAGATTTTAAGTCTCCACCCACTGTGTCTGTGGTCAATGCTTACAACGTCGGGACTCAATTTACAGAGTCGGCTTCGGTTAGCGGTCCTGAGACAGGCTCCACAGAGCAGTTGGGACTCAGTCTTGGTGATTGGGACTCGGTCTTTTGAAATTGAAACCGACAAAACTGGGTACTCGGTTCCACAGAAGAGTTGTCCCAATGCATGGCACGGCCACAGGGCAAAGTTCCATTCCACAGTAAACGGAAGTCCCGTTGCAGGGTCACATTATTGGTAGCTTTGACCAATCAGATGACAAGGATTTATTCAGAAATAATGAATGTTTCACATTTGGTCACAGATGGAATGTTCGATCACACTCAGCTTTGTCTTGGAGAACATGAATGTTTTGTGAGTGTGATGGTAAGTCCTTGTCATCTGATTGGACAGAGTGTAACCAGTGTGCAATGGAAGTTCTATTCACCGTTAAATAGCACTTCTATTTTTGTGATGGGACACGTGTTGGGACGAATAACTCAATGCACGTGATCACTAATGTACAAATCAGATTTTTTTAGGTGTTGTATAAAATGCAATACTACATGTACACCTGTTGCCTCATTAAATTATTCTGACCATTGCACTCACAAACATTTGTGACCCACTCTGCAAAAATGAGTCTTATTTGTTTTTAAAAAAATTAAAAAATTCAATTTTACAGTAGGTCAGAACAAGCAGTAAATAAGCTTTTATTTGATATGGCACAACTCTGTAGTGTAATGCATCGGTCTTTTACAATTTTGGGAATTTTGCTTTTTCTCAGTTATATTCAAAATGTCTTTAAAAAGAAATGAAGATTTACAATTGTAGTGCTTCATCAGATGTTATGGTCAGAGAATGACAGAACCTGTATTAAATTAAATTTAGGGATCAAAACAATCTTTGCAATCGATCAGATCTAAAAATATAGGTGTCGGAGAAACCAAAATGCCTTAAAACAAAAATGTTATTTGTTAAAAGAAAAATTACCTCCGAGACAATAAGCAGCTATTTACGTAAAAATGTATTTTGCGACATAAAACTCATTTATTATTTGTATAATAATTAAAGGGATCGTATACGTTTGGTAATTGGAACCCACTGTTTGTTTCAATCCTATATAGTTATACATGTAGATATATACCATTAAACTAACCTGTAAAAATTTCATTTTAAAAGGTGGTAGCGATTTTGAGATATTGCCGAAATTCTGGAGCGGTTTTGTCCACGCAGGAAGAATAATCTGCGTTGGAAATGGAATACACACTCTGAGAAACGTCACTGCAGTAACGCTTCTCAGTTTCAAATTTTTGGGGATAAAAAGTGATAGCTTTTTCCATAACCGCGGTACTTCAAAGTGAAAAGTTTCTAAAAATGCATTATACAATACTATCCAAAGCTGCTCTACTTACCAAGTAAGTTTTCATTGCCATTAATTTTTGCCGTGTTTTTTTTCTCCGTTGCAGTTAGATCTCTGGGACACGGCTAACATGGAAAGGGCGCGGTCCCTAACCGAAAGCTACTTTCGAGAAACGGCCGCGATCCTCTTAGTTTACGATATCGCAGATTCTGTGTCACTGAAAAGAATCCCTTACTGGCAGCAGGAACTTGGGTATCATACGTCGGACTCAACAACCTGTCAATCATTTCTCATCGGAAACAAGATCGATTTGAAGGCTGCGAAATACGACTCAGATCACACCACAGTCTCCTATGCCAAAGAGGTTATAGGAAAACAGTGTCAAGACGTGGTAGCCGTCTTTGAAGTGTCGGCCAAGGAGGATAATTGCGTGGAAAGGACTTATCACGCCATAGCTGAACATCTATGGCAAGGTCATCTTGAAAAGGCCAGGGAGGGTGGTGTGTACACAAACTCCGAGTTGAATGTACCCGAGGATAGCGGAAAGGATTCGTGTGTACAACTGGAGGATAATGCATCAAACCGGAGTAAAGCAAAAAGTGGAAAGGGTTGTTGCTAAGTTGTAAGCAGCTACTGTATGTGTACATTGTAGAGGCTAGCACAAAAGATTGCACCAAATTGTTTATTTTTATTACATATATAAGCATTGTGTTTCTTTGATAAATGAGCATTTCTTCCATTTCTGGTATTTTGTTAACAAAAATCAAAGGTGTCCAGCAGCCAAATGACACTTATATTTTTATATCTGAACCTTCTATCATGTCTATGGATAATGTACATTTATAACATGAATCAAACTAAGTGGTGCAGTTGGAATCTGATACCTGGTTAATAACCAGTTCGTGCTGGGATTATTTTGACAACGACCGCACCCAGACACGGGATTGTTTTTCACGAACCTCGATCCGAAACAAAGTTCAGATCAGCATATGATATTTCCGGCCTTGCTTCTGATGTGTTTATCCGTCATTCATTTTAAATTCTGGACAAAAACTTTGCAGGTATATACGTCCTCTGACGCGAACTAGTTAAAGGTAGAATACACCATTTGCAAATATCAAAAATATTTACTACCAAATTATTAAGAAATATCTTACTCATTTGAAAGTAAATGTTGATTATAGGCATCCAGCAAAAGGATTGCGTTAGATATCATGTAATTATTCCAAAAAATATAATTTTATAATGAAAAATTCACGATGGCCGGACGGACGGCGATCGCGAAAATACAAAGATAACATAAGAATAACTGCTCGACGCCGGTTAAAAAAAACCGCTGTTTTTCGTGCTTTTCTCGGCATCCATGATTGTAAAACTTCGGACAGCTCAGTTAAACGATATTTACTATAAAATACAACCCCCCAAATCTACTCATTTATGATAATTCAAGCAATGACCAATGGTGTATACTACCTTTAAGATTGACGTTGCAGAGTAGCACCGAACCAAATTGAAATCAAGTTGATGCTGGTAATGTTGTACGAAACCACAACCCGACCCTGACTTCGGGTCGGATCGGTTTTTCCACAATTTCAGTCGGGTTGGTTTGCATTTTGAAAAAAACCACAAACAGTAGACCAAAACGTGCGCACAAAAAGATACATTGTAATTCTTTACATGATAACACGGGATGGTAAGTTAACCAGTTCGCGCCGGATTCAAAACGGATGACGCATAAACACGTCACGAGCAAGGCCGTAAATGTCCGTCAGCACGAGCAAGGCCGGAAATGCGTGGGTGTGCTTCCCAGTACCATCGGCTTGAACCCGCCTCGGATTGAGTTTCGTTAAAAATAATCCCGCGCCTCGGCTCGGTGATGTTAAAATAATCCCGGCGCGAACTGGTTAAAACAGGCGGACGTTGCTTGATCGATCGATGTTCAGGCACAAAACAGACACTGTATTTCCTTTAGGTCCCCCAAGATGACGAAAGTAACATCTCGTCGTCTTTGGTGACTATATATTTGTACAAACTACACAGTAGGTGCATGTGTTTGCTTCTTACAAGTTACAACCAGCCAGCATATGAATTTTAGTCCGCCGGGATGTCGACTTTGAAAATCAAAGGTTAAATTGCAAGAGCTGCTAAGCACACAAATTTGCTTAGCATGAAAATTCTAACTTCGGCAAAAACAGGGTTACAAATCAAATTTTCAGGTGGCTTATAATTATTGCGATTGGTATTCAGCTGGTTTTTGCTTAGCATGAAAAGCACATGGAGATTTGCATGTTTTATTCAGAAAGACTTTTTGTGCTAAGCACATGTTTGTGCTTAGCAGCTCCATGACCACTGGTCATCATTGTATCTTGACACATTGCCAATTATCCTTCTATGCATTTGTACTGCAATCACTGGTCAGTAACAAAAAAGCTAAGCTTATTGATTGACTGTATAATTATTCAGACAATGGATTTTTGATATTATGGTAATTACTGTACAGGTAGTGACTTTGTTGTGAAGTATACTGTAGATATTTATTATATAATGCCTGAATAGATCGTTGTCATGCATCTGATTGGTGGATTGTTGTTCACATTGTTGTCATTGAATTATTTGTCTCAATGTACGGTGCAGCAACACCGCAAAAGTTCTATTACTTAGGCAGATTGGGGAAAAATTGTTAAATCAAATGAAAAATGCATGGAATTTGGCTATAGGGCCATCGCAGATTTGTCCTTGGGTACAATAGAATAACGAGCAAATGGCTGCCATTGCATGTTATTCTATCTATATTTCTTCAAAGGATGGCCCTATATCTATTTCATGCTTTTATCATCCAATCTGCCTGACTATATTCAATGGTAAATAGGACTTCCATTGCATGGTCGTACCAATATGACGACAGGGATTGATTCAGGTGTTGTATAAAATAATGAATTTTTCACATCAATGCAATGAAATAATAATTATATTTGTCACCTCATGAAATTATTTTCGGCATTCATATATTGTGGTTACCATTTAATTGGATATTACATGTATTTTAGGAGAGACTGCTTAAACTGGATTGTAGCCTTATCAACGCAATAAAATATTTGGTAATCATTTTTGGTCTATTTTAATTCTTCCTTTATGAGAGTTCTTTACTGCAAGTCTGTGGTACATGCCAAATCACTCCACCTGCAGTGCGTTGAAAGATTCTTTGCATAACAGTGAAGGGCACTTATGTTGTTAATAAATGGGCATATGGCTTTGCTTATCAGTGTATTACAAGGTGGACTTGACCCAGTTGACCTGCAGTTTTCTTAGAGGGCCATGTACAAAATATTGGGCCACGAATCAAGTGCGTTTGAGTGTAAATAAGAGCAATTATAAAAACAAACTTTTTACAATGGCCTGATGACAGTTGCATAGACACACAAACTGACTATTTTACAGATGCAATATCTACACAAGGACTTTGGGCACTAAAGACAACAGATAGTTATGTTTGTGGAACCAGACCTCTACTATTAGCAAGGCTAATATTCATTGCTTTTTATACTCGATTGCCATGAAAATTAACTGTGGATCAAACAAATATGTAGCTCCCTACTACGGTATTATCTAGAAGGGTTCAATGCGATTGCTGGTTTCACTTATTCCTAAAAACTCCGATTTTTGATGAAGAAAACCCAAAATAGAGTAATCAATGAGAATCACTGCTTGTGAAAAGACTAATACGACATTTGAATACGGAGCATCAATTGACCTAAAATGTATTAAATTAACAAGAATGGCTCACAAACCACGTCTCGCCTGCTTTTGCGGTTATCCTATTTTACAACCTCGAATGGCCTTTATGTAAAGGTAATGTAGATATTTACTACCGAATTATTAAGAAACATCCGACTTATTTCAAATTAATAAATACCTAGGAGAGTTGCTGGTTTCTGATTGGTCGAGGCTTGATCACGTGCAGTGGATTATCAGGTAGTAATATCATGGGTTTCAAGAAGAAGCGAATAAATGTTCCCTGAACCAACATTAATCAAGCATCATGTAAGCCCACGATTGGCTGAATGCAACAGTTCTACGGTAACTTGTAACAAGGACGCGTCAAATCTTGATTCTGCGCGCTGTAAAATGTACGCGTAGAACGTTTAGGCATTTTTCAAAATGCGCGGTCGTCTGCTAGCGCGTTGCTATACACGGAGGGGCATCAGTGGTCAGCTAGTCTGGTCCCAAAGTATGGGTTATAATAACACATATTGAAGAGACAGGGTGCTATGCATAAACTAAAACATGGCCCCTAAACATGAACACAAAACGGTAGAAATATCGCCGAAAGACTAAAGTCACGAAATTTGGAGCATTTTCACTATTTATTAAAGGTAATAACAGTGCGAGGACCCGGTTATTACTGCGTGATAATGACCGGGTTGGGGGATGACCGCTGGTAATGGATCGAGCCGAAGGCGAGGTAAAATAATGATTCTAGGCATCCTGTAATTATTCCCAAAAAAACCATTCGGGATGTCCCCACAACTCAGTCAGTCTTTTTCAAACAAAAAGTCCCCATATGTAACCCTTGCCTACATACAAAAAAACAATCCCTTCCTCTTTCATAGCTTATGACCTAACCAGTTTGCGCCGGCTGACGTATATAAACGCAAAGTTTTCCCAATTTCAAAACGGATGACGCATAAACACGCCAAGTTCAAGTTCGGAAATGTCTGTCAGCAGCGAGCAAGGCAGAAAATGCGTGGGTGTGCTTCCCGGCACTATCGGCCTGAACCCGCTTCAGATCGAGTTTCGTTAAAAATAATCCCGGCGCGAACTGGTTAAGTTTTGAAAGATAGGGAGCTGGTTCTATTTCGGCACCGAAAGAGGGAGAGTTATTAATAACAACAATACAGTTATTTGTTTGATTTGCTCAAAACCGTAAGGTCTTCTTTAATCTTCCAACTATCACTGCAATTACAAAAGTACACTCCTGTAACATTTGTTTGAGCAAAGGTAATCCAAAACAAATAAAATAAACCTAATCACTTTTTACATCGCATGTGCATTAAAGCCCTTTTAGGAGACGAGCATTACATTACATAACCCTAGCCCTGCATCATTTGTCAGAGTGACAACCCTGCCTAGCTAGTGCAGCAACATACACCAGGTCAGAAATTTCTGTATAATTTCTGCAATAAGCAAATAACTTTCTGGTCAACTTTAACAATGCACATGTAGTAGTACAGATTTTTCACTCCAACGTGTTGATGTGAAGATTTTTTTTTTATGGACAAAAATTACACTGATATAAGAGTCATTCCATTTATTAACACTAAACCTCCCACATCCTCCAAATCAATATGATTTTGCACACACCCTAAGGAGGTTATGTGGAAACACAGCGCGACGCGCCATCCCTGTTGTGAGGATATTTCAGTATATCACGAACATGCATGTTTAGGTACAAGTCAACACACAGAATGAACCCCATACAAGCTTTAAGTTAGTTACTCTCAATACCTGAAATACAGTAGCAGTAGCTAGTAGCAGTAGCTATAGAGTAGCCTAGTGTGACCTTTGTATACACCGGAACATATCTTTCAAAACATCTCTTGTAATTTATCTACAATAACCCTATACAAATAATGTATGGTTCTATTTTGTGGTCAGTTAGTAGTTTGCAGAGGTTTGCAACACGACAAAAACATGAAAAAGAGAAACAACATCCCCTGTTGCACTGGAGAACTAAATATCAGGAAAGAATATTCAAATAATTTAGTCGATAGATGGCATGCAACCAAAAGTGTAGCAAAATGTCACACTTTGTGTCCCAACTTCATTGAATAATCCATGCTCAAACTCAAACCACATGAGCATTTGTGATGGCTTTGTAAAAAGGTAGTATACATCATTTGCTTTTGTTCTAATTTTTGAAAATTAATGGGTTAGGGTTTTATAGTTTTAGTAAACATTGTGTGATGCTAACCTATTATTTTTAAAGTTTTGTATTCACAGATGCTGGAAAAAACAAGAAATTTAATGCTGTTTTTGTAGTCTGGTTCCTTGACTTCCTTCAGACGAAACAGAGCAATTGATAGACGTCCGGGGAGTTAAAAGGTCAGGGAACCAGACTAGTTGGCTAGCACCCATTTAGGGATGTGTAACTTAGGATTGCAAATACAATGTGCACGAACTAAGTTTAATAAATTGTGGGCAGTGTTTGAAAATAGTCAGGTTTTTCCTTACGCTTGGGGCCGGCAATCAAAGGAAATTAATACAAAACTTTAACTTTAAGGACTTGACTTCTTTTCGTCTGTTGTGTCCTCTTTACTTGTAGCTGGTAATTGTGCGGCACCATCCCTGTACTCTGGAAAGGTTTCCCATGGACTAGCTAGATCAAACTTGCGGAATTCCTGGGTCATCTCGATGGGTTCACAGACCACTCTCTTCAGTTCATCGTCGTATCTTACCTGAAAAACAACACACAAACATGTGCAGGGTGTCAGCACTGGGGAACAAACACTCAGCAAATGATGGAATATTCCATTCCACTCAGCAACAGAGGGAATGTTCCATTCCACTCAGCAACAGAGGGAATGTTCCATTCCACTCAGCAACAGAGGGAATGTTCCATTCCACTCAGCAACAGAGGGAATGTTCCATTCCACTCAGCAACAGAGGGAATGTTCCATTCCACTCAGCAACAGAGGGAATGTTCCATTCCACTCAACAACAGAGTGAATATGTTCCATTCCACTCAGAAACAGAGGGAATATGTTCCATTCCACTCAGCAACAGAGGGAATATGTTCCATTCCACTCAGCAACAGAAGGAATGTTCCATTCCACTCAACAACAGAGTGAATATGTTCCATTCCACTCAGCAACGGAGGGAATATGTTCCATTCCACTCAGCAACGGAGGGAATATGTTCCATTCCACTCAGCAACAGAGGGTCTCAGCAACAGATGGAATATTCCATTCCACTCAGCAACAGAGGGAATGTTCCATTCCACTCAGCAACAGAGGGAATGTTCCATTCCACTCAGCAACAGAGGGAATGTTCCATTCCACTCAGCAACAGATGGAATGTTCCATTCCACTCAGCAACAGAGGGAATGTTCCATTCCACTCAGCAACAGAGGGAATATGTTCCATTCCACTCAGCAACAGAGGGAATATGTTCCATTCCACTCAGCAACAGAGGGTCTCAGCAACAGATGGAATGTTCCATTCCACTCAGCAACAGATGAAATGTTCTATTCCACTCAGCAACAGATGAAATGTTCCATTCCACTCAGCGAACATCCAATCTATCACCTCATGAAATATGAAACTACTCTTACCCAGCGTTTTTTCAAATTTGAGAATTAAAGGTCGGTGCTCCATTGGGAACGATTGGCAGGAATGGGGGTTGGATATAATAATAATAATTGGGGAGGCTAATCATCCTTACTCGCAGCTGCTGTGCTGAATTGCGAAGGACGCGGCTACAACGAGGTCGAGTCGCTGGCACGTAAAGGCGCCTATGGCAGCCGGCCACATCGACACATATATGAGATCGAAAGTGTTGGATTTTTCCAAGAGGGGGGAGAACCAGAGGACTCGGAGAAAAACCCTCGTGGCACAGGAGAGAACCAACGCACAACTCTACTCACATATGTGACCTGGCACCACAAAATGAGTGGAAAGTCGCACACGGCCAAAACAAGTTATTGGTAGTGGTAGGTAAGTTTTGAGTTGTTTAACAATTTTACATACAGAAAAAACTTCTTTATCATATCCAAACATTGTATAGCTTAATTAAAAGTCTAAAGTTTTGGGTTTTTTGTGGCTGAATTGCAGTAAGTGATAGTATAGTTTGCACGTTTTAGACGTTTAACTCCGTTTTTTTCAAAACAAGGCAGCATGACTTCAGCTGTTTTAAAAGAGTATAGCCGCGGCTAGGAATAAGCTACAGAAAAACACAATTCATAATTTGAAAACTTAGGACTTCTTCTTTCTAGAAATGTAATAAAGTCAACTTTCCACCCATTTTGTGGTGCCAGGTCACATATGAGCCGGGCCGGGAATCGAAGGAGGGCCACATTGGTGAGAGGCGAGCACTTTACGCACAAGCCACCCATGCCACCCAATGAGGGGGCACTATTTTATTTGCATGTACGAAATTCATCAATAGATTATAGCCCGGGCGGCTCATTCGGACATATCAGACATGTGACTGTTCTGACCGTGCAGGTTCTATAATGTTCACGATATAAATATCTCATGCTGTAAAGTTTTTCGGGACGATTGAGACGATTCTGGTAATTTTAAATGTGAGTTATTAGGCCCAATTTGACACTAACACAAGTTATATACCATGTGCCCTCTGTTTACATCTATATTCAAAACTGTTTCCAGTGAACTTGAAATTTTATCAAACCTAGAAATGTTTTTTGTTTTGTTTAGATGGACTGTAAAATTGTATACTTTGTGGAGGGATTGTAAAGCTTGGTGGTCAGAAAGCACGGCGGAGCGAGCACCAAGTTTGTTATACAGATTGGAAAACACTTCTTACTATCACAAACAATAAACTTCATGTAGTAATTTCATGTTTTTGTTTTCTTCATTTTTATACATGTACCTCTACAAAACCACTCAAGGGGAAGTCCCTCCGCATGGGATGTCCCTCAAAACCATAGTCTGTCAAGATACGTCTCAGATCGGGATGATTGGAGAAGAACACACCATACATATCCCATACCTACACACAAAATGTAGAACAATTTAGAGTTAAAATTTAAGTTCTTTTCAAAACCTTTCAAGTTTCCTGGACTAAAGGGTTTTGAAAGGTGAGAAAGCTGTCTGACAAAAGGAACCTATGAAAGATTTTGAAAAGTAAAACAACTCTCTGAACAAACTGGTGTGAGAAAAACAATATCTTTCAAAAGGTTTTGAAAGGTGTAGTAGTGCAGTATCAACAAATTCTGGAGCGTTTTGAAAGGTTCGTACTTATTGTTAGCCATTTTGAAAGGTTTTGAAAGGTAAAACCATAAGAGGGTTAAATACCTCTAATCCTATGGGTTGCCTAAGTCTGAGACGAGACATAATTTTAGTTACTGTACTGCAGCTATGTGTACATGTTAATGAACCAATGATGATTCCACCTACCTCCCTTTCATACCAATTGGCAGCCTCAAATAATGGTACCAAGGAGTCAACTGGACTCAATTCATCTGCATAGGTCTTCACTCGGATACGTTCATTGTATTGTAATGACAATAAGTTGTAGATGAGCTGTCAAAGAAATAATCAAATTACAACATCTGAAACATGTACTAACGACAAGTTAAAGTTGTTCTCACACAACCAGGGGTCAGTTTTGCGAAACTCGTCTTATCTTTCGACTCATCTTAAGACTTAAGACAAGTCCCCATTCTAAGATCGCTCTTGGCCAAGACGTGTCTCAAGATCGATTTCACTGAACCCATCTTAAGAAAGATGCATCAAAACTACCAACTTGATCATTAAAGAGAAACGCACAAAACTTTCCACACGCGTACGTTTGTGTATCAAAAACATTTTTTGCCAGGAAAATTACTCTACGCAATATATTTAAAATGCAAGGTAGTTCTAGACTTTATACACAAAGAAACGACAGAGTCGACAAGTAAATTTATCGGCGTATAATTGAATTTTGTAAATAATTTATTTCATTAAAACATATCAGAATTTTTTTCCAACCTGTTTTTTCCTTGAAACTATAACTCTAAGGCCAACATTCGTCTTTAATGAGAACATAATGCAATGATTTCCACACTATATACAAATCATCTTAACTCGTCTTAACTCTCGAACTTATCCTCACTTTTGAAGTGACCAAATCCCCGCCTCTGGAGCAAAATCTTATTTCATAAAGACAATCGAATGAAAACCAACTAACCTCAAATCGATGTGTTCTGGTAGGGACATCTATCGCTGTGATATCAACAAGTGACTTGAACTGTGCATTGTGATGGTCTTTGAGGAATTTTATGACCGGGATGATACCCTCTGGGTGGATGAGCACCTCCAACTCATTGACGTGGCTCACTTGGACTTGCTGCACATACTTAGGCAAGCAATCTGCTACATACCTGCCATAATCCTCAAGTCTGTTCGCTTGGACCTCATTGCCTACACGTACTGTAGCTGCATAGGTGTAAACAACAATAAACTAGGTTTGGCTGCAATCAGACCACTCACAAATGAGAACATCCATTAACCATCCATTGGCATTAACAAGTTCACTAACATCCATTAACCAGTTCGCGTCGGGATTATTTTTACATCACCGAGCAAGGCGCAGGATTATATTTAACGAAACTCGATCTGCGGCGGGTTCAGGCCGATGGTACCAGGAAGCACACCCACGCATTTCCGACTTTGCTCGCTGCTGACAGACATTTCCAGCCTTGCTCGTGACGTGTTTATGCGTCATCCGTTTTGAATCTGGGGAAAACTTTGCGTGTATATACGTCCTCCGTCACGAACTGGTTAACCCTAACCTCTTGGGTATCTTTTCTAGAAAGTATCCTGAACCGGCCAAAATCCACCAATTGTTGGTGTTGGCGACTGCTCAATAAGGAGGTACTGGTACATGTATCCTGAATCTATCAAAATCCTGAAGTGCTGCTGGGCTTACAATCCTCAATCCATCAAAATCCAGTATCCTGATCCACTGAAATTCTCCAATTATTATTATTAATCAAATGAGACAAGTTTTACAATAAGGTGTTTCACGGTAATATGCGCCATCTTGTTCACGGGGCAAAAAGAACATGCATTGCTAGACGCGCGCACATTTTAGAACGAACGCATGATGACTTGGAAGCGCAAACATTTTTGATCGATGATGCGTACACAGCAACGCGTGTAAATTTGCCCTGTGAACAAGATGGCGCATATTACCGTGAAACACCTTATTCAAGAACATGTACTTGACCTTTGACCTGACCATGACAAATTGCGTCTGAGACCCAAGTTTGATTGCAATTGAACTTCAAGTTTTCCAATGAGACAAATTTCACAATTCCAGCTGCTTTTATAACTTGACCTCAAATGACCTTTGACCTTAGTACATGACCTTTGAAACAACCATCATATAAAGGGTACAATATTGTATGCAGTTTTTTGGTTTTTTGTATTTTCACAAATGGTAATAAAGTCATTTATAGATTACCAAACATACTTACGTTTCACTGAAGAACTAGAGCACAGATTTCTTGTTGCAAGTTGACTCAGGGCACCTGAAGTTTATGTAAAAAGTACACACATGATTGCTAAAATATATTTCTTCTAGAAATATATAAAACAAAAATTATAATTGCAATTTGTATAACATTTGCATGTGGGTATAAGTGTTTCTAATGTATTTTGTATAATTCTAAGTGATTTAGCAGATATTTTTGTTGAATTTAGCAGAATTTTGTAAGTTTCATCTGATTATCCCCCGTCAAAGTACACGTGACAAGTCACTAGGAACATTGATTAACCAGCTCGCGCCGGGATTATTTTAACATCACCAAGCCGACGCGCGGGATTATTTTTAACGAAACTCGATCCGAAGCGTGTTCAGGCCGATAGTACCGGAAAGCACACCCACGCATTTTCGGCCTTGCTTGTTGCTGACAGACATTTCCGGCCTTGGTCGTGGCGTGTTTATGCGTCATCCGTTTTGAATCTGGGGAAAACTTTATATACGTCATCCCGCGCGAACTGATTAAGAAAATGGTTAATCGGGGGCTAGTAGACATTAGAATTAGGCCTGTGCATAAGAACTGGGCACTCAAGTACCCGACCGTTGATGTCAGGAACGGATTCCATAATCTGAATTATTGGGATCGAGTACCCGTACCCAATTTTACAAACTTCACAGTAACTTTTCAGACGATGAAAGTTAAAGGAAATTTAAATGTCATTTGTTGGTAATTTAGTTGAAAATGAAACCAGGCTGTACATGCTGTAGGATTAGGAAAACCAAATATATTTCAAATTGATGACACTCGTGAATAAAGTTCATGCATATGACGTCACATGCACATCGCACTTCACAGCAGCGCCCCCAATTAGGTCTTTGCGTAATCACGGCAATGTACCGCTTGCACTTTGTTTTACCTCAAAAATGGCCGCTCGGCCCGGTTGTGCGATTAGCGCGTACGCGTAGCGCGCGTGACGTCAATGCAACCCCTTTATTTGCAATTTAAACCCAAGTTGGAGTAAAGCTCTTCATTGACATTGCACAGGCAACGCAGTGCAGCTGGAGTGATTTGGCATGTACCACTGCCATACAGTTAATTGCCCTCATAGAGGGAGCTGGGAGGGTTAACGAGTTAATTTGTAATGGTACCCGGTTAATAATAATATAAATAATAGCGCCAGTATCTCATCTGGCCGCAATTATGCTCTATTTAAATCTCATTCTCAGTCAAGGGCGCTGATCCATGCAAAACTAAGTTTTAAAGTTTGCCCGGCAAATTAGTATTACTACTAGTATAATACTACTGAGTACTGTATTTAGGGTAAGGCCATGAGAATGAAAGTATGAGTTTACCGTCCACCGCCCGCATGGTCGTGGCGCCACCGCATGAAAAATTTCATTATTTAAAAAAATGTCATTATTTCTCAAAAAAAGTTGCACAGTTTTATCCTAAAAGTCTGTTTCACTTATTCCCTCCAAAAACGACGAATTCTACACCTACGATCATGGCGTTGTTCAGGGAGACATATAGGCCGAGTTCGGGCGGTCCGTTCTTGACACGCGAACTCTGTTCTCGCGCTCGAACGGCGGGAACGTAACCCGTGAACACTGCACTCGGAACAAGAACACACACCACCTATCTATCAGGGTTTTGCAAGAACAAGTTACGCGTGTCAAAAACAGACCGCCCGAACTCGGCCCTAGCGACTTGTAGTTACACTATTACTGGGCGCCAAACGTGTCAGCCAATCACCGTCGTCCTCTTTCATCGGCTTGGCAACGCTTGGCCGGGACCCGGATGTTGCTTACCGATTTGCCGATTTCGTGTGGGATTTCCCGTGTTGCATGTGCGTAAGTATTTTCATCATATCGAGCATTAAAACGATGAAAAGTCATAAATACGCAAATGAAAACCTGAATAATATTTTGATGAATCTCGTAGATGTAATTACATCAAACGATGGCACAAATCTAACACGATATCTTGCGATTTTTGAAGGACCCAGCCGCAGCAGACGAATGCTCGCGTCATGATACAGGTCACGTGATTGCAGTATACGGGGCGGCCCTTGCCAGTTCTATGTACTTCACTATCCATACTTCATATTAACAAAATAAGTGCATGTTCCTACCTCTCTACCTGATTCCGTGATTGTCGGTTCTATGTATAAACTTAATTCGCTTGAAAAAAGGGTTAACAAAAATAATGAATAATGAAATAATGAAAAATATTGAATAATGAATAATGAATAATGAAAAAAAGCCTCATCACTTTTCAAAAAGTCTCGGACGGTAAACTCATACCTAAGTTCTCATGGCCTAATATTACTAGTATTAGATTAGTAATAATAGTAGTAGAACTAGAAATAGCCTAGTTTTGAGTTGGGGTTTGATAATAAAATCTTCCCACTTCTGTAAACAAAGCTGAAATTGACCGATGATTAATGTAACCGAATTCAGGTGATAGACCTACCTTGTAATCTAACCAGATTTTGCGATAACTTTACCACAGGTTTTATCAACATAGACGCCATTTTTACCACAGCACAGAGCGCCGCTTGCGGTAGTCTACTCTATCTCGACTCAAGATTGGTTTTATCTAGCGCGCCGATCCCGCTAGCGCCTAGTCTTGGGGCGTTTACCAAACGGGGCTTGAGGCTTGAGGCTTGGGGCTAGGCTCGGGCTTGGCTTGGGCTTGGCTAGGCTCGGGCTTCATCACAAAGCAAAATGGCGGCCAAAACGATTCGTACGGTCAGGCTTCGGGAGGCTTCGGCTGGCATATGGCTTCGGTTATCGATACTCGGCTCGGCGCGCGTCGCGAACTGTAAATTGTTTTTTTTATCGCTGGTGATATGAAATTTCGTCTGACAAAGTTTATTCTTCGAAGGTTTTTTAAAATATACAATGAATTTTAGTAGGTATTTTTAGGAAATACGGTAGGGGGGGGGGGGGGGGGGTTGAAGTAGATGCTGAGTTGAGTGCTTCTAGATTTTGTCCAATGTATTTTTTAGTGTCTTGTAGGCCTATTCATATTTGTAGTGTCTTCGAGGTGGGGTGGTTGAGTATCAGTACTTAGTACGAACATGGAGGAATAAGAAGCCTTCTTATTCCTCCATGGTACGAACTTAAGTACTTCGAGGGTCACGTCTGAAGCACCAATTAATAAACAAACCCCTGTGATAAGAATTCTCAGTTAACACAGTACTGCATTTCACTGGTGCAGGATTTTGTGCATTAATTAATACAACAATAATTAATTCCAGCAGTCAGTATCAATAACATTTTCAATGTCAATTTCAATATTTGTTTTCTTCTCTTTTTAATTAATGCTGTTTTATTCAATAAATACAATTTCAATTACATATTAATGTGTGAAGACAAAGGTTATTTGAGCATGACATGGTAATGAAATAATGTTTCTTTTTAAAGGAATACTTCATTCTGAGGTAACTTATTAGCATATCTTCCCAATTAGTTTTGTTTATCCTGAAGTTTAGGAAAGGCGTTCCAATAAAGTGCATTTTTACTGTACATACATGTACTGTTACAAATAAGAACATACGTTGTTCATTTTTAGAATCTTCAAAGTCATCATGGTTTATTCATTGGTCCAAAGTGTGACGCAAGATATTCATTATTTAATGCAAGTAGTGCATTCACATTTCACAATAAACAATATTTTCATCTTTAAAATGACAAGGGACAGGAAATTTAGCAATGTGAAGAACACCAGTCCAAACCAGTAAATTAAATATATATTGTTTTACTTTCGAGCGGAGTTCTATACATGTAAAGAATAATAAGATAAAAACATAAACAAAAATGTATGCCAATTGTGCAAACATGAGTCCAAAATTACCACATAGAAATAAAAGAGAGGAGCATGTTGTCAACTGTTTAAATATACATTTTACCATTCAAGTAGTATTTGCAATGACTGTCGTTTCCAGTCCGTTTGCTTTACTCCTTAAACAAGAGGACATTAGGGGTGATGCTTTTTCAGAGGTGGAGAACAAGAATGACCCTTTATATACACTGTAATGTATAATTGTTGAGAGTGTAGAATTCAAGTTAACAGAAATCTTGGGGTGATCATGTGCCCCCCCCCCCCCCCCCCCCCAATCTCCAGTACAGTCTTTGAAGTTGTGCTGCAATGTCAGCCCTTATATTGGATAAACTGTAAACATTTATGTTGAATGCCCTAAGATATTCCTTGTAGTATATTTGTGTATTAAAATATTCCTGTTAACTTGCATTTTTAAGCTCAATCTATTAAAATAGGCTATGAAAAATAAAGCAATGGGGCAACTTTGCAAGTAATATTGTGGTGCTTTTTTAAACCCCAAGAAATATGATCTATCTTTGAATTGAGATTTCCAAAGATTTGAGAGATTCAGAGTTGCTGGAGACTGATGGCATAACCATTGCTTGTGTCATTTCTCCCTTGAACAAACAGTGGTACCATTGTAGCATGTCTCTCCATTATATGTAGCCTCATACAGCTGCCAGCCAGAAGGACTTCAATGGTGTCTAGTTTAGGACTCTTGATTTCTGAAAAGAATATACAAGTGAAATGTTTAAATGATCAAAAAGTAATATAAAAGAAATGAATACAATGGCTGCTTGTTAGCAGTCTAGTTTTGAATATTGCTGCAACAAAACGTAATCATCAGTGCTCTATTTTCAAAGATTTTCCATTCACAATGCTCTCATACAAGGGAAATTTTGTTTCGTCACTATAGTCGAATGATGCTAATAAATCAGTATATATATATACATGTACATATTTAAATATCATTGTTTTTGGGGGTTTCTTTGGGGGGGAGGGGGGGGGTGTAAAAAAATATGTAATATTATTTTTAATATGTTAATTAAAAAATGCCACAATGACTGGAATTTTTACCCTGCTGAGGTATCTGCCAGATTGTACAGGTGGGTTTATATTTGTGAATTTGTTTCTTCTCACGGAAAGCAGTGTACAGAGCTGACATACAGTGAGCACATCGCTAAAGTAAAGGGCAGAGCCCGTTATCTAATTTGCTTTATTCTGATGCAAAATTACATTAACTAGTGATAATTGTTACAGGTCATACCTGTGGTCATGTCATGGTGCATAGCCCTGTCTGTCACCAACATTCTGAAGTGCTGGCCGTATTCACTCCAAAGTCCAATTTCCACGTTTCTTAAAGAGAGAAAGTTAACTTAAGTTAAGTTCAGTTAACACAAACTAATCAAAAATCGACACAACAGTTTATTTAAAGACCATGGTCCTAGTCTGGATGGCAATCGTGTACATGTACTGTAGTTTCACTCCCATTTTTTACAAGTTCTATTCTAAAATTGCTTTTGCGTTTGAAAGCCAATTAAAAAGTGACTTTTCCAGCTTCAAGCAGTCATTGTTCCTCAGATTTGAACCCATTATTTTTTTATTTTTGATAAGTGGTTTTGAAGAAAATGTGACTCAGTGTCTTACCCTTTTTGCACAGTCATGTTTATTGCAATCTTGTGTTTTTGTGTCATGCCGGTTGTCGGTTTTTCCCCAAACCATAGGCCCAACCCTCTTTCCACGAAGTTTTGCTTGCTGGTACATGTAAATACTTGCATGATTCCAAATCATGATTTTTCCTACTTGTATCATCGTCAAATTCATCCTCATAAAATTGCCTTTTTTGTTTGTACTAAATTGTAGTCTTATTCATGTATTCCTACGTTTAACCGTACACTCACGCAGTGGACTTCCCTGTTCCCAGCATAGCGTACGACAGCGGAATCAAACACACCGACAAAAACGCCGAGTTGTGGCCCAAAATATTGGCAACATTAACATGGCAAGTCACTTACATTGTACACTGGAATTTCGCTTTGCCTGGCTCAGCTCCTGTGGCTAAAGGGTTGTTCAATCGACGTCAAAATCCTTCAATGTCAGCACAAAAGAGAAAATAAATGCCGCACACAGTGTTTTTCAAGATGGCGATTCGCTGAAAGTTTTTACACCGTGACGTCATCAAGCCCGGCGTTAGCCAGCTTTCGCGAGGCTTGGTGGGGCTTCGGAATACAGCCTGAAATCTAGCCCCGGGCTTACTTCGCGTAGCCTAGCCCGTCGTTTGGTATGAGGCTTCAAAATGGCGCCGCAAAAATCTAGCCTAAGCCTAGCCTCTAGCCTCCGTTTCGTAAAGGCCCTAGGTCAAGACCAAGCTAGCCCGTTCATTTGTTCCGCGGCGCGCCGTCCGTATTATCTGGGATTATTGAGGGCGCCCTTTATTATCGCCATAATTCCTGGATCTCTTCCACTAGTACTCTATTTGCACTGCTGCTTTGTTCGGGCCCCAGAATCTATACTTGAGTTTTAGATATGGGGAGATTCAAGAGAAGAAACCGGAGCCCGAACAAACCAACGTGGGGAGGCAAGGCGGTACACTGTAAAAAATTGTATAACTTCACAGTGTTTTTCTGTTGAAAATGTCAATATATAACAGTAGATATTGCTGTTGGAATTTCTTTGCGTATAAGCAAAACTAGTACTGTCTATGCACATTTTACTGAATTTCTCTGTTTGGTTACAGAATGTTCGCTGTTAAATTAAAGTTTTGTACTGGAACAAGAAACATCATCTTTTGAACAAGCATTTTCTTCCGTTATGTTAAGACACATCAACATTACTGTTTTATAACAACACAATTTGCTGTAAATCTACAGCAACGACAACGAAGTATTTATTTACAGAGAATCCAGTGTTCTCCTACACGAATCTCACCACGCAGGAACTGACCGACCAGAAGTGAGGAAACTAGTGTTCACAAAAGTCATGCTAAACCGTGTTGTTATACCACAAAACACACTTTTTTGACCACTTTGTGTAATTATTAAAGCAATTCACTGATACAATTTTGATTTTTAGCAAATAAAGCTGAAGAATTGCATCCCATCTCCTTCCGCGTTGAAATATTAAAATTATTCATTTGAAAGCGTGACTTCATCATTGCGGGAAAAGCTGAATATAAAAGTAACTCACGACCGTGGTTAAAGTGTTTAGTAGGTTATCGTAGCATTTGTACTATATATCTGTATACGTAATACATGTAGTATTGTGTAATGTGTAATAACTAGTTACTTATAATAGGTCTGGTTCCCATTCCCACTTCATTCATCGATGTAAATTGCCGCAATACGCGTAACAGAAAACTGTACTTCAACAGGAGCGTTTGTTTTTGGATAAAACTTGCTGTTATATTAACAAAACAACAACGGGTTAATCACTGTTGCAAAACAGGGGAATCACTGTAGGTGTACAGAACCCAATACAGTAGAATCTCTGTTAATAAACAGAGATAAAACAACAGTAGAAAGCACTGTTAAAAAACAGTAACTTCTGTAATGCCAATTGACAATAGAATGAACCGTTAATTAACATATATTTTTAACAGTGTAGGGTGGTGAAAGAGGGGGGAACAAAAAAAACAAAAAAAAGTGTAAGTAACAGCTGCTGTCCACTCGAGTCTAGGCCCAGATGTATAGAAGTACACATGTTTTACTTGTACCTACCGTACCGGCTTCACCTCACCGTTCATCCTTGCCTCAACCGGACTTAACACTGACAGTATCTAATCTTGCGCCCTCACGCGCCGCAGTGCAAATAGTACTCTATTTGCACTGCTGCTTTGTTCGGGCCCCAGAATCTATACTTGAGTTTTAGATATGGGGAGATTCTTCGCTCCGAACCGGGACCACGAAGCCTCACCCATTCCCAATATATCTCGCCCCAAATACCACCCATACCTCACCCATACCTCACCCGTACCTCACCCGTACCGCGTCGCCCGTACCGCGTCGCAACGCGTCACACGCACGACGCCGCCTACATGACGCCGTCCGCACAACACCACTCGCACGACGCCACCCGCACGACGCCACACGCACAACGCGACGCCGCCATCCAACCGGTAAAGCCGGGAACTATACGCCTATCTGATGGCGTTTGCCGTAAATGCTATAGCGTATTATTCGACAGACGCGGTGAAATGCGTGCAATGAAAACCAACTTGTATTTGAAAGTCGCCCCTTGTAGACGGGGACGCGCGTAGCCATTTAGACTATCGATGCTAACCAGATCGGCGGAGGCAGGTTCTGAAGGACCGGCACCAGAGTTAGAATATCCGACATTTGCGAGTAGCGCGTTGCAGTTTGACACTGTAGGTGGGCAGAGGGCGGATAGCCCAACATACCGCGGCATCAAAAGCCAAGAGTTATTAGGGCGCGGAATACTACCTAATGAGCGACAGTTCGAACCATCCGGCGCAATTGCGACCTTCAAGATATCTTAAACGTACATGTACATTTTCCATGCTCCGCGGTGCCAAGGAGCGTCAATGACGGGTGTATTATTATGGGGTCTCGTGTCGTCACTCCTCGCTTATAACTCCGCCCTCGCTTTCGGGAACATCTCGATAGACTTGCAGACGCCAAACGAGCACGGGAAGAAAAATAGCGCGGAACTGGGAAATGCGTCCTGAATGAACCTACAAGACCGCCCCCTACCTTTAACGCTGTTCATTTAGTTAATAAATTAATTTTGCAGATGAGCTTCACAAGTCCGCAAATATGCGCAGGACAACAACAAACAGAAGTGCTGCGTGTGGGACTTTTCTCGACGCCGAATTGCATGCATAAAGCGCCCCGTTTCCTCAAATTTCCCCTTGTGGGTCAAAGCCTACCGCAACTGTGTACAGTTAATATCTATTTTATTGTAATTATTGCCATTACCACTTTACTCAGGCACTTTTTCACACACAAACAGATAACAATACAAAGAAAAGGTTGTTTCATTCTGAGGACTGAAGACCACTCATGAGACGTTAATTTACTACAGGAATACAGGGCTACTGGCCCCTGAATGTCCAAGCATGTTCGATTGGATTCATCTATGCGTTGGAAACGGGCAGTGTTGCAGAACGGCTGCACCGATGGACCGTTGCAGACCAGTCGACACGCAATTTTCGCCAAGTTCAGCGGCGACCGTGGAAACAACAACATAGCTTTTCACCATCGAAATGGTTTATAGGGTCTGTGAAGAAAAATATAACTTCGATCAATCATTAAACGTCATTTAGGAAACGGAAAGGAAAAACAAAAGAACATTTCGATTAAAAACAATTTAGGCCAATCTGGTTATTATGGCAACTACTTCACGTGCCGCTATTCCTTTTTTATAATTCTTTTGAGGTCTTTAGGCAAAAGTTCCGATCCCAAAATAAGACTTTTAAGAAGTGGAGTAAAGATGACCACAAAAATAAAAAATAGACAAGGATTGGCCGAAACTTGTTTATGTCACTCATGCAGAGGCCCGTCCTCTGAGCTTAATTAGTTACATTCAAATGTAACCCGCAGGGCCTATCCACTGCGGAACTTCTATTGCCTCTCACGCAGAGGCCCATCCTCTGATCTTAATCGGTTAAATTTAAAATTTAACACGCGGGGCCCGCGTCCACAGCGGAACTGCCCATACTGTGATCTTAATCAGATACATTCAAATTTAACACGCAGGGCCTATCCACTGCGGAACTTCTATTTGCCTCAAATGCAGAGGCCAGTCCTCTGATCTTAACGCTAAACCCTACCTAATGCTGCTTTTGACTAGCAGTAAAAAGTAGTATGCAGAACTCTCACCTACCTGTGTACAATGCCTATAGTAATTTTTAGTATTTGGTACATGTACACCCCTAATTGCACTCGCAGTACTAAGCATTGGGTCCCTAGCCCTCTGCTTGCTGAGTGTTCATGGCCCATGTATACTGCGTGGAGTGTTCTAACCTCTACAGCAAAGATTGTCACATGGGACACGGCAATGGGTCAAGGCTGAACTACTGCATTTTTTGCCAGGTAAGAATTACTGACCTGTATTACCACTATTAGTATTTTGTGGTTGGCAGTATCTGTAATTTGACAGTACGCACCCAATCATCAGTCACGAAGAGACTGTAGAGAAAGGAACCGAGCTACAAAATTTTAAGTAATATTCTGTAGTACTCAGTTCTTTAGCCGGCCCAGAGTAAAGCCTGCCCTAGGGGGTTAGGGTTAATCAGTTAAATTCAAATTTAACACGCAGGGCCTATCCACTGCGGAACTTCCATTTGTCTCAAATACAGAGGCCCGTCCTCTGATCATATCAGTTAAATTCAAAATTTAACACGCAGTGCCTATCCGCTGAGGTACTTCTATTTGTCTCAAATGCAGAGGCCCGTCCTCTGATCTTAATCAGTTAAATTCAAAATTTAACACGCAAGGCATATCCACTGCGAGACAAATTTTGTCTCTCATGTCCCTACATGAGAATAATTTCAGAATAATTAATTAGTTACATTCAAATTTAACACGCGTGGCCTATCTATTGCGGAACTTCTTTTGTCTCTCATGTAGAGGCCCGTCCTCTGATCTTAATCCGATACACGGTCGAATTTAACACACAAGGCCTATCCACAGCGGAACACTTTTGTCTCTCATGCAGAGGCCCGTCCTCTGATCTTAATCAGTTAAATTCAAAATTTAACACGCAGGGCATATCCACTGTGAGACTTATTTTGTCTCTCATGTCCCTACATGAGAATAATTTCAGAATAATTAATTAGTTACATTCAAATTTAACACGCGTGGCCTATCTATTGCGGAACATCTTTTGTCTCTCATGTATAGGCCCGTCCTCTGATCTTAATCCGATACACGGTCGAATTTAACACACAATTAGGCCTAACCACTGCGGAACTACTTTTGTCTCTCATGCAGAGGCCCGTCCTCTGATCTTAATCCGATACATACGAATTTAACACGCAGGGCCTATTCACTGCAGAACTACTTTTGTCTCTCATGTATAGGCCCGTCCTCTGATCTTAATCCGATACACGGTCGAATTTAACACACAAGGCCTATCCACTGCGGAACTACTTTTGTCTCTCATGCAGAGGCCCGTCCTCTGATCTTAATCCGATACATACGAATTTAACACGCAGGGCCTATTCACTGCAGAACTACTTTTGTCTCTCATGCAGAGGCCCGTCCTCTGAATTAATCAGCTACATTAAAATGTAAATGTAGGATACACCATTTGCAGATATGGAGAGAGAAAAACACAACATTTACTACCGCATTGTTAAGAAATATCTTACTCATCTGAAAGTAAATAAAGATCTAGGCGTCCAGCAAATTGATCGCGAAAAAACACAACTAACATAAGAATAACAGCTCGACGCCGGTTGAAAACAAACGCTGTTTTTCGTGCTTTTCTCGGCATTAATGACTGTAAACTTCGGACAGGCCAGTTTAAAGATATTTACTATAAAATACAACCTTCCAAATTCGCCCGTTCATGATAATTCAAGCATTTACCAATAGTGTATACCACCTTTAAGACGCAGGGCCTAATCCACTGCGGAACTTTTTTGTTTGGTCTCAAATGCAGAGGCCCGTCCTCTGATCTTAATCAGATAAATTCAAATTGAAAACGCAGGGCCCTTCCACGGCGGAACTCCTTATGTCTCAAATGCAGAAGCCCGTCCTCTGATCTTAATCAGATACATTCAAATTTAACACGCAGGGCCCGTCCACGCGGAATTTCTATTGCCTCTCACGCGGAGGCCCCACCTCTGATCTAAAAATAAACATGTTATATTAAAAATTCAGCACACAGGGCCTGTCCACTGCGTCACTTTTATGTACTCTTATCCTCTGATGATATCCATGTAAGATAAACATTCATCACGCAGGGCCCGTCCCCTGCGTAACTTTTGTTCTCTCATATCCTCTGATCCTAACAATGTTGGTTTTAAATTCAAGATGCAGGGCCTACCCACTGCGGAATTTATATTCTCTCTTATGATCTTAACATTGTTATATTTAAATTCAACCCACCGGGCCCGTGCACTGCGGAACTTATATTCTATCTTAACCTATGATCTTAACATTGTTAGATTTAAATTTAACACACAGGGCCCATCCACTGCGCAACATTTGTTACCTCTTATTCTGTAATCTTAACAATGTTAGAATTACGTTCCGACACGCATGGCCCATTCACTGCGTTGCTTCTATTCTCTCTTATGCTTAGATCTTAACCATTGCTAGATTTAAGTTCAACACACAGAACCTGACCACTGCATAACTTATATTCTCTCTTATCGTCTGATCGTCTGATCTTAACAATATGTAAGATTTAAATTCAGCACACAGGGCGCGTCTGCTGCGTAACTTATAACTATCTCTCATCCTTTGATCTTAACTACACTAGATTAAAATCCAAAACGCAGGGCCCGTCCGCTGCAAAACCTATTATCTTAACCATGTTAGATTACAATTGAACACACAGGGCCCATCCATGCACTGTTTCACTCTTATGCGGAGGCCCGTCCTCCGACGGATCTTAACCACGCTAGTCTAGCGTAAAATTGTGCATTTTAGTACAACTCGACCGACAGTCGGTCGCGCCTTCTTGCATTATACGAGCCACCAAACATGGCTGTTCAGTATGCCTAAAACCGGAAATCTATTGTCCAATTTAAAACACAAGAGGGCGCTGTCCAATCACAGATTGTTTTGGTTTTGTGCATTATAAGAATATTCATGAGATCATTGTCCCCCTACAAAAACAGACGCAACGAGCCGTCCAGCATGAGGGCTTGTCTTTGGGGCTGTTCTATTGTGATAAAAAGGGTACTGGCTGTACCATTTCATCATAGCTGTACCATTTCATCATACCTGATGCTAAACAACAATGCGCGTCATTTCCACGCGTAAGGCGTTCAAAAGACTGCACTCATAAGCCAGCGAGCACGAAGAAACGTGCCGCGAGGCTGCCGACCGCCTAAGTTCACACGCTGCTCAAGGCGCTACAATTCATTTGAGGGTCCACTCTCCGTTTTGTTTGAATAACAAGGCCCCTTTTGTTTGTTTAGGCCCGTCCTAAAACACGAATGCTGCCAACAAGAATGCATTATAGTTCTGAACCGTCTTGGGTCCGGCCCTGTTCGTCGTCTACCTTAATGATCTGCCTAAGCAAGTTCATTCTACCGTGATGTTCATTCTACGTGACTGTATCATGTACAGGATGATCAGCATACCTGCAGATAACAACATCCTGCAGGAAGACATCTTGTCTATAAAGCAGCAATACATGTCAACAAAGCAGCTAACCATCTAGCAGCCGTTGACATCCACAAATTTACAATCGACAAGGAAGCTAGTCAACGTTCCACAATCAGACAAACATCGGCCACTTTATTGAAATCTGGACTCCAAGTTTTCAAATGAAAACAGTTTTTAAACTCCGGCCCAATTAAAAACTTGACCACAGATGGCCTTTGACCTCAGAAGTTGAACTTGAAAAACCACTCTCGTATAGTGAGATTTCATCTCCGACCGAAACAAGATTGGAAATGAAAAGCAAGGCAATGACAGCCATACATTATCGGGGTTGTATTATATATAAAAGGGGTTGTATTATATATAAAAGCGGTGACCAAACGACAGTGGCCAAAATCTCGATCGATCAAATAATCAAAACAGCCTTGGTCCTCAAAGAAGTTAATTGCCCACAATAATAATACATGTAGTTGACTTCAATAGAGAACTTCTTTGTAATTGGAACGTATAAGGTTTGCCCAGAGCGGGCCTGATCTCCTATACTTATGCAAAATACGGGATCTTAGCACTGTCCTGGGACGAACCATGGCGATTACGCAAGCCGGCTTTTCCGTGTCTTAGGTCACAATAGTATTGTGCGGAATGACCTGAAACAAGCCAAGCCCCTTGGTTGTTTGTCCCGGGTTAAACCTCTATGAGCAAGGCTTGAATAAGTTTCTGCTTAAATAGCGCTTAAATTGACTTTCTCCCAAAAAATTGAAAACAGTTGCATGGCATTATTATATACAATCATATTGTACACATGGGTTTGATTTTACATTTGTAATTGGTTTTCTCCCAAAATATTGCAAACGGTTGCATCGCATTATTATATACAAACACATTTTACACATGGGTTTAATTTTACATTTATAATGAAATGCATCTGCCACCGTCGAAGGAGGCACTTATAGCAAGTAAAGACATGCTGACATAACCGGCAGTGTTCTTGGACTCTAATATTAATAATACCAAAAGCTTCAATTTCAATACGGTTGTTTGTTGGTTTTTTTGGTTTTTTTGGGTTTTTTTAACGAGGATTGTTTGCAACAAAAGGGCTACAAAATACTAATATCGTCTTATTGTTTAGAGAGACTTTTCAAGTTTTCATCAACAATTGTTTTATTTTTTTAAAACAGGGACAGAACTACGACTTGTCTGATTTTATGGTCGGTAAGAAATACCCTTTTTTCTTACTAAACAAAGTTGTGCTGAATACTGTGCCGGTTTGGTGACAAAATATGTGATTTAGTTACCTATCTTCAAAATGTGAGGTTCTTTTTTTGTTAGTTACCTTAAAATAATTAGGAACACTCGAAATGTCGTCTATTCCGGAAGCAGGCTAACAAAAATAAGGCCGCGCAAAAAACACATAAATGCCTCATTAAAAGTGTACTGACCTAAAAGGTTAAAACGGTCTAACACCCCGACCAAACCTGCGTTGCTATACTAAACTCAAAGGCAAATCACATGTCAGAACCCCTGCCCCATACCAGAGCAAAGCAAAGGCGCCCAACCAGAACATGTGGCACTCTGACTATCGAAAACAAACATCACATGCAAAACGTGAGCATAAAGCAAAGTAATATAAAAACAGGTACAAGTATGCGTTATAATTCACTTGAATTTTGTCATTGTAAAATAGACACTTTATGAATCTATTTTTTTTTTTTTTTAATATCCCGAAACAGCCGGAGTCACCATGTTGGCCCAACACCACTGCCAAAATGAATATTACTATACTGCGGGTCACTCCTTCGTGCACACAAAACCTCGCATTTTGCGGCTGTGAGCCGTCAACCCGCTTAAGACTTCGCTGCGTACCTCATTATAAAGACAACGCTGAATTCTGACTGGCCATATACGATGCAAGAGCACCCACCAGGCTCTACGATATTTCATTCCCATGGTGTGAATTAGCACCGAAGACCCAACATTTAGATTATACGGGCTTTCCTACAGATATGCAGCGGAAATATATTATTTCAACACAGACTTCCAACTCAACCTAAAATTAGCCGAGTAAAGGTTTATAAAGGTCTCAATTAAACCAGCAAATCAGATCTGTAGAAAAAACACCCCCGAAATAGAGCAATCAACGAAGACCACTGATTACACTAAGAGTACTATACGACATTTGAATGCGGAGAAACAGACCCGTTCAACCGAAAACCAGAAACTAAATAAGCGAAATGATCGGGAACACTCATTTTGGGGACAAAGACAACTAAAGACGGCTGCCCAAACATGTGTGCGTGCTATAGGGCTGCCCCTACACCGTTGTGCATGTTATGTAACTAACTGCGATATACTATACACCTGATTCAATCGCACGGCGAATTCTACGTAAATATGCATTATATGAATTCAATACAAAAGTGAATTTTTAAATGCGATAAGAGATATACCTCTACTGGTGATCAATGTCTTCATCTTTTTTGTTGTTGAAAATTCATTGCTAAAAACGTATATGCAAACATTAAGTAGCCTGAATAACATAACTTCATTTGGACACGATATTAAAACCTGCATTCCTGGCCCTAATTGTTAAACAAATAGGCCAGTCCTTTGTATAGACCATTGTGGCACTCTCACATTCCATTGCCACGCATCAGTGGCGCCACTCCCAACCGTGCAAAATGTTGTCTTCAGTACGAAGACTCTATACCGCTAAGCATAGCAAGCATTCAAACCTATATGCTGGCGCACCCTGGAGACATTTTCTAAACCGTCTGCCGAAGCAAACGCAAAACGTGAGGTAAAAACAAGAATACCTGCACTTCTATAAGAATACAATTGTCTCAGAGCACGGCTCCCTAAACCAAATCGACACGCCCTTTTTTAAGGGGGGCTCCTTCAGTTTTGAGCTGCACCAACAAAATAAATTAAAAAGTGGTTTGATCCTACCTCATTTCTCCATACAATTCAAGAAAGGGTCTTCACACTAGCACAAATGTCCAAACTCACAAACACAAGCGCGATTGACTTTTACTGGGATGGCAAAACCTTCCCAGAAATGACCCCTCTTAAATCCTAGGTTGCTGCCATGCCGCGGTGTAAAACACGGCCCGAGGCTGGCTATCGGTCCGGCCGGGAAGACGTGAACGTCCGGCCATGACGAAACCAGACTTAACACTGACAGTATCTAATCTTGCGCCCTCACGCGCCGCAGTGCAAATAGTGGAAGAGATCCAGGGTGCATGTGACTAAATCAGTGAAAATCACTGCGCGCGAGCTCATTAATATTTTGTGATCCCTCCGGTAATTTTGAATAAGAGGTACCTGGGGCCTATACATTGGACTGATTGTAGAAATATTTGTGGAAATCAAGAATTGGTGACCCGTGGCTTCCAACTCGGGGGATTCCGTTCACAAAAAAGACCAATACGTGGGTCTATTTGGCATAGAGGCGGGGGGCTACATTGATACCTGGGCCCAGAGCTGGGCCACCAGTTTAGGGGTGGTTTGTGTGGAGGGGAGTATAAAAAAAAATTCATTCGGTCAACCCCCATAAATTTGAAAAGAAAATTGTTCTAGGAGTCTTAATCTTTGATTTCCAGTCAAAAAAATAAAGCCACTCTACTCATGAGCGTCACCAGGCGGCGCTCTTTCTTTCAATTTTTGTGTTGATTACAATGAGCGCCGTATTTAGTGTAGTGGAACCTATATGAATCAAAGATGGCGGCGCACTAAACTGTAGCGCGCCATTTTAAGCGCCATTTTAGAACAGCAAGTCCACCGCTTTTAATTTTTTGAAGTGGTTACTGTATTTTAGGTAAATTGTCATTGTTTTGAGTCCCATTTTTCTCAGAAAAGGCCCCAGTAAGTGCTATTAAAGGGTGCATGTGACTAAATCAGTGAAAATCACTGCGCGCGAGCTCATTAATATTTTGTGATCCCTCCGGTAATTTTGAATAAGAGGTACCTGGGGCCTATACATTGGACTGATTGTAGAAATATTTGTGGAAATCAAGAATTGGTGACCCGTGGCTTCCAACTCGGGGGATTCCGTTCACAAAAAAGACCAATACGTGGGTCTATTTGGCATAGAGGCGGGGGGCTACATTGATACCTGGGCCCAGAGCTGGGCCACCAGTTTAGGGGTGGTTTGTGTGGAGGGGAGTATAAAAAAAAATTCATTCGGTCAACCCCCATAAATTTGAAAAGAAAATTGTTCTAGGAGTCTTAATCTTTGATTTCCAGTCAAAAAAATAAAGCCACTCTACTCATGAGCGTCACCAGGCGGCGCTCTTTCTTTCAATTTTTGTGTTGATTACAATGAGCGCCGTATTTAGTGTAGTGGAACCTATATGAATCAAAGATGGCGGCGCACTAAACTGTAGCGCGCCATTTTAAGCGCCATTTTAGAACAGCAAGTCCACCGCTTTTAATTTTTTGAAGTGGTTACTGTATTTTAGGTAAATTGTCATTGTTTTGAGTCCCATTTTTCTCAGAAAAGGCCCCAGTAAGTGCTATTAAAGGGTGCATGTGACTAAATCAGTGAAAATCACTGCGCGCGAGCTCATTAATATTTTGTGATCCCTCCGGTAATTTTGAATAAGAGGTACCTGGGGCCTATACATTGGACTGATTGTAGAAATATTTGTGGAAATCAAGAATTGGTGACCCGTGGCTTCCAACTCGGGGGATTCCGTTCACAAAAAAGACCAATACGTGGGTCTATTTGGCATAGAGGCGGGGGGCTACATTGATACCTGGGCCCAGAGCTGGGCCACCAGTTTAGGGGTGGTTTGTGTGGAGGGGAGTATAAAAAAAAATTCATTCGGTCAACCCCCATAAATTTGAAAAGAAAATTGTTCTAGGAGTCTTAATCTTTGATTTCCAGTCAAAAAAATAAAGCCACTCTACTCATGAGCGTCACCAGGCGGCGCTCTTTCTTTCAATTTTTGTGTTGATTACAATGAGCGCCGTATTTAGTGTAGTGGAACCTATATGAATCAAAGATGGCGGCGCACTAAACTGTAGCGCGCCATTTTAAGCGCCATTTTAGAACAGCAAGTCCACCGCTTTTAATTTTTTGAAGTGGTTACTGTATTTTAGGTAAATTGTCATTGTTTTGAGTCCCATTTTTCTCAGAAAAGGCCCCAGTAAGTGCTATTAAAGGGTGCATGTGACTAAATCAGTGAAAATCACTGCGCGCGAGCTCATTAATATTTTGTGATCCCTCCGGTAATTTTGAATAAGAGGTACCTGGGGCCTATACATTGGACTGATTGTAGAAATATTTGTGGAAATCAAGAATTGGTGACCCGTGGCTTCCAACTCGGGGGATTCCGTTCACAAAAAAGACCAATACGTGGGTCTATTTGGCATAGAGGCGGGGGGCTACATTGATACCTGGGCCCAGAGCTGGGCCACCAGTTTAGGGGTGGTTTGTGTGGAGGGGAGTATAAAAAAAAATTCATTCGGTCAACCCCCATAAATTTGAAAAGAAAATTGTTCTAGGAGTCTTAATCTTTGATTTCCAGTCAAAAAAATAAAGCCACTCTACTCATGAGCGTCACCAGGCGGCGCTCTTTCTTTCAATTTTTGTGTTGATTACAATGAGCGCCGTATTTAGTGTAGTGGAACCTATATGAATCAAAGATGGCGGCGCACTAAACTGTAGCGCGCCATTTTAAGCGCCATTTTAGAACAGCAAGTCCACCGCTTTTAATTTTTTGAAGTGGTTACTGTATTTTAGGTAAATTGTCATTGTTTTGAGTCCCATTTTTCTCAGAAAAGGCCCCAGTAAGTGCTATTAAAGGGTGCATGTGACTAAATCAGTGAAAATCACTGCGCGCGAGCTCATTAATATTTTGTGATCCCTCCGGTAATTTTGAATAAGAGGTACCTGGGGCCTATACATTGGACTGATTGTAGAAATATTTGTGGAAATCAAGAATTGGTGACCCGTGGCTTCCAACTCGGGGGATTCCGTTCACAAAAAAGACCAATACGTGGGTCTATTTGGCATAGAGGCGGGGGGCTACATTGATACCTGGGCCCAGAGCTGGGCCACCAGTTTAGGGGTGGTTTGTGTGGAGGGGAGTATAAAAAAAAATTCATTCGGTCAACCCCCATAAATTTGAAAAGAAAATTGTTCTAGGAGTCTTAATCTTTGATTTCCAGTCAAAAAAATAAAGCCACTCTACTCATGAGCGTCACCAGGCGGCGCTCTTTCTTTCAATTTTTGTGTTGATTACAATGAGCGCCGTATTTAGTGTAGTGGAACCTCCAGGAATTATGGCGATAATAAAGGGCGCCCTCAATAATCCCAGATAATACGGACGGCGCGCCGCGGAACAAATGAACGGGCTAGCTTGGTCTTGGCCAAGACTAGCTAGCGCCGCGCTATGGCGTATTCTTGTTTAGTTGCACAAAGTACACCAATAGAGGGGGCTGTTCCCACCAGAGCATCCGCGACGCGCGCAATGTGGACGCAAGCATTATCTCCATCCCATTTATAAATAATTAATTATAAACGCATAGACCGCCAGTCGTGTGCTCAAAACCGTGATTTAAAAAAAGTTTAGGCAAAACAATGCGTCGGTGAATGTGCAAAAGCTGCGTAGCACTATAACAATATAATATGAAGACTTCAGATAAATAAAGTGCTCACCAGTATTGTACGAGTTGGCGGGGGCCGAATTTTTGAACTTGGCGTCCTTCTTCAGGGCAATATTCGCGACAAATTTAACGACCTGTCATAATTTTGATGCGAATTTTTGCGCGAATATAGGTTCTGGTGCGCATTGCTAGATTGCTAAAGCTTGCGTATTATAATACATCACCTTAAATTTGTCAATGTATTCATTAGGCTATATAGTCCCGATTGATCGAGGGATAATAGTCTGTTCAGCCATCCTAAACCAAACGCACGGTAGGGAGAACGGCACTGTTTGCATTTGTTTAGATTTCAGAGACAAGTTTGGCATCATTTAAGCCTATAACATGATAAAAGTTATTAAATTGCATAGCTTTTTCTGGTGAGGAGTTACGACAATTTGAATGCCATTTTAATGTACGAATTACAACAATTATCGTCTGCTCGATGTTACACAATGTTTGTTTACAGCCGGTCGAATTACCTAATAATATTGATGTCTTTATCGTTTTGTTAGTTGCAATTCAATGCACCATCATTAACTAAAGACAAATAAATATTGCTCCAAAATTAAAGTTAGTGCTACCGCCATTTTGTTTTGCATCAGCTTAGCTAGACAACTTCTAGTTTTTCGTGACGTTGTAGCCGTAGCTAGCTATAGCTAGTTTTAGACGGCATTTCGGGCAGCGCTACAAAATGGCCGCCGCAGAAGCTGTAGTTATAAACACCCGTTTCGGACACGGCCTAATTACTAAACCGTCGGCTTGAGCCCAAAGTTTCGATCTTAAAGGGGTACTATGTCCTGAAATCCGCTAAAATATCATGTTTTAGATTGTTTACTTATCCTATTTCAAACATATCGTCGCGGATGTTTTTACGAAGTGACAACAACTTTTTCTGAAAAAAGCTCAGGTTTTTCGATCAATTTGCAGTAATGATTTGGACAATTTTTGCATTGTCAAGAAACGTAAGCTCTGTTCTTCACGAATTCAAAATTGTCATTATTTGTCTTTCTTACAAAATTGTCATTATTTGTCTTTGTCTTTGTCGTGAAAAAGCAAAACGCGGAGGCCTAACTTCTTCCCCCGTAACACTTTATACACTCTTTAAAGGTAGGTTACATCATTGGTAATTGCTTGAATTATCATGAATGAGTAGATTTGGGGGGTTGTATTTTATAGTAAACATCGTTTAACTGATATGAGCTGTCCAAAGTTTTACAATCATGGATGCCGCCGAGAAAAGCGGGTTTTTTTCAAGCGGCGTCGAGCAATTATTCTTATGTTATCTTTGTTTTTTCGCGATCGCCGTCCGGCCATCGCGAATTTTTCATTATAAAATTTAATTTTTCGGAATAATTACAGGATATCTAGCGCTAGAATCATTATTTACTTTCAAATGAGTAAGATTTTTCCTAATACTTCGGTAGTAAATATTTTCGATATCTGCTAATGGTGTATATACTACCTTTAAACTAAAGCCTAATCCTCCTTTTGTTGATTGTTCCATTGGACTCTGTGCTTTTCTTTTGTGTTTCTTCCTCCATCCAGGATGTGCATCATGTTGTATGTTGCCCTATATGTTTGTTTCTTGTAAACAGGCATTTAGTCTCTGAATAAGATCTTGTTAAGATCGAAATATTAGGCCCTCTTAACTTATTTGAATTTTTTTTTAAACTGAAGAGTCACTTCGTGGAAATATGGTTAAATTTTTGTTTTCTCTACATGCAGTTCGTAAAAACAGAAAAACTCGCGCGGAGGCCCAACTGTTTACCCTGTTACTTCGTAGTCGTACACACTATTCGTTTTATGAAAATGTATAGTTTGATCATAGACATGGAGTTCTTTTTTTTCTCTCCATGTCTATGGTTTGATACAGTGGCGCAGGCAACGTTGAGCGCGGGCACATTTTGTTACTTGTCAACATCGTTCGCGCGCCCATGCATCATTACGTATTTAGCAATGCACTATCACTTTGCCCTGCTCACGAGGTGTTTTTGTCACTTTGTAAAAACAAAAAACGATCTTTCCGATGAACATAATTTCAAAACTTGGAATTTGTAGCCCAATTGGGCGATTAAAATTCATGAATTATTTAAACCACAAACTCCAAGAAAAAAGTACGTGCACAAATCTTTCAGTTTTAAAATTGCATTTATTTTAATAGTGTGTAAATATGACATTTGACAAAATGTTGATTGTTTATATAGGGTTTCACACAGAAAAAGAAGTAATGTTGACAATAAGGGTTATTTTGACAAAGATATGCATTCGTACGGCTATTAATAATGTTTTACCATAAAGTTATAGCAAAATGCTTTCCAATGGTACCTTGATTGCATTCATCCAGTCACGCATCACTGAGCACCATAGTTTGAAAAATGATGTGTAAAAATAACTTTCAGGACAGTTCATGATCAGACATGAGCAGCACATTCAGATATGGCCCGAGGGAAATCTAACCGTTTAAAAGCATGTGATACAGACAATATATTTATCAATAATGGTGATATTGTTTTAAAGGTAGTATATACCAATAACAAACATAACAAAACAAAACTACTGAATTTTTACAAAATATCTTACTTATCTTAATATCTTTTAATAAATGGAAAAGTTAATAACATCCACGACATCGTTGAATATGTACTACTACTGGTCAGACACCCACCCAGACTTCAACTTTAATAAAAAACATTACCGTCAGGATAAATAGGGCTGTGTGGCAATGGTGTGGTGATCGGACCATTATGGCTAGGTATATACCCAGGGAGAAATAAGACATTCTCCATGGTCTACCTATAGATATCAACCAAGGTGTTGTGCCACAGCTCGAGTTGCATTTTGAACGGCAAGGAAATGGTGTCTTCCTACATCTGTGGTTGGCAGTACGAGATGGTGACCCTGTCTACAGACTCATCACTGTCAGGAATCGCCTACGGGAACTTTTTGGGGACACTGTGGATGGAATGACCGGCCAGGTCACCGGATTTGACTCCTTGTGACTTTTTATGTAGGGGTATTTGAAGAACAAAGTGTTCACCAGTCCACTGTGCAACCTTCAGGATTTGCATTCAACATGAGGTCGAAATCTTACGTGATGATCGTGCAATGGTGAGACGAACTAGTGTGTGGCTGACGTGCGCCGCCGTTGTGGACTTTGCATCTGTTTCTGTTTCTGTTTCGGCGTACAAACACCTAAAATAGGTTGTCGACGTACGTTGGTCAGGGTCACTCATGTGTGAAGCAACTAGAATCTTAATTGTGTATTAGAATCAAATATTGGATGTTGATGTTGGACAGAGCCAGCTTAAAAGACTTAACATCTGGAGCAGAGCTGATGTCAAGATGAAGTAGATTCCATTCAAGGATGGTCTTTGGGTAGAATGAGTAACAAAAACAGTCTTTACTCGTGGTGATGACTTTATATGAAAATGGTCCGGATTGTCTGGTTTCTACGAGTTGATATTCAGGTGATCTGTTACATTACTACGTGTGATGTGTGTTTCTTTGTAGAGTGTTGCTAGTCTAGGTCTTGTTTGTGATTGTCGATCGTCGATTTGCATCAAAAGAGGAGGTGGGCACATGGAAAGTGTTACTGCATAATTTAGTATTAAATAAATATCACCAATTATTAAACATATTATTGTATGTATCACATGCTTTCAAACATTTAGAATTCCCTCAATGAATGTGCTGTAGAATGTGCGGCTCATGTCTGACTATAAACTGTCCCAAAGGAGTTTGTACACACCAAAACGGTGCTTAGTGATGCATAAAGGGAGGAATGCAATCAAAGTATCACTGGAAACCATTTTGCTTCTACTTTATGGTAAAGCATGATTAATAGACATAAAATGCATATCTTTGTTAAATTAACCCTTATCGTCAAATTTACCTCTTTTTTTTCTGGGACACCCTGCATTTTGTCAATGTTTCAACTATTGTGAAATGTAGTGTAATGAGGTATGAGAGATGTATTCTCATATCTTGGTGACAGTGTTACATGACAAAAACCTCAACATTAATGATCACACCAAAACAGCAAATTATTAGTGTTTTCCAATTTGCTGTAAAATTTAAATAAATAAAATAAAAAACAATTCATGCCGAGATTATATATACATGTGTATCAAAATGTTTCCTAAACACACATACCAAAGATTTATTTGCATTACAGCATTCGTTTTAAATAAAATGATAAAAGGTGGCTTTATGTATCTCTGCAACTAAATACAATTAAATTAAAGCAATCCATTTTGAGTGGCAGTAACATTCATACATCGGAAGGCATGGATGATTATACTGTAAGTGACGGTGTGTACATCCATGGTGTGCCAACAAAACTAGGCCACCGCCCTCGGTCCGAAAATTGGGCCAACGATATCAAAGGATCTTTGCTCGAAGCGATTTTTGGCAAGGAATGTACACCTAGAGTTGGAAAATGTGTGACAGCATTGCAGCTTTTTGGGCGCGATCACTTTTTTGGTATTCAATATGCTTATTACTGGATTAATTATAAGCGGTAACTAGCATGTTGGCGGCCACTAAATAAAACCGGGTGATAACGACCCAAAAGCTGCAACCGCTGCAATCTTATCACATATTTTCCAACTACAGCTAGCTACTTGAGTGTACCTTGCCAAACATGAGCATTATTACCCTCATTTGATACTGACTAACCCCCAAGCTGATGGCCAATACACTGTCAACGTATATTCAAAATAATGTAAATTAGTCAAACGAGGCATCATTATGCCTCATAAGACTAATTAACATTATTTTGACTAATATGTTGACAGTGTAGGTCTCCTAATGATATGATTACTTTACACACATACATGTACATCATTTATAAAGTTATTCAATTGTATTGACCCTTTATTAAGTACTGTTACATTTAAATTGATTAACATTATAAAGTTCTGCGATAGGAGCATGCAGCTGTGATTTTTAGACCATCTAAATAAATATTCAAACTTGAGCAGACATAGTCCTCACATTATTACCCCGGTCATTGGATCCACGAAACATTTCAAAAACCATCCCGGCTCCCTGGGGAGTATACAGCTCAATGCTGCCATTTCGGAGCAAAGCATCTAAATCAACCACAATAACCATCTCTGCCATTTCAGGTACCCATTCTACTCCTAGAGGGTGCGAACAACAAAGTGCCTTGCCCATGGACACACGCACCATACTAGTCCCATGCCGGACTTGAACTAACAACCTGCAGCTTTACCTACAGATTACAAATTCAGTACTCCAGACCACGAGGCCACTGCACTCCATTAACTAATTAAGGCAAAACATTTCAGAATCATTGCCAAAATGCTTACTCTTTTTTTTTTACCTTTCCAAAATTTAAAAAATAAATAATGTAATGGTGTTTTAAAATGATTCGTGTCTTCTAAGTTGCAAAAATAAATAGTGACTCTGAATACGTAGGCCTAGAGTCTAGATAACAGTGATTTTATTGGTCAAATCAATAATATATACAATAACAACAATTAACCAATGACTGTACCACTTGGACCCTTATTACTAGGAAGACAAGTTTAAAGTAAATGACAGCCAATTTGCACATGTATGCATAATATAGGTTTTCCAGGCCAATTTAAACAACAAATTATTCAATACCCAGCTCATTCAATTTTGTTTGAAAATTAATGCTCCGTTGCATCAGCATTCAACGGAGTAATTCCATTTCAGCAGTTAGCATTCATTGGCCAAATAAGATCATTCAATTTGGTAAAAGCCAGCAGCTAAAGGCTGGCCAACCACATAATTTCATCAATTGGCAAAGATTTTTCAAACGTTTACATTCAAATTTCGTTTTTATGGTGTGTGCTTTTTGATTCGTATTTAAGTCAGATATTCTGGGTAGAATTCATTTTCACACTAATTCTGGTTATACCTTTAAGTAAAGTGAGTTTGAACGAAAAGATGGCTTCCTGTAGTCGTGATAGAGTGAATAATTTAAGTTCGATCAAAGACTATAGTTAACTATTTGATTAACTCTAACCGAACTCGAGCTATTTGACGATAGTTGGACTAGTCTCGTCGACTCTTCGCGACTTCGCTCGTGCCCGCGCCCATCGCCCGAACTGGGCACTGGAGGGCGCTTATGCGCTTTGAACTCTGATTGGATAGACCGTGTGACCTGTGAACTGGGCCCAATTTCTTGGCTCTGCTTACCGTTAGCGAAAAATCCCTGCTTACTATAGCAGAGAATTCGGTGCTGACAGTAAACGTATTTCACGCGTTAGCGAGGAATTTTGCTCTCTGACTGACATGCGTACATCCCGTAACTAAGGATTTTGTCAATGCTTACATGGTAAGCAAATAATTTTGCTGCTAGCGCGGTTAGCGGAAAATGGTGACCGTAAGCACGGAATTCTGTGGTTATAGCAGAGCCAAGAAATTGGGCACTGGTGGTCACCAGTTTTGAGGCTCAGAGCAAGTTCGAGTGCTGCTGAACTAGTCCCTTTTCCAATCTCCGATTCAACTTCACGCATGCGTGGTCTGTGTTTTACTCGAACGCGTCTAGTCGATCGATGACGTCAAATCTACTTTGTGAGCAGACCGCCAACGAAGCAAAATATTAGCACGTAATTTGTATTTGTTTTAAAGATTTATTTCTATTATTTTCTACACTTCATTTAGTGCAATAAATAATTACTTTATTGCAAAGGGTTATCATCATTGGAGACATTTATCGTAAACTTTTGCAAAGCTTGCCCCAGTTTTACTTTTCCTCCATCTTGAAACCGTGTTGTAACTCGCGAGTGACGAGATAAACCATGGTCCGGGGCTAGGTTGATCCAGTTGGACTAGCTAGTCAAACGCCGCAACGTTCGAGTGACAAGGTACAATGAAGGTGCAATGTATGATACATTATCGTTTTTATCAATGTTGTATTATACCTTTCAGTATAAATGGATCTTTTAATTATTTTACAGCTGAAGCTGCAATAAACGAAATTCAGAACTGAAGAAGGTAAAAGCTAAGAATGAGAAGCTTCATTCAGAACTGAAGGAGGTAACAGCTGAAATTGAGGAGCTTCATTCATAACACAAGAAGGTAACAGCTGAGAACGAGGAGCTTCATTCAGAACTAAAGAAGGTATAAGCTGAGAATGAGGAGCTTCATTTAGAACTGAAGAAGGTAAAAGCTTAGAATGAGAAGCTTCATTCAGAACTGAAGAAGGTAAAATCTGAGAATAAAGAGCTCCATTCGCAACTGAAGAAGGTAACGGCTGAGAATAAAGAGCTCCATTCGCAACTGAAGAAGGTAACAGTTGAGAATGAGAAGCTTCATTTAGAACTAAAGTAGGTTAACAGCTGAAAATGAGGAGCTTCATTCAGAACTGACGAAGGTACTGGAGATTAAGTGGTGTGGTTCATTTGCAGAGTATGTGTAAGAAAAACAGATGGCTTCCTCCTGGTGAGCAAAAGATCAGAAAGAGGTTCACCAAATAAATTTGAAACGCCAGGTTATGTAAAATTGTAAGAACCAATAAGCAAATTCAAGCCTCTAAAGCCTGTCGCACAACTTTTACCGATTTTAACAAATCACTAAACACCAGATGTACGCTGAAAAAGAAGACCAATATTACCTCCCACCGGAGGAAGTCTAACATATTAGTTTACTATTATTAGTTTACCGATAATACCGTCGATTGGTTAGTCCAAAAGATCCAAGCCCTCAAAACAGCAAAGGATTTAACTACAGAAGCTGGCCCCGACAAAAAACAGGAAGAGATTTTAACGACACCATCCGTTCAATAACTACAACAGGCGGAAAAGGCCATTTTCACGGCAGTCCAGATTCAGTCCTTCAAAGAGGAAATACAAACCCTGAGGAAGGCACAGAGCAATCCCAGCCTGACTATCAGCAGAAAAACCCACTTCTCAAAATAAATAGACCCCTTTCTTTGATGATGACGGAACACTCAGCGTGGGAGGGACACTTACACGATTGGACCTTGACTTCGGCACTCGCCACCCCATCGTCCTTTCAAAGAACAGCAACGCCTCTACGCCTTTGACATAACACTACCACCGCCAAGTGCAACACCAAGACCGATAGTTTACACTAGGAGCTATAAGGTCAGCATGGCTGTAGGTAACCGGATCTCACAACCTAATCAGGAGCACCATTAACCAATGCGGTACGTGCAGAAAGCTTAGAGGTGAAGGCCCACCAGCAGGAACCCAACTTGCAGTGTGCGAAATAGAGGCACAGTCAGCCGTAGCCGCCATAGAAAAAAATGAATAGGCAGATTCGATGCTATGGCTGCAAACAGCTAGGATATATCCATAAGAATTGCCCCCCAGATATTACCAAAAACACCTATACACGCACAGCATTGAGTCAGGCCGTTGGTGGGAAGGTATGCGACTCGCAGATCTATATTAGTTCAAAAGTCATCTTGGAGAAAGCCACGGGAAGTGTCCACATACAGTGGTAGAGCTGGATGGGGTCAAGACCCATTGTTTGTTGGATTCAGAAGCGAAAGTTTCCACGTTTTCAGCGCTACAGAACAGGTCCGGTAGACACTACTCCGTGATTGAAGATAACTGCTGCTAATGGTCAAGGCATACCATATCTGGGGTTTGTGGAGTTGGAACTGCGTGTGGGGGTCGCTGTTTCCAGGGGTTAGGGTTAGGGTTCTTGGTCGTCAAGAATTCTGCCGACCCTGGCATGCAGGTTTCAGGGATTATTGGTAGCAATATTCTTTGCAGGTTGTCTTGAGAGTTGCAAGAGTTAAATAGTGATACTTCATTGGCCAAATTGGCTACATTTGTATATGGCACAGATCAGACAAGTTGAAGTATCCTGTGGTGATGGGCGTGGAGTAGGTGAGGACAGAGGCATTATTGGTTTGGTCAGTGCACCTAACAAGGGGCCCGTGTAGGAGGGATGTGTGAAGCCATTGTCGAGAGAGAAGAATGTCATGGGTTGACCCACGTGATTGACCCGGAGGTAATATTAGGCCAAGTTAGGGCACATGTCGAGGGTCAGGCAAATGTAAACAAGCTCCTTGAGACTCTTGATCTGGAGGACAGCATTTCACAGAGGAGCAATTCCTTCAGCTGAAGAGGATGCTGGAGAAACACATTTAGGCATTCAGTTTGAATGACAATGACATTATTGTGACTGGGTTAAGCACACCATTCCGTCGACTGACACTACCCCTGTACGACTACCACAATGGCACATCCCACCCCAGCTCTAGCCAGAGGTGAGGAAACATCTCAAGAAATAGCTAGGTCGGGTCATAATTCGGCCGAGCACTAGCCCCTATGCCTCTGTATTGGTGCTGGTAAAGAAAATGAATGGTAGTCTCAGGTTATGTGTTTTTTATCAGCAACTAAATGCAAAAATCAGACAGGACGCATACTCACTTCCTAGAATTAAGGAAGCTTTGAAAGCATGCACTACATGGGTCGTGCTATTTCAGCTCCCTGGACTTTGCGTCTGGTTACTTGTAGTATGCATTGGAGAAAGGTGATATCCACAAGACGGCATTTTGAGTTGGCAGTGGAGGACTGTATGGGGTGACGCGGATGCCCTTTAGGCTATGCAATGCCCCTGCTAGCTTAAAACGCCTAATGGAGGCGTGCAATCAGGACCGGAATTACCAGATGTTGCTGCTGTATTTTGTTTACCTGTATGATGTGCTTGTTATCTCCAAATACATCGACGAGATGCTAGCACGGCTGGATATGGCCCTGGGCCTACTTTCGAGCTTTGGCTGAAGCCAAGCAAAGGCCACTGGTTCCAAAAGTGCATCTCCTTCTTAGGTCACGTCTTGTCAGAGGACTGGGTAGACACTGATCCTGAGAAAGTGCAGGCAATCAAAGAGTAGAAAACCCCTCAAAGTGAGCAAGAGCTTAGATCCTTCATGGGCCTGGCGAGTTATTATAGGCGGTTTGTTTCAGGGTTTGCAAAAATAGCTGCCTCACTGCATGCCTTGATGGGGAAGGCATTCCCTAAACATCGGAGGGGTGCTAAGCCCAAGTTCGCACCTAATTTGCCATTTGTCCAATGCTGGGACCCTGATGATATCTAGCACCCGAAGGACTTCACCGGACTTCACAGACTTCACCAAACCCCTTATCGTAGAGACCAATGCTAGTTTAAATATGCTTAGTGCCGTCCTTTTACAAGATCAAGGTAATGCATGGGCGTGTGGTCATCAGTACAACTTGCTCGGTTTGTGGTAGTGTTGTCATTTGAAGACAGCAAAGCTTGGGGCAACGGAGTCACGCTGTGCTGCACAACTGGCTCAGTTTGACTTTGACATTCAAATTAGCTCCAGTCGGACAAATGGCCATGCAGATACATTATAAGTAAAAGACTGAACATGGGGACAAAGTGGTAGTCCCTGGCGAGCTGAGGCAACTCAAAGGTTGTGGCGATTCCGGTGTTGGGAAACTAGAGTAGGAATCTGCATCGCTCTCGTCAGTGGCGGTAACCAGCGCCCTACCAACGATACCAGGGCAAGACATGAGGTAGGCACAGGTAAGTGACAAGAACTTTGCGCTACTGGCAAACAGGCCATCCTCCTACAAGAAGGAAGTTGCTCCAAGAGCCAAGGTCGGTCCAAAAACTGTTAAAGTTCTGGATGCGCTTGGAAGTAAAGGATGGCGTGTTACATCGAGTGGTGAAGGAAAAGGCCCAAACAATAGAACAATAATTGTTACAGCCCGAAGTCTTCCATCGAAAGGTTCACCAGGAATTATTTGACCATGCGGGCCCCCAAGGAATGGAACGGACCCTTAGCATTGATCAGAGCCCAAAACTACTGGCACAAGATGGCGACGGGTCTATGATCTTGGTGCCGATCTTGTGAACATTGCACTCTTGCAAAAGCCCCACGGCCACAAGTTAAACCCTCGATGGGAATTTGTTAGCCACCCGACCTCTTGATGTCCTGGCACTGGACTTTACTGTCCTAGAACGGGCCAGTGATGGACGGGAGAATGTCTTGGTGATTACCATACACTTCCACAGAGGCCAGAACAGTGAAATGACTGTGAACATAACATGTAGGACTAACAGCGACTCGACCCCAGGACTTGGCGATACACATCGAGACCACAACGACTAAATGACGCAATGGATACATCCGAAAGTGAACCACCAAAGAAAACCCCTGTTCCTTTAACACCGGCAGCCGACATAGTGAAGGCTGAACAGGAACTCGACCATCGATGGGAAAAAACAGAGAAACTCCTCCAAAATCCAACAGACACAGAAGATTACATATGGACTGTATGGGGTGACGCGGATGCCCTTTAGGCTATGCAATGCCCCTGCTAGCTTAAAACGCCTAATGGAGGCGTGCAATCAGGACCGGAATTACCAGATGTTGCTGCTGTATTTTGTATACCTGTATGATGTGCTTGTTATCTCCAAATACATCGACGAGATGCTAGCACGGCTGGATATGGCCCTGGGCCTACTTTTGAGCTTTGGCTGAAGCCAAGCAAAGGCCACTGGTTCCAAAAGTGCATCTCCTTCTTAGGTCACGTCTTGTCAGAGGACTGGGTAGACACTGATCCTGAGAAAGTGCAGGCAATCAAAGAGTAGAAAACCCCTCAAAGTGAGCAAGAGCTTAGATCCTTCATGGGCCTGGCGAGTTATTATAGGCGGTTTGTTTCAGGGTTTGCAAAAATAGCTGCCTCACTGCATGCCTTGATGGGGAAGGCATTCCCTAAACATCGGAGGGGTGCTAAGCCCAAGTTCGCACCTAATTTGCCATTTGTCCAATGCTGGGACCCTGATGATGTCTAGCACCCGAAGGACACAGAAGATTACATATGGCGCACAGTAACTGTGCAGATTTTCATACTCGCCCAGATCTGTTTAGAATTATGTTTTGTCGAACTTTACAGCTTTCTATATCTTCTATATTGTTTAAGTAATTTGTATTTCGCGCTTGGCACTTTATATTATTTGATCTCTGCTCTTGATGTAGTTGTCGGAACATTATAAGTGATACTTGTTCTTCTCGAAATTTCTGAAGCACCAATCCAGGACCGATTATGGTAGAGCAATCCCTTTATTTAAGGTGTTGGCTCTCCCTCAAAGTGTTCCTATTTTTCGGATATTATAGACTTTGTAGGTTTTTTTTTACATTAACCTTAGTGATGTTAGGTATTAGTAATCTTATAAAATGTTTCTATGCTCTTGTTTGCAGTTCACCATGGAATATAGTTGGTATGAAACCCGAAGCCCTGACCTTTGGCCATATTGTTCCTTCTTCGGTTGCACTTTCTGGATAAACGCAAGTTATCGCTTTCACAAAGCTACACTTCCACAGAGGCCAGAACAGCCAACATAGGGCAAGATAGCTCGGTTGGTAGAGCGCCGGTCCGGTATTCCGGAGGTCGCAGGTTCCATCCCGCCTTGCCATTTTCTTTGTTTACTTTACTTTATAGTTTCCCTTGTGGTTTCCCTCCCAAATCCCCCAAAATAAATATGATTGTGCACACACCCTAGGTAGTTAGAGTTAATGAAATTGAATTAATTAATTTGTGATGAAATTGGCTGGGGAAACCTATATAATAATACATTTTTTCAGGATTTTAATGCCCTAAGTATTAATGTAGTTAAAGGTAGTATACACCATTTGCAGATATCGAAAATATTTACTACTGAATTATTAAGAAATACCTTACTCAATTGAAAGTAAATAATGATTCTAGGCATTCAGCAAAAGGATTGCGCTAGATATCCTGTAATTATTCAAAAAAATTGAATTTTATAAAGAAAAATTTGCTCTCGCCGGACGGCGAGAGCGAAAAAACAAAGATAACATAAGAATAACTGCTCGACCCCGGTTGAAAACAAACGCTGTTTTTCGTGCTTTTCTCGGCATCCATGATTGTAAAACTTCGGAAAAGTCAGTTAAACGATATTTACCATGAAATACAACCCCCCAAATCTACCCATTCATGATAATTAAAGCAATTACCAATGGTGTATACTACCTTTAAATGTGTGATTGTGAAACACGAGTCTTGACATTTTATTTTGAGGGTTTGAGGATTTACAGTACTAAGAAATACATAATTGGTATATTTAAAAAAGATACATGCTTACATGGGGGCATATTTATTAAGACAGTTTGATGATCACAAAAATTGCAAAAACTTTTGTGCGAGCACCAATGAACGGTCCACCCTCAAATGAGCCCCTAGGAGGCAAAGTGGGCTAGCCCACATGTAGGTTAAACATGAGATACTACACTATATAGCTTCAGCGTCAATCATGTTGTGAAACTTTCCCAAAATTTAAGTTATGTACAGGATAGTTCATTAAACAAATATACTTCCTCTGTAAGAACACTGAAGATTTGTCCAACTTAAGGTATTTTTTTGTGGGTAGCCCACTTTGCCTCCCAGGGTATCATGGGGCTTTGACTCCCAGACTATTTCTGATGATGACATAAAGAATCCATATTGAATTATGTATCAAAAATCCGTCATCAGCAGGCAATCATTATCTCTCTTATAAATTGGACGCTAAACCACAGGATTGGATGGATGTTAGAGGTCATGTTTGGCCTAGTTTTTATGGACAGTTTCACAGTACCCATATGCGAGGAACTCTATTCATTTGGAAAGTATCATAATTCTGCCTGCATGTAATCAAATTTCTTGTATTAACTAGTTTGCGGAGGGATTATTTTCACCTTGACCAGGCCCAGGCACTAGATTACTTTTTTGAAGAACCTCGATCTGAGACGAGTTCAGGCCAGTGTAGCATGAATTTCAGACTATGAAATACGAACTTATTGCTTGTATTGCGTATGCCTGTTAAAAGTGAAGATAGGAGAGTGATCGGTCACATGAGTGGGTTTATTAACCAATAAGAGGGAAAAGGATTCCGATTTCATGTGACATTGGCATCTGTAAGTAGCACGCTGTGAGCCGGTCGCTGACAGATATTTCCGGCCTTGCTCGTGACATGTTTATCCGTCATCCGTTATGAATTTCAGAAAAACAAGTCATCATCTGACTTGAACTGATATCACTTCTGTGCACATATGTACATGTATTGCATCACAGTACCGGTTGTCAGCATTTTTATTATAAATTTTCAAATTGTTCCAATCTCGCACATGGTGAACTGTTCATAGTCCTTATACATAGGGGACATAGAGTACATCTTTTGTTAATTTAATTTAGTAAAAATGAATGCACAAACAATTATGTCATGCATATTCTAGCAAAAGAAAGGAATTGGCCTTAGGGATGGCTGCTATGCATACATGCAAGGTCTATAAACTGTTAAATAAGTCACACAGGGTAAGTATATGCGTGCAACAGAATACAATTAAACACCACTGATCAATGATCACCAATTATCTCAAGAAAATGTCTTAAGTTGTAACGTAAAATTGGGCGTGATCCCTGGCCACATGGTATTTTGGTGTTTATGACTTCTGACTAGCGCCCTTGAACAAAGATACTGACAATTTAGGACACCACCACCATAGGACAAGTTAGCTCAGTTGGTAGAGCGCTGGTCCGGTATTCCGGACGTCGCAGGTTCGAGTGCCACCTTGCCAATTCTGTTTTCACTTTGTAAATTTAATGCATTGAGATTAAATTGGTATCACTGAACAAAATATTAATGTCATCTTTGCAATATAGGACATCTACTTGTTGGGCGAGCGTCTATGATAGGCGAGCAGATTCGGTGGTGATTATTATGCAAACAAGACTACATCTTGATCTCAAGACTCTGTCCATTCAGTAGGCGCATTCCATTTCGATATCGCATATTCCGTTACCCGTTGCTACAAGTATGTTACAAAAACACGGCAGCTAAGTTCAGTCCATTCAGCAGGCGCTTTTCATTGCGATATCGCGTCTTCCGTTAACCGTTGCTATGTTACAAAAACACGGCTGCCAAATTGGCCAATCAGCAGCTTTGACTAGATTTCTGCTCCAAATGACATCACAGTGGACTCTGATTGGCTGGCACGCGGGGTCGATTAAAATTAACATGTCTACGTATCAGACGTTGGTTCAGAGATGGCTCCTTTTAACCAAGGTATGATACTTAGACTAGCCAGGGCATACATGTATCAGTAAAGATAACATGATTAGTTAAGAATTAACACCCTCGCATCTTCTGGAATTGCATTGGTTGCTTTAAAATTTGATATTTTTAAAGAGCTTTTAAAACAGCACAGAGCCTCATAGACCTTTATCAGGGTACGCCATCTTGAAAATGAAATGATACAAACAAACATGTCACCCCAATTGTCTGTGCAGTGAACGAGTGGCTCTCAAAAAAGTTACAGAATACGGATTGACGTTTCGGGGGAATTTAAGCCATCACTTTATTTTTAAAATTGTTAATCTGCTGTAACTTTGCATAAGCCACTTGTTCACCGTACAGATGTGTGGGGCTGCCAGGTGTGTTTGTATCATGTCATTTTCAAGATGGCGTACCCTGATAAAGGTCTATTTCCGGATGTTTTTCATTAACATAATTAATGTGTTAGACAGGATCGACAGTAATACAAGTTTGGTGTTTTTTCCCCTCCTCACGCCTGGAGCACAAAATAGGATCAGTAGGAAATGGGAGTCTTCTTTCTGACCTGGGTACATATTCAGGAAACGTTACTAACTTAGCAGCCAACTAGGCCTTAGTAGGATACTAACATGCCTAGTAGTCTACAACTAAATTGTAATTCATAAAACCTTACTAAGTAACTTTTTTGTTATTGGCAACACTCTTTCAACAGCCTGAAGTTGTGAGGTACATGTGTATCAGATGCTTATCAACTAGCCTAGAAAGTTGTATACTGATTTTATTGGCAAGTCACCAAAGACTGTATTGAAGACTTTTTTTAGGAAGAGGTTGTGACGGTCAAGGCAGAAGGTAAATTCTTAGATTTTGTAAGAGTAGTTAGCATCATGTAGTCAAATGATAATACCAATCTATTAAAATCAAAAGAATACTTGTATTTATCAAGACAAATACAAAGGGTAATCTTTAATTATGGTGGTAGCTTATAGTACAGAACTAACACTATTGTGCATGATCATTGTACCTATATGTATTAAAGTCCATATAAACTGTATACTTTACGTGATACTTTAACCAGTTCGCGCTGGGATTATTTTAACATCACGCATTTCCGGCCTTGCTCGCTGCCGACAGACATTTCCGGCCTTGCTTGTGGCGTGTTTATGCGTCATCCGTTTTTAATCTGGGGAAAACATTGCGTTTATATACGTCATCCGATGCGAACTGGTTAACAGGTCTTACTATGTACCTCATACATATTCATAATGGAGAGCCAAATTCTTACTGGTCCATTCACAATCACGTGCCGGCCGCTATTTTTGCTGTTTGCCAAGCTCACACACGAGTATTCAATCACATGGTAAATACGCATGCGTAGTAGACAAAGCACACAGGCTACTTGTGTGCTAGTCTGCTACGTATGCGCTTTAGAATGCAATCATGGCACTGGCACACGGGTGAAGTACGCACGCGTGAACATCGCCCAAGCTGTGCACATCAAAAGATAGCAGCACACATGCAACTGAAAATGCATGTGGTATAGTAAAACAAATTAACATGGTTTATTTCAGGTGGGTAGGCTTCCTTCAGTATTGGAAGTTGACAAACTAGTTCCCTTGGGTCAACTTCCAATACCTCGGGGAGCTATTATCAACTACCCACCCTCAAACCACGTTATATTTGTATACTGGACTATCTCTTTCGGCTTTTGTGTCATGATAGCACACCGAGCTTTACCTTACATACGTACTGTGGACATTCTTTTGTCTTCGTGTAGTACAAAAACGATGACTAAATACTAATTTTTCTCGCTTCCCCAAAACAAATTTACCCACAAATTTTGATTCTGGGCCTCTCAGCTGTTCCTTCTATCTTTTCTATATATAACCCTAACCCGTTTTTCCTCTAGCGCTCTTTCGGAAACTGAAAAACGGATTGTGGACCTGGGCAAGTCCACAATTGTAACCTCTTCCCGCATCGTGTGGACCTATATTGTTCGGAGGTCCACAGTGCGTATGCAAGACTAACTCATACATGCAATCCATTTGAACTGAAGTGCACATCTTCCCTAAGACTACCTGTTCCTTCTTCTGAATAGTTAAGGGATCATTCCAGGTCTGCACAAGTTTTTAAAATCCTTTGAATGACTGTTTATCAATAATCACCAATTATTTCAAGAACAACTTCAAACATGGTACAAATACTTCATCTCAATTGTTGAAGTTAAAAAATGTTAAAACACACTCGGTGCGAGTCTCATTTGTTTGGTTGGGGGGGGGGGGGGGGTGGGGGTAAAAATGTCAGTCTCTCAATCAGTTTGTGAATAAGCCAGTTCCGTATTCCAAAAGCATATGTGCACAACAAGATTCAACTATTTTTCTCGTGGGATAAATGCACGCGAGGCTATGGGGGCGTGGTATTACTAAACCAAACCTGCAATTCTGTGCAAATTTTTCGTGCAATCGAAAAGAAGATGGGAACTTTTTGAACACTACATGCACATGTTTCTTCATAGCACTACTGTGAATTTGCTGGTACCCTCTATGCTTTTGCACGCATACGATTAAGTGTTTATCTCCAAACTTATTGTGAACATGCGCAGTTGAAATACCAAACTAGCTTATTCAAACAACTGCAAGAGGCTTGTTTCAATTGGTTATCATTCTACGAAGCATAATTGTTGTGAATTTCTACGAACAGGTACAGGTACATGGGTACAAAAACTACAAATAAAGTTCTTTTTTTTTACAAGAAAATACCGTTCAACTTTATGTACAGAAGTCTTCACCACCTCGATCACTTGATTCATCAACCATTTCCCTGTGTGGGGGAAAAAAAACAATCACAGTGTAAGAGAGGTCAATAATTGACCTTTGCATGGGCGTTCACAGTTAGTAGACCAGATAAGGGAAATATTTTTGGAAATTGTGCCTTGGATGATACAAGCATGAAATTTGGCACACAGTCAGAGTATGTCATGAGAGAGAGACATGTATTTGGAGATGGTCATTGCATATTTGTCCTTCCAAAAAATATAGGTAGAATTTAGGTTTGAATTTTCAAAATTGATGCTATTGCTTGTTATTCTATCTATATTTTTTCAAAGCCGATGCTGAAGACGAAGCAAAGGTTTAAAAAAAAAAAACATAGTGTGGATAATAATAACCACACATATTGAAGAGACAGGGTACCATGCATAAGCTAAAATATGGCCCCTGAACATGAAAACAAAACACTGGAAATCTCGCCGAAAGAAAAGTCAAGAAATTTGGAGCATTTTCAAAATTGTTCTTGTTATAAAAAGGGAATAACATTGCGAGGACCCGGTCATTACTGTGTGATAATGACCGGGTTGGGGGATGACCGTTGGTAATGAACTGAGCCGAACCTAATTATCGACAATTGTGCTAAGATTAATGACGATGTATGAATCGTGGGCTATTGTACAACATCATAGAACAGCCGTGGATATTTGTAGTGATTCATGATAAAAATAAACCATGATTGGCCATGGATGGCGCTACAGCTGCGCGATTGAGTTATGATCGCACTGCGATTGCCTACGGATTGAGAGAACAAAAATTGTAGCACCGCCACCACAGTTTTGAACAATTCACAACTGTCGGAGGAGTTTGCCGGCTAACCAATATTTAATCACGACTCATCAAGATTCAATAGAATTCCCCAAGATGCCGCTACGAGTATGTCCACGAATCAACCGGATTTTGTAAATCGTGGGCTATTGTCGTCAAAATCGTGAAAAAGGTGTGACCCAGGCTTTATTAAGGTTTTACAAATATGGCGCCAGATGACTAATTTACCTGATATGTTAGATGAACACCCAATATGGCTAGTCTGCTGGATGCTCAGGACATGACCGATTCCTCTCAAACCACATATCAATACAACTGTAAAACAAAATTAAAAAATAAAAATTTTAAAATTGAAGAATTCTAGGGAAAAAAAATTCCAGGAAAGATACTGAAACGTCTGGGAGTTTGAGAAAAAACCACGTAAGAGATTTGATGCAATAATATCCAGTGGCTACTGTATTTAACTCATGAACGCTGGTGCGTGGGTTCGAACCTTGCCAGTAACATGATGTTTTTGCCCTTAGGCAAGACACTTTAACTACAATTGACATATTGCCATTTGTAAGTTAGCCACGCCCCTTATCAATTAACCCTAACCCTAATGCTACTTTTTACTACTAGTAGTAAAAAGTAGTATGCAGTACTCTCACTGACTTGTGTGCAATGCCTGTAGTCATTTTTAGTATTGGGTACTTCACCCCTAATTGCACTTGTAGTACTTTTTAGCATTGGGTCTCTCTGCTTGCTGAGTGTGCATAGCCCATGTATGCTGTGTAGGGTGTTCTAAACTCTACAGCAAAAATTTTCACTTGGGACACAGCAATGGGTCAAGGCTGGACTACTGCATTTTTTGCCAGGTAAGTATTACTGACCTGTATTGCCACTATTAGTATTTTGTAGTTGGCAGTATCTGTACTCTGTCAGTACACACTCAATCATCAGTCAGGGAGAGACCCAGTGCTACAAAATACTAAGTAGTATTCTGTAGTATGCAGTTCTTTAGCCAAAAGTAAGGCCTAGGGGGTTAGGGTTAATGGGACGCGCGAAATGCACAGTAGCGTATTACGGTGAATAACACGTTCTCTCTGACTGGGTACAGAAGATGTCTCGAATCGCGGAGACAACTTTCCCCACGTGTACATGCAGACTTTCGTGTGACCACTTATCGCAAAAAATAGAATAACTTTTTCCATTTCCCAGTCACTCATTATAACGCGTACAGTGTATCTAAATAATGCAGACTCCCGGACAGACATGTATTTTCACCACTCGATAATAGGAAAAAACTTAGGAAACACAAACAAAACAAACTACACCAGACGGGCTTGGCAAACAAAATAAGTATGAAAACGTGATACTGGGCCGGTTGAGCGTTTTCGTTGTTTGTCCAAGATTTGGAATACCATGTGATGCTCAACAGATGCTACGATTGGATAATGGTCTTGAACAACGATAGGTAAATTGCCTCAATTCCACCTAGGAGGTAGTCTTGGCCCAAGACTAGATGTGGATTTAGTTGTATCGACGTACAGTCGAACAGTCTTGATGCGATGCGCTTGCCAAAAGATATCAACAGTATATATAATAGTGCTATGGACAAGACCAACCAAATCTAGTCTTGGCGAATTTAGAAGGCTTTCCTAAAATCAAATTCTGAGCATTCCTTACACTAAATGCACTCACATTTGCATAAATAACTGGAGCCTTTTATGGTTGATGGATGTTATAGTACTATGCATATGATGCATGTATTCCGGAGGCACTTATTATGGCACTTACATACGGTATAAGGGCACTTATTATGTGAGTCTTTATGTTTTCTTGTAAAAAAATGTAAGGCTTTTTATTGATATTTCTGTACTGTGTTTTCAAAGATAACCCTTTTCTCAACATTTGAACAATATCCCTTTGCTGAAAAAGGCATTCCAGACAATTCTTTGATGGTGTGGCAATTTCTCCCTTTTAAATTACATGTGATATATTATACAATTTAACAAGGCTCATTTACATGTACAGTAAATGTACATGTACAGTCGACTCCCGTTATAACGAACTCCGCGGGACCTCGTCAAAGTGTTCGTTATATACGAATTTTGTATCATCCGACCCAACGATTTCTAACCCATTGTTCACTTTGTATAGACCCCGTACGTGTACTTGATGACCAGCATACACCTTTGCAATATGAACACAAATGAAATACAATTTACACGTAGCGTTGTTTGTGTAATAAAATGTTTAAAATACAACTTTGTTGTGAGAAGCAAAATGTTAAATGTAGGTGTAAAATAATACAAAATTGTTCATGTACGGTGTATGCCGAAAACCGTTGTGGTTTTACACAGCATAAGTACATGTATCTATTGTGAACATGTTTTCATTAAGTGTACAATGTTAATTAAATTCTGCCATTCAATTGGCTTTTATGTTGATGGCTGTTATAGTGCTCTGAATTCCGCCATTCAATTTGCCTTACGCCATTCAATAACACATTCGCCATTCAAATTGGCATATGAATTCAGCCATTCAAAAACCATTCAAAAAGCTTTAGAATCGCTTTATTTTCATTACATGAGCATTCGGTTCCATTTGAGTTCATTCAATTACAGGTTTGTATTGTTGTACAGAATGTTTCGTTTATGTTTATCGTAATCATCACTATGGTTTCTTTAAAGTACCTTCTGGGCAAAATATAAACATTAACCATTCTATTTCACTTTTAGTGCTACATGTACAACTGTACGTCATCATGCAGCAAACTCAATTTAGGTTTCTTATTCATTTATCAACAATCAAATTAGCCAAATAAATTTGGAACTCAGACGTACCGGTACGTGTATGTAGACATGCATCAGGCAATATTGGATGCCCATGTATGGAAATGTACAAAATGTACACATGTACAATGTAGTATGTAGATGGAATGAGTAACATAAATTTAAGGTCAAAATAAGCCAGTTTGTATTCCAACTGCACATGTGCACATGAAGATTTAAAGGTAGGATACACCATTGGTAATTGCTTCAATTATCAAGAATGGCTGCATTTAGTAGTGGGGGGGGGGGGGGGGTTGTATTTTATAGTAAATATTGTTTAACTAACCTGTCTGAAGTTTTACAATCATAGATGCTGAGAAAAGTAAGAAAAATGGCATTTGTTTTCAATCGGAATCAGGCCGATCAGTTCTTGTTTTTTCGCGATCACCATCCGGCGATCATGAATTTTGTTGTATAAAATTCACAATAACAGGATATCTAGAGTAATCCTTTTGCTGGATGCCTACAATCATTATTTACTTTCGCATAAGGATATTTCCTAATAATTCGGTAGTAAATATTTTTGATATCCGCAAATGGTGTATCCTACCTTTAAATTTTCTTTTGAGAGAACCTATCACCACAATATGAGAGTAAAGTCGCACAATGTGATTCAGAGATATGGCCATCCAAAGTCAAAATATGAAGGGGTGGTCAATTTTGAGATTTTGCGTAATTTGGAAAGCCCAAGTTCTCCTCTACATATTCCTATTTTTTTGGTGCGATCAGATGATCGAAAACCTTCTAAATTACATGATTTTGCGTAGTGTTTGCCTAGTTAGTGTTTGGATTAGAGTCTATTAGTGGTCTAATTAACACGGTAATTCAATGCAAATAATGGAAATGTTGATATTTTGTATTTTATATAATAGTTTGTATGTGTGGAAAGTTTCAAGAAGAAATAATGGTTAGAACATGGCCGTTGCTATGCTCAACCAAACCTTACTTGTCTTGTTTTTCCATCTTTTGTGTGTTTTGTTTAAGATGTTTATTAAGGGTCTGAGAAAAGTAACAACAAATTCTGATCCTTATGTAGAAAAAACATACCACTTAATCGACCGAAAGTCTGTTTATATATTTAAATCAGTCTATTCCATGTAGATTTATGCAGCATGTTAACTTAGTGATTTTGATAACCCATTTCATTACTTTGCCTTTGTTAGTCAAGCTGCAGACGTCCTCGCCAATCACACTCAGCTTTGAGGACGGGGATATCAAATCCAGCAAAAGTTTTCTCACAAACACGCTTTGTGAAACCCATGACTTTCTAGAGCGCTGTAAAATGTATTTATCGCAAAACCCCCAAGTGTTATGTACCATTGGAAAGCTCTCTTTCTCAAGAATTTGAAAATACCAATATCTCAATTTTTTAATTTCCCGACTTTACTCTCATATTGTGATGACAGGTCACATTTCTTCGTGTGCTTGCAAAAGCATAAAGGGGACCAGCAAATTTAAAGAAATTGTCGTGATCTGATGCAACATAAAAACACAAAAGAAAAGTGTTTTTAGGCATTTTGTGTGTCCAAACAATTGCACACAAAAAATGTATAGAATGCAGATTTGGTTACCACGTCCCCATTTACCTTGTGTGCCTTTCTGTTCTGTGTTTATCCCAAGAGAAAAATTGTTGAATCTTGTTGCGCACATGTGCAGTTGGAATACCGAACTGGTTTATTATCAAGCAACTAATCGACATGGCATCTTGAGACAGTCATGTGACTTTTGTTACTTTTCTACATTCTGGCTGTAACACAGCTCATTTGCGATTTGTAGAATGCCATCAACTCGTGAACAATGGTGCGTGTTTCTAAATTCGGAAACCCTGTGCCACTGTGGAGACCCGAACACAATGGGGACAATAGGAGTCAAAAAGTCTCCACAGGGTATTTTCTATAGATAAATAGATTGCCACAAGAAAATTTCATGATTTTTTTATTTTACTCAAATTACTCAAAACCTAGGGTTAGGATTTCGGTTAGGGCAAGTGTTTGGGTTAGGGTATAATTGGGTCGAAATTTCAACCCAGGAAATTAATTGTAGTTAAAAAAGGAGCATTTAAAAAAAAACGTGCTCAACTTTCTAACCATTTTGTACCTAGAACAAAGAGATGTCTCCACAAGGATACAAATTTGAGGATTAGTGGGTTCGAACACAGCCAGAAACATGATTTGTTGTGCCCCTGGGAAAGACACTTAACTACAATTGTCTCTCTCCACTCAGGGGTCTACCTGAGAGGGTGGAGACAGGTTGAGCTTCTATATTGGCAGCTGCATGGTTTATAGCTTTGGTTTGAGATTGTTGATATGATTGAAGTGCTAAACAGGGTGGCCCCTTAAAAACGGACAAGCATACTTCCACTACCCTGAGGGCAAAACTACCTATTCCAAATAATAGAAGAAAAATTATACAAGATATTTCAGTTTCGGCTGGTAGTTTTAGCTCTAGATCCTGTTTTGTGAAGCACAGACCCCCAGGGGTCCTTTCGCATCGAGAAATAACTAAATCGCACCTGCAAATTTAACATAACACGATTTAGTTATTTCTCGGTGGGAAAGGACCACTGACTTTACATCATAAAATTGAGTGTAGAGCTAAAACTATTACTAGCCCAAATCAAGATATCTTGGTATCATTTTTCTTCTTGAAGGATTCTCCATCTATTGGTATGTAGTTTCGACCTCGAGGTAGTTGAAGTATGATTGGGCTAACCTTTTATGATAAATACATAGGCACGGTAGTCTTGCGATAGTGTCCCCATGCTGCATATCATCAAGGCATATGACACACTCTCCAGCATCAACTAAAAGGACATCCTCTGGGGGAGAAAAAGGTCCATTTCATGAAAAGAGCAGAATATTTACAATTTCAGCCTTTTGTTTTGTTTAATAATCAAGTGTTTTCAAGCTGAAATATCATTTTCAATTTAGCACTTATATACATGTACTCTGTGAGTGTCAAGAAAACAACTCCTCCCCTGCAGTCTAAACTGTGGAAGAATACTTCCCAATGTACAGGGTGTCTCTAAAAAAAGTATACCCATTTTAAAATTGGTATTATTGCAAAACTACTGAATATTTCAGAAAAAGACAAATGTCTGTGGAAAGGGTAGAATGTTCTCTTTTCAATGGTATAAGGTTTATTATGTCATTGCCATGGATGACTGAACAAACAAGACATTTATGAAAGGTACTGAAATCAGCACTGTGACAAGTTGGTTTTACTTGAGCGACGAAGCTCCGGCAGGTGTTTTTAAGGACAAATTCTTTTGCTGTTTGAGGTTGAACAAATTGGAAAAATTATGACAGGGTCTCTTTCCTGACAAATGCAAGGTGGTGGTCACCATTCCTGTTAATGCATAACTGGCATCTTAGTCTCATGCCTGACTTATCGTCCCAACTTGTCACAGTGCTGATTTCAGTACCTCTCATAACTGTCTTGTTTGTTCAGCCATCCATGGCAATGACATAATGAACATTATACCATTGGACAGAGGGCATTCTACCCTTTCAACAGACATTTGCCTTTTTCTGAAATGTTCAGTAATTTTGCAATAATATGAATTTGAAAATGGGTCTACTTTTTTTAGAGACACCCTGTACATGTATAATTATCTCTTGCTCTATCAGTGTTGTTTATTACATGGCAGTGTCTGTGTGCATTGGAGGATTATGATTATAAATACACAGGCATTGTTTAATACACAAATAAAGCACAAGAGATTTTTTCAAGCGAATATTCAAGTGTGTTGAAGTGTAAACAAGAGCAAGGGTTAAACAAATATAACATGGTTTGAGGGTGGATAGTTGATATTAGCTACCCAATGTATTCAAAGTTGACAAACTACACCGAGGCTCATACATATTCAGTTTCCATTACAATTCACTGAACTTCTGAAGCTTGGAAAAAAGTAGATTTACGTTTGCGTTTGCATGAGTGATAGTACAATGTTTGTGCGTGCGTACCACAACTGTGCGACAGTTCTACGATTGCTTCTAAATTTGCATGCGTAGTAGACTGTCTACTAGTCTACTATTAAATTTGGAAAATTAAATTTGGAAAACAACAGCCATTTTGGACGCCATTTTGAATTTTGACAAGAGAGCTCCAGGGGATTTTTCGGGGACTTTTAGTATGTTATTTTTACTTGTATTCCTGGACCTATCCGGAAACATTCAGCTTGTTATGAGCCATTTCCAAATTTTGGTCTATAAGATCTAATGCTCTTGGCCTGAAATTGACAGATATTGCACACACACGACATGAAAACTGAGTAACAGCCCTATCAATTAACATCTAACAACCAGTAATTTTGCAGGACCAGGCTATCATTGTTTACTACCCTGGCCGTACATGTACTTACCATTATATACAATTCTTGGTTTGGTCAAACATATCACCAAATGGCATTCAACATCATCCGATGGCACAGATTTAGAACAGACTGGGCACTTTATACCTGGCCAAAAAAATGAAACAATTAATAATTAACAATTAATAACCATTTCAGCGGGGTAGCAGGTCTACACATCACAGTAATTATTTTGCATTTGCCGCTCTAAGCCTATCTGGAAGTAGTGTTCTATATTGTTGCTAATATTTGTAATGGCTGAATAAATAAAAATAATAATAATAATTACATTTACAGCATAAATACATGTAGGTAAGATGGGAAAGAATGTTATTTTTCCTTAGATATCATCTAAATAAAGGTCAATCAGTGCAAAATTTTTGAAAAGACATGAATCTGGGACTGAGAAATATTACCAATTTTGTTAGGAAATACTTTTTTTTAGACTCTTCATATACATGTACTTTGTATGTACAACCGTTAAAGTAGCATTAGGATCCTCCGAAATCCTCTTTGCAAAATGCAGGATTTTGCAGGATTGAGGGTCCTTGGAATTTGATGAATCAGAGGATTTTGCAGGATTGAGGTTACTTGGGTATTATTCCAAATGCAAATTTTGGAGGATTGAGGTTATTTGTTACTTTGTACTTTTACACTGCTCATACTCTACGCACATTCTCCGTATAGCAATAGTCTTTAAAAAAATCAAATAAAAAAAATCAGCAACCCCGAAAAAAAGAAGAATACGCTTTGTTGCCCCCCCCCCCATCCCATACGAAAGCGCATGTAAAAGCCATCACATTATAAAGGTCTCAGGTAGCTAGCTAAATTAAAAGGAAACCAGAGACAGCAAACAATCCACTGTCAAATAAAAAACAAAACTAACCTTGAACATGGACATTTTGAAGAAGTTGGGAAGTGAAGAGATGAGTTGGTAGCGACTGGGCATGGAAGGGAAAAGTCCGGCCCCGACTACGCGTCATAGGTAGGGACGACACATTATCCTCGGGCGAACTGTCATCCGAATCCTGGCCAATATTCAAGTCCATCAGCCCAGGTATATTAAGACCTCTGCTGTCACTACTGTTCGCTCCATCATGCGAGCAATTTCCCAGAGACCGTGCTCTGTTTCTGGAATGCTGTTGAGAATGGGATGTTAGTACCGGCGCTGCATAACCAGACGTACTACCCCCTGTCAAACTTGAACTGGGGTAAGACTCTCGTTGGTACGATTGGTGACCATTTGCTTGACTCGTACTGCTCCCCATTGCCAGGCGACGATGCACAGATGATGGGCTGTGAGAGTCTTGTTCACCAAGTCCGCTGTCAGCATAGGATGACGGGTCATGCACTACTTGATCGTGTGAAATTGGACTGCCATAGTTCATTCGTACTCTTGGACTAGAACTCACTTTTTGCCCCATTACAAGTCAGTTTGTTTCAAATTCCTAGATCATCACACAGCAAAACTATCAATAACCCGAACTAGGTTAACATTTACTGTAAATTAACAATCTGACTTAGCAGATCCGTAACGTTAGTCCCTATATCATGGACATGATGGAGGTACCGGTACATGTATATTGGTTCCATGTGGTTGAGTACATTTGTTGGCTAGTTTTGTTAGCCGCGTCACAGACAGCGGCTAGTCTAAGAGAGCCCAGCGTTGTTCTACTTCTTTCTTCTTGTGCCAAATTCGACATCTGGGAACTTCTCGGTACTGTACTAATTAAAGAGAGCAACAAAAATGACAACCAAAGCCACACGTTGATGTCGCGTAACTAAAGCTGCACGACAGTGTCGTTTTGGTTGTAGTCGAACAGTGCCTTCCGAACATGCTAGAGAAAATTTTCTGCAGTATTGTTGTGCATTTAATAAACGTTTTACAGTCACTTCGCCCATTTTCCACTTCGCCCATAACCACTTCGCCCACAACCACTTCGTCCATTTACCACTTCGCCCATTTGCCACTTCGCCCACTTACCACTTCGACCACGCGCCACTTCGCCCACGCGCCACTTCGCCCATTTACCACTTCGCCCACGCATAGCACGCCCGTGTTAATTCGACAGGTCGTTGCATGCTTGAGGCGGCAGGGGGGACCGTTTGTTGGGTGGGCCCGGCCCGCCCTAAACCATACATTTGGGAATGTTTCAATAAAAGACATGACAGGATTATTACTATTCTGCAATGTATTCACTAAAGCAATAAAGGTTTTTAAAATCTGTTTTCTTGGCGAATGCCAAGATCAAAAGAGAATGTTTTTAGGAGGAAATCAACCAAGTAAGCCTACCAAGTAACGCGTTTTGGCAGCCAAATTCCTAAATACGAGTCTCCCATTTTTTGCATGAATTTTAGTGCAAGTTCATAAAATCAAACGGTCCGTTTCAAATATAAAAGCGTGCGGCTACACTTTTCAACAATGCATTTTAAATTCATTAAAAAAACACACACATTGGGTCATTAAAATTCAGTAGTTCACGTAATTCACATTCACGTTGTTCCATCCAATTTGCCAAAACATTCTCTTTTGATCTTGGCATTCGCCAAGAAAACAGATTTTAAAAACCTTTATTGCTTTAGTGAATACATTGCAGAATAGTAATAATCCTGTCATGTCTTTTATTGAAACATTCCCAAATGTATGGTATAGGGCGGGCCGGGCCGGGCCCACCCAACAAACGGTCCCCCCTGCCGCCTCAAGCATGCAACGACCTGTCGAATTAACACGGGCGTGCTATGCGTGGGCGAAGTGGCGCGTGGGCGAAGTGGCGCGTGGGCGAAGTGGTAAGTGGGCGAAGTGGTAAGTGGGCGAAGTGGCGCGTAGGCGAAGTGGCGCGTAGGCGAAGTGGTAAGTGGGCGAAGTGGTAAGTGGGCGAAGTGGCAAATGGGCGAAGTGGTAAATGGGCGAAGTGGTTGTGGGTGAAGTGGTTATGGGCGAAGTGGAAAATGGGCGAAGTGACCGACAAGCTAATAAACAACACAACAACAACGCGGCTCCTGTACAAATTTGTGCTTGTTTTAAAATTTAATTAACGTCAGGTCCTAATAATAGTTATGTGCTTCAAGATTGCCTACATATTTACCTATGCTGTTAACATCATAACAATTATTATAATTTTGAAGAACAAATTTATATGATTATTATGGCACATCCACAACGCAAGCGTACTCAACTGCCGTGTGTGCTGCAGCCCCCCAAGGCATGCCAGTTCCATCCAACCAAAGGCAGCCAAAGGCAAAGACGAAGTCGGACTCGGAATGTACGTTACCCAGTCAATGTGCACTCGAATAAATAATCAAGTAACATAAGCTCCAAAATACATTGAAACAAACGTAAATATCTTCCAAACAATACCTGTGTATACCATCTAAACGTTCAGGGTTTTTTTTTACGTCGTTTAGCTTCCTCGATCGTTCATGTCGTTTTGACCTCTACGTTCATGACGTTTATCTAGCTGTGTATTTGTTTATGATCTATGATATCGCAGCGATGCGGAGTATAGTGTGTACGCAAAAGCAGTGCGTTTGTTTAGCTTACACGTGTACTAAAATGTTAAACGAGACCGTTCGATTAGCCATCACGTGATTCTCGTGTCTGCCCCCAGTGTATGAGCTCCGCATACTACTGGTGAGCTAAACGAACACACTCACTGTGGTTGTACTATGACCGTTTTCCAAATCCCAGTTTAGGCTCCGTCTAACATTACAGCTCATAGCCCAATTTGCCAAACTACACGAACTAGCCCAACGTGGATGAAGCTAGGGTTTAGAAAACGGCCGATGTAAAAACTAGGCATGGCGTCCGACCTGTCTATTCCTCGGCGTCTGCCGATTCTTCTGGTTGCGGACGGTATTCTTCTGCCTGGTTCATCAATGAGGATTCCGGTTAATTCCCAAAGAAAGTAAGTACCGAAAAACCATGCATGAGCATTGAGCCTGCATGCTGAGGGTCTAGGTCAATTCCACTTTTAAATGACTAGAGTTCGACTTGAGTCACCGGGGCTCGAGTCCCTCATCAGAAATTACTCGAGTCCCTCATCAGAAATGACTCGAGTCCCTCATCAGAATGACTCGAGTCCCTCATCAGAATGACTCGAGTCCCTCATCAGAATGACTCGAGTCCCTCATCAGAATGACTCGAGTCCCTCATCAGAATGACTCGAGTCCCTCATCAGAATGACTCGAGTCGCTCATCAGAATGACTCGAGTCCCTCATCAGAATGACTCGAGTCCCTCATCAGAATGACTCGAGTCCCTCATCAGAATGACTCGACTCCCTCATCAGAATGACTCGACTCCCTCATCAGAATGACTCGACTCCCTCATCAGAATGACTCGACTCGAGTCCCTCATCAGAATGACTCGACTCGAGTCATCATCAGAATGACTCGAGTCCCTCATCAGAATGACTCGACTCCCTCATCAGAATGACTCGAGTCCCTCATCAGAATGACTCGAGTCGCTCATCAGAATGACTCGAGTCCCTCATCAGAATGACTCGAGTCCCTCATCAGAATGACTCGAGTCCCTCATCAGAATGACTCGAGTCCCTCATCAGAATGACTCGAGTCCCTCATCAGAATGACTCGACTCGAGTCCCTCATCAGAATGACTCGACTCGAGTCATCATCAGAATGACTCGAGTCCCTCATCAGAATGACTCGACTCCCTCATCAGAATGACTCGACTCCCTCATCAGAATGACTCGACTCCCTCATCAAAATGACTCGACTCCCTCATCAGAATGACTCGACTCGACTTGAGTGAAGGCTATAACTTGTTCAAGACTTGAGTCCCGATGGAAAAATGTCGACTTGACTTCAGTCAGTGCAGGCAAATGACTTGACTCGACTCAAGTCCCTCATCAGAATACTTGTTTCCTACCTCCATGATATGACTTGACTTGAGTGAAGGCTATAACTTTTTTTCAAGTCTCCCAAGTTCCAAAAATAAGATCAAAAAATTGCAAAAAATACTTGCAATAACTTAACAAAAAGGCAGGTTAAAACCTTGTGCAAAATTCAGTTAAACAAATTTGTTAAAGGTAGGATCTGTAGTACACCATTGGCAAATTGCTTGAAATATCAGGAATGAGTGGATGTGTTGTACAGGGTGTATACACATGTAATATAATTGACCAGGAACTGTGCTGTGACCTGCCTGAGCTCACCCATGAATAAATGCCTACTTGTACATTCCCCCCAAACTCGATCAAACATCTTTGTTTCGTGACTTTCATCACTGAACACTCACAGAATTTAACAGGGTTTCCCTAGGCCTTTTGTACCAGAGTCAAACAAAGTCGAACCAAAAGTTGTTAATGTTTGGTACCAAAGTAAGCCAACCCGCCCAAACCTAGCAAAACCTGCAGTTGGAGTTTGATGGGCTTGGGGTAGTTATGGGGTTAAGGTAACAGGTTGACCCCACCTACATGTATGGACAGCCCCTTCTGGTAGTCTTGTGCAATCTAGACTAATTGTCACGACTTTGTATTGTCTGCACTGTCGACATCAACGGGCATTCTTCCTGAGCATCTTTGCTGAATAGTGCCCGGCACGGTCTCAAGGAGAACACCATGTCGACGGTGGACGGGATGGAAGAAAACAACAATGACGGGAGGATTCTGTTGGCGATGACCTGTATCCGAGGTAACAGCACACGGGCAAAGACCTTCCCAGCTAAACACAGCAGTGAGATATGCCCCTGTATTAATTAAAGTCTTGTCGACTACCTTTGCTTTTGTAGAGGGTTATGATGTTTGCATCTTTTAGATCTTCTGGTATGAGATTAGAATGCCAACAGGTCAGGAGAACAGCGTGGAGCTCTGCAGCAAGGATATCCCCCTCCTTCTTAAGTACGGTACCTCTGGAGGGATGCTATCAGTGCCATGAGCCTTGTTGTTCTTTAAGCCGCTAATAGCAGTTTCACCTCAGCCCAAGAAGATACAATCGTCCAGGTCTTTCAGGACAGGAAGCTGAGGTAAGGCAGATATTGCAGAGGTACTGATGCAGCATCACTGTTGTAGAGTGAGATATGCTCTACCCAACAGTCAATAGCTGTGCTTTTTGGTCTGTGAGGATGGCGAGTCGCCACAACGTTGGATGTGATCGCTCAGTTGAGACCAGTAGCATTGCAAAGCTGCTCGAGTAAGACACTGGACTCTGGTCTTAGCCTCCCGGAGGGCAGCTTTAATTTAAGGAGCGTGTGTTGATCAGGCGGCATTTGTGCCTAGCTGACCGATTGTTCTCAAGCGCTGGGAGGAGCAAGTTGGCACTGTCCCGGAACCAGTCGGGTTGTTTTCATGAGCAGTGACCAAAGGCAGTCATAGCACTGCTGTAGACCACAGAACGGAACCTAGACAAGCACCTTCAGGGTTGGCAGAGATGGGTGCTGAACTGAAATTACCACAAAGAATTTCTTAGTATGTAGCTCAACATATGACTGATATTGTGAGCCAAGACAGTATTGAGCAGGCACTGGTCTGGGCGTTGCACGGAGTTACTTCTTAGGTAGTAAACGAAGCAGCGAAAGAGGACATGGTCTGTGTTGCAGTCAGCAAGTCGCGTAGCTGTCTCTGTCTGACAATGATGTGGTCCAGTTAAATGGTGACAGTGGGGTTAACGAGGGTGTCTCTAGGTAACCTTGGAGCAAAAACAGAGCCTGTGAAGGTGTTAGCAATGCAAAGGTTGTACGAGACACAGAGCTCAAGGAGACGTTGACCATTGTCGTTCATTTTTCCAACACTGTGCAGGCCAATCACATTCTTACACGCACTGCATTCAGACCCAATGCGGGCATAAAAATCCCTGGGAAGGATGACACCATCGTCATTAGAGATACTGTGCAACAACTCACTAAGCTATAGATAGAAGTCGTCTTTAGAATCTGAGGTAGAAGTCAGGATTGGTGCATAGACGGAGATCAATGTGATGTGGCCAGTGCTGAGACACATACGCAAAGACATGAGGCGTGGGGAGATTGCGACAGGTTGTTGAATGCAAGGGAGTAGGGAGTTATGTACTGCAAATAGAATAGAACCACAGCCAGTAAGCCAGGTTTCACTTAGAGCTGCAATACTTATGCCAAGACGAGTAAGTTCGAGGTCAACCACTGCCGACTTTCTTGGCAAGGAGAAGTGGCTGTCTGTATGAACTTCAAGAGAACAAACATTTTAGCAAGCTAAGGCTATTTATAGGCAGTAGCAGGATAACGACCCAGGCGCGTCTGCCTGGAACACAAAATCTGCCGAGCAATGGAAGCCTCCACAGAGGATGGCTCCCGCATTGGAAAAAAGGCAGAGGGAAAAAGAGAGCAAGTGCTTGCCTAGGACAGATGCTCTCCTCTGGGCCTAAACATTCATTAGGTCCAGTGGAACGCAAAAAAGCATGACAGCAGGAATGAATGGAAGCTGCCCCGCAGTGGCAAACTAACTATGCCTGTTGACCGACAGTCGTTGACCCCAATTTTTGTGAGCTCATCCGCTTGCCAGTCGGCTACAACATGCCAATAGCAAACAATGATTGTAGCTGCCAACCTCTGCTGCCGAGCTGACAGATGTGGACTGTACTAAGGTAGTAGCCCACTAAGTAGACTTTCTATCATTATGGCACTGCATAATCGCAATGACGTGGCTGATTGATTTTGTCTGGAGTGAAGATCCACTGCACACAGTACACGCAGTAAAACGCACGCGATAAATTGCATACCGCATGCCCGCAGTCGAGTCTATAGTGCATGCATACGTGCGTGCATGTGGCGAGAATTTCTTTTTAGGTACTGTCCGGTAATGGTTGGTTTCAAAGTGTGAAATACGTCCCTGTATATAAAAAGTTTTCACACAGTCAAATCGGCCAAACAATTGTTTTTTTATTTCTGATAATTAGTTTTTTACTGTGAAAAATTAATAGTTTCCCTGTAAACTTTTGCCAATTGGCTTTCTTTTTTAAATTCTAACCCCAGCACCTATACTGGCTATGCAGAATTCGTGACATGTATACGACTCATTTTGCTTGATTGCATCTAATGTTATTCTTTTTCTCATTTGACAGTATGAATTTGGTGAAGAGTCGAATCCTGAGGCATAATACTCTGAGTAGCACAGTCATTGATGTTGTTCCCAGAGAAATGACCAGAGAGGTAGGTATACTGTAGTATGTATGTGTATTATGAAATATCTTACTTTAATGTAAGTGAATAATAGTCTCAAACATGCAATGTAAACAAAAAAATGTAAACAATATTTGCCATTAAACGGGTATTACACCCTAAAATCCCCAAGAATTTCATGTTTTTGATTGTTTACTTAATACCCTACCCACATTTGGAAGGAAACCAACTTAACCAGTTCGCACCGGGATTATTTTAACAACACCGAGCCGAGGCGCGGGATTATTTTTAACGAAACCCGATCCGAGGCAGGTTCAGGCCGATAGTACCGAGAAGCACGCCCACGCATTTCAGGCCTTTCTCGCTGCTGACAGATATTTCCGGCCTTGCTCGTGGCGTGTTTATGCGTCATCCGTTTTGAATCTGGGAAAAACTTTGCGTTTATATACTGGTACGTCCTCCGGCGTGAACTGGTTAAATGAGAAGCATCATGCTAGAATTATTTTGATGTAGGTTTTCTCTTAAAAAAAACAAAAAAATAAAGTTGTAAAATAAAATTGATCCCTAGAACACTCCCTACTAGATGTATTTATCAATAATTGAATGGCTTTGGTTTTTAAAACTCAAATATCTTTAAATTACTTGTAATGAAGTAATCACGATACAAATGAACAGAACAAATAAGGGATCTCTACATGTAGGTTTTAATTTCATTTTAATTGTATGATTCAGCTTTATTTTGTATTGCTTAGATTGAAATTGCATTATTAACTTTATTTGTTTTGAACAGACGGAAGACTTCACTGCCATACCGGTACATCACATCGGTACTGCTGCAGTAGTAGTGCAAGTGACAGGTACAAACTGGCCTCAACCAGCATACACTCTCCTTGTCACTGGTTTGTGTCGTTTCAAACTAGAGAAGCTTCTGCAGGAGACACCGTATCCTGTTGCTCAAGTTATACAGCTGGATAAGTTGCACGGACAAGGGACAGGTCAGTCAGCCTTTAAAGTTTTTACAGTGCAAGTTTAGGTGCGCATCCCCTTTTGAAGTAATTTTTGTCTCGCCTGAACGAAGTTCAGGAAGATAATATGCAATCTGTACGTAGTCCCTCTCTCTGTACATGTACGTACATATGTGTCATTTGGGTTAAAGTTTTGGAAACTTGGTCTTAATTAGGCCGATAGGCTGACTTGAAGACCAATTGCAAGCAGACTTAGGTTATGGATGCAATTTTTGTAATCTGTACATGATGCTTGTGTCAAAGGTCAAGTACTGAGGTCAAATGGGAATGGGGTATGAACGGGAATGGGGTAGGAACAGACTAATATTTGGTGATCAGAGGTTTCTCAAGAACAGTGGTCATTGCCTTTAATCATTCATCATCATTCACCATCCTAATTAAGAACCTTATAATTTATCCTAATCATTGGAGAATCAAGCAATCATCTCTCTAAATCCTAGCCCTGCATTGCCTTTTATAAACTTTGAGCCACATCGGCCAAGTACAACTTTTCTTCGCCATACATAGTGCATAAACTGGATTGACCAATCAGATACTAGGATGAATTCCTCATTATGCAATGTGCAGGTGACTTTACAATAAGGCCTTTGGTATTTAAAACATACAGTTGGTGACTTTCTAATTCATGTTCCGTTATATTACTATCGTTTTACTGCTACGTTTTTTTGTACTTAAGATTTTGATGATGACCATCCAGTCATGATGAATTTCAGAGAGCAAGCAGGCAATCTGGTGGATTTACTAGACATTGCCGTTCCTGTCGTTGCCAAACTAAAGGTAGGAGTTTTCTTCTTCAAAGTTTAAATCTCATGGAGAGATTTCAGGTAATTTTAGCCCTGTTTATTTACATTCATGAAATGTACAAGTTTTAGCACCATTTGACGTGCGGTTTTTGTGGCCACCAATATTCAAAGAACCATACCTCCCAAACGTGATGACCAAATTTTGATTTCTTTGGAAAGGTAACATCATTATTTTGTGTGTCCGAGCAATTTGACCTATAATGACCTTTAGACCTTAACAGTGACTTTGAATTTGACCTTAAAATTTTACCCCAACATATATTATACTCAATAAAAAAAAATTTGAGGTATACTATTTTTTGTTCCTAGCTCATGTCAAAGTTGGCAAAATTAGATTTTCATATTGTATGCAAATATATGTACAACATTAACATACAATATACCGGTTTGTATCTATTTGCATCAAAATACATAGGAAAATCAAAAAACAAATTTACATGGGGAGAAGATCAGGGGGGAGGGGGGTGGGGGAGGGTGATTTGACATGGAAAGACCTGCGAGTATAAACTGAGGGATGGTTGTTACATATGCAATCAAGTCATGCCTAAATCATTTACCACAACATGCCAGAAACTACTCTTATTTTGCATTGTTGTTTTTTTGTAACAATTAGTTTGAGAAAAAGGAACAATTACATGTAATAGCCAATGACAAGTAGTTTCTGTGAAGAGCGAATTCATTTTTTGCAGTGCGTTTCCATAAATGTAAACAATGAATAGCAGATAATTAAACACAAGAAATTATAGACAGGGCTTCGTCATGAAGTTCAAAAGTTGCTCTTCCAAGACTAACTCTTTGTGGCGAACACGAAATGCTGCAATAAGCCAGTTTGGTAACTATTCTAACTGTGCATGTATATGTGCACAACAAGATTCTGGGGATAAACGGGACAGATAAATGCACACAAGGCTATGCAGGACGCGGTAACCAAATTCGCATTCTGTGCATTTTCTCATGCAATCGAAAAGAAGACAGAAACGTTTGTTCAAACAAAATTTTGGACACACAAAACATCTAAAAACACTTGTCCAAAACAGTTTTAAACTTGTTTATCTTAAAAGAATTCTTTTCAAATCTTAATGTGCACATGCGCAGAAAACTGAACATGCGCAGAAAAACTGAACTGGCTTATTTTACCTCGGATCAATTGCTGACAAATGTGCACACAACTTTCAATATTGTGACTTCTCATACTTGGCTGTTTAGTAGTGTTTGAGATGAACCCTTGTATTCTTCTATCTTTTGGCAGAGACTTCTTGAAAGTCTTCCCACTGCAAAGCTTCTAGACATATTTGCTTCTATTGTCAAAGCTTCTTACAGTGAGAAACTGCAAGTAAGTACCAATGTAGACCATCAGCAGCGGTCCAAAAGTTGGGCCACCGGCAGGGTTGTAGCTAGATATTTTTTAGTGCCGGCTGTTTTCAGGCTGGAGGGTTGAGCCATTGTAGTATCGGCCTATTTTCTCTGTCAAAATACGCAATCGCCATATAATGCAGCACAATTTGTGCCGGCCGGCAAGCTTCATTTTCATCCCGAGTGCCGGCACCGGCCGGCCCTGGCCAGCGTAGCTACAACCCTGGCCACCGTAGCTACAACCCTGGCCACCGGTATCAAATAATCAAGAAGGATAATCTTCTTCTTCTTCCAATTGAGCGCTAACTTCATAATTGAAGACTACAGCACTTGTGCTGGGGTGTGATGCGAGTGGAGGCTTAATTTTTGGTTGGTGCCCGGATGACATTTCAGAAGAACCATTAGGGGGTTAGGGTTAATGGGAATAAATATGTGGTTGCCCGGTATAGATCTCATTTACCATAAAACTAACCTGTAAAAATTTCATTTCAAAAGGTGATAGCGATTTCGAGATATTGCCGAAAATCTAGAGCGGTTATGTCCACGCAGGAAGAATAATCTGCATTGGAATACATGCACACTCTAAGAAATGTCACTGCAGTAATGCTTCTCAGATTCAAATTTTTGGGGATAAAAAGTGATATCGTTTTTATAACCACAGTACTTCGAAGTGAATAGTTTCTTAAAATGCATTATACTATCCAAAGCTGCTGTACTTGTTTTTATTGCCATTAATTTTCGGAGTAATTACCAAACGTATACGATCCCTTTAAAAGAACTGACTGCATTGTATTGATTGTTCCTATGACAAGGTGCTTGATGCAATAGACCTTGAAGAACGCATCAAGAAGACTCTTCCACTCCTTACGAGGCAGATAGAGGGACTGAGGCTTTTACGGCGTACCCGTGCCCTATCTGGACCTTATACGCTGAGAGACAGACAGAAGGCGCTTGCTTTAAAGAAGGCACTGAAGAAAGTCAGCATCGCCGACATTGAAGAAGACAATGAATTGGATGAAGTCACCGATCTGGAGCAAAAGATCAAGTAAGGCCTTACTTTAAACCATACAAACTGATCATTTAAAAATTGTTGACTGCTGGAATGTGGAATATGACGTTTTGAACACTCGAGGGACCCTGAGGGCGCCATATGCATGCGTCCCCGGGGGCATGATATGCGTCCCCGAGGGTGCTATATGCGTCCCCGAGGGTGCTGCGTCCCCGAGGGTTTCTATATGCGTCCCCGAGAATGCTATATGCGTCCCCGAGAGTGCTATATGCGTCCAAGAGAATGCTATATGCGTCCCCGAGGGTGCTATATATGCGTTTCCGAGGGTGCTATATGCATGGGGGCAAGTGTTATATGCGTCCCCGAGGGTGTTAAAAATTGCTGTCTGGCGATCAAACATTAAAAAAAAAATTAAAATATATTTTTCGAAACAATTACAGGATGTCTAGCGCAATCATTTTGCTGGATGCCTAGAATCATTATTTACTTTTAACTAAGTAAGATATTTCCTAATAATTCGGTAGTAAGATTTGTTGATATCTGCAAATGGTGTATCCTACCTTTAACGCCCGTCCGTCCATACGTAGCTCGTATGTATGTCATTTTGGTTAAAGTTTAGACAAATTTGTCTTATATGCATGGTTGAAGTCTAATTTCAATTAAACTTGGGTCATGGATGCAATATTGTATTCTTCACATCACCACTGTGTTAATGATCGTAGGTCATTTGAGGTCAAGTTCTAAAAGGGCTGGAATTGTAAAAGTTGCCATCCAACTGAAATACACACTATCCTACTGCACATGTGTAAACCAGTATCATGGAGTAATGGTACCTGGAAAATGAAAATACCGCCGAGCCTTTTTTTCTTGGACACCCTGTATTATTTGTTTGATTTAATACACTGTTTATCTTGTGTTTTTAGAAAAGCTGACATGCCCCCTCATGCCCACAAAGCTTGTCAGAAGGAGGTGAGGCGTTTAAAGAAGACTCCAACAGCCATGCCAGAATATGGGCTTATCCGTAACTACCTGGAGCTAATGGTAGAATTGCCTTGGTCCAAGCAGTCTACTGATACGTTGGACATTAAACAAGCAAGGTTGTTACAACTAATAATGTACATGTACCGGTAGTAACCAATGGATAATGTGTCACCAACTGATAACGTAACACCAACTGATAACGTAACAAACAATTGTGCATTTCATGCAATCCCAGATTAGTTATAAGACCAAAATTTAATTGAACTCCATCACCTGATTTCATAAACCTCATCGCAACTCATCAGGGTTGTAGTCGAGTCCCTGCAAGTCCGTTCACAAGTCCCTTTATAAAGGCAGTCACAAGTAACTGGATGAACAATGAGAAAGGAATGCTTTTGTCAAAGCTGATTTGAATAGCTTGTGATTTGAATTGGTGATGGACTTGCAGGGACTTACAGGGACTTGTGATGGACTTGACTACATCTAATGCATCACAGAGTTGCGGAGCCTATATTTCTAGTAGTCTCAATAGAAAGATCTGCCAAAAATATACGTTTACACATACATGTGTATAGTGTTGTTGCTTTATTTATCTATTTAACCAGTTCGCGCCGTGATTATTTTTAACAAAAGTCGATCCGAGGCGGGTTCGGGCCGATAGTACCGGGAAGCACACCCACGCATTTCCGGCCTTGCTCGCTGCGGACAGACATTTCTGGCCTTGCTTGCGGCGTGTTTATGCGTCATCCGTTTTGAATCTGGGGAAAACTTTGCGTTTATATACTGGTACGTCATCCAGCGCGAACTGGTTAATTATCTTTGATATGTCTACTACACATATTTTAAAGAAAGGGTATGAAAATCATGGAAGAGAAGAGTTTTTGAGAAAAAAATATTAACATCTTTAGCAACTTTAAAGCCCTTTTTAAATGTTGACATGTCGAGGAAATGCAAACTTGTCAACAGAATTTCTTATTAAAGTGCAACAAACAGTTTTAAAAGAAGGCTATACCAAACACCATTCTTGGCTCCCAAATTTTGTGTCCAAACTTTTATAAAAAATATTTGTAGTAATGCACCGAGTATACCAATTGCTATTTAGGCCATTTTTAATTCTCAAATATCGAACAGCGGGTGCTTCATGTTAAAAAGTGACGGGTGGCTATTATTTTCCCAATAAATAAAAGGGGAAAGCCAACCGTTGCTTTAGAGTTCGGTGCGATGAATAAAAGGAGGTGCACTTGAAGTAGACCACAAGGGGCTGCTACTTAACCAGTTCGCGCCGGATGACGAATTCCCCAAATTCAAAATGGATGACGCATAAACACGCCACGAGCAAGGCAAAAAATGTCTGTCATCAGCGAGCAAGGCTGGAAATGCGTGGGTGTGCTTCCCGGTACTGGCGTCCTGAACCTGCTTCGGATCGAGTTTCGTTAAAAATAATCTCGCGCGTCGGCTCGGTGATCTTAAAATAATCCCGGCGCGAACTGGTTAAGTTGGTTTCCTTCCAACCAGATGTTTGAAAGGTGGTAGGATATTAAGTAAAAAATCCAAAAAATGAAATTCTTGGGGATTTCAGAGTGTAATAACCCTTTAATGGCAAAAGTAAAAGCAGAGTTGTATTTGAGTCCCCACAAGTCCCAACAAGTCCCTCGAAGTCCATCACAAGTCCTTCAGTTTCACGTCAAGTCACTAGCTATTCAGATGAACTGTTAGCAAAAACATTCCTTTGTCATTGTTCAACCAATTACTTGTGACGACACTTGTGACTGGACTTGCAGGGACTCGAATACAACACTGCTTAAAAGGACGGGCGTCATCTCGAAAAATAGAAACGTGATGGACCGGCGGCTGAAAATCGCTACATTTGTGTATACCGAACGACCGATATACCAAACAAAATATGTGGATCCCGTGATGGACGTTATAGCGGCGTTCAACTGTATTATAATGACAGATGGTTGTATGTTGTTTTTTCTGCCAGGCGTGATTTGGATGTTGATCACTATGGATTAGACAAACTAAAGAGACGTGTCGTGGAATACCTGGCTGTTCGGCAATTGAAGAATAGCTTGAAGGGTCCAATTCTGTGCTTTGTTGGGCCGCCTGGAGTTGGCAAGACTAGTGTGGGGCGTTCCATTGCCCATACTTTGGGACGAACCTTTCACAGGTACTCGATAGATGATGTGCCCTCTGTTTACATCTGTATTTGAAAATTTAAATATTTGAATATTCAATTATTCAATATTCGAATATTCAATATTTCAAACTGACTCGGCCCTACTATCAGCCAGCCTCGTACAAAAATTAGAAGGAAAACAGATGCTCACCAACACTTATCACGATAGATGATGTGCCCTCTGTTTACATCTGTATTTGAATATTTAAATATTTGAATATTCAATATTTTAAATTGACTCGGCCCTACTATCAGCCAGCCTCGTAGAAGTTTTTCTCGGAAAAAAGATGCTCACCAACACTTTTCACCATCATCAAACATTTCCATGACATACAACAGCCATATTTTAATGTAATGAAAGCAATTTTTCTAACTTTATGATAAACAAATGCATTTTACAATTGTTTTTGGGGACACGCTGTAGGTTAAACTTTTTTATTTTTATTTGACCATTTTGTAGAATTTCTCTGGGAGGCTGTTGTGACCAGTCTGACATTCGAGGTCACCGCCGTACATACATTGGCTCCATGCCAGGACGTATTATTCACGGATTGAAGCTCGTTGGAACCAACAATCCTGTCTTCCTCCTGGACGAAATTGACAAACTGGTAAACTGTGTCATTTATAATGCAGATTGAACCTAAAAGTGCTTAAATACTGGTACTAGCCAAAAACGGAAATGCAACTTTATTGTAAAAAATACTCAAATGTAATAATGAATTCAGGACTACGGGAGACCCTGTGTATTGTTTTTCAGCTGCATATAGTTGTTTCTCATTGGGAGTAACTGAGTTGTGACAAAATCACGACATAGCTTTTGTGAGGTTTGGGGTAGTATATTGTGTATCACCAGCAAGCTATTTTAACAAGCTGTGTTTCCTTCTTTGGCCAGTATAGATAACCAGTATCATTCATTATAATGTAATAATAATAATAATGTGCAGTGCTTATATAGCGCTTTATCACTAAAGTCTCAAAGCGCTTAACATTATTACCCCGGTCATTGGACCCATGAAACATTCCAAATACCATCTCAGCTCCCTGGGGAGTATCAACTCGATGCTGCCATTTCGGCGCAAAGCAGCTAAATCATTCACAATAACCATCTCTGCCCTCACAGGTACTCATTTACTCCTGTGTTGAGAGAAGCAATGAGTGACAAAGTGCCTTGCCCAAGAGCACACGCATCATAGTCCCAGGCAGGACTCGAACCCATAACCTGTAGCTTTACCTACAGATTACAAATTCAATGCTCCAGACCACGAGGCCACGGCACTCCACAAATTGTGTATTTATATGTGAAATTATTAAATATTTAAGGCTTTGTTAAAGAAGTTAAGTTATAGTATATTTGTTTAAAGATAAGGTAGCCTGTTCAGGAAAACAATCCCATTGGAAGTGCATTTGTATTCATAACTGCCTTATCTTTTCAGGGGAAGAGTATGCAAGGAGATCCTGCTGCAGCATTGCTTGAGGTTTTGGACCCTGAGCAGAATAATACATTTACAGATCAGTATCCTTGAATAAAACATTTAAAAAGAATTCCAAATGCGGACCTTAATTTTTTCATTTTTTTAACCCAACGGGTTTAAAAAGGGGCGACATTTATGGCAAGAATGCTATAACGTTAGACGAACATTGCAGTTCCAACTCTCATTCACGTCGATCCAAATAATACAGCAGGCCTGTGGTAACTTGCAACAATACAGCAATCCGTATGTACAGACGCGAATAAAGCACGCGTCAAATCTTGATACTTAATTTGTTTATAATGTTAGGATGCTTCATGCACGGGATAGATTAGTGGTGGTCGTGAAGTTGAACTATTCAGTCTTTTCTCAAAGTATGGGTAATAATAACAACACATATTGAAGAGAAGGGGGACCATGCATAAGCTAAAATATGGCCCCTGAACACGAATACAAAAGTCTTGAAATATTGCTGAAAGAAAGGTCACAAAATTTAGAGGATTTTGGCCCCGTCCATCCCCTAAACTGGTCATTATCACGCAGTGAAGACCGGGTCAACAGTTTTTAGTGACAGTGTGGAGATTCCACCATTAGCTCTAACAATCCCCATCCAGTCAAACTATAACACCAGGGCCCAATTTCTTGGCTCTGCTAAATTCCGCGCTTACAATCACCATTTTGTGCTAACCGCGAAAGCAGAACAATTCTGTGCTAACCCTGTAACCACAGAAGCCTTAGTTACGGGATGTACGCATGCGCAGAAGCCGCAATTTCTCGCTAACGCGTGAAATACGTTTACCGTGAGTACCAAATTTTCTGCTATAGTAAGCAGGGATTTTTCGCTAACGGTAAGCAGAGCCAAGAAATTGAGCCCTGGTCTTGTTGGGATCTGTTACTAGGATAGGCACTGGACCTTACTAAACTAACAGTCTTTTACACATGGCTCCAGAATCAGAGTCCAACAATATGGTTATTAGGATTGGCCAGGATGGGTGTGGTTCCAAGTAAATTACACTAGGGAGTTAGGGTAAAGTCGGAGACATATTGATTAAACAGATGATTATCATTTTGATTCCTTAGCCAGCTATTTTTTAGTTACCTCAACGTTCCCTTTGATCTTTCACAAGTCCTCTTCATTGCCACTGCTAACAGTACAGTAGACATCCCAGCAGCTCTCAAAGACCGAATGGAATTGATTAATGTCCCTGGCTACACCCAAGAGGAGAAGCTTCATATTGCCACACGCCATCTGGTCCCCAAGCAACTCAAGGAGCACGGGCTGACGGCTGAACAGATACAAATCCCTGAACACTCCATTAAGATTATCAGTAAGTCTTTCATTGTATTACCTTTGCCAAGGAGGTTGGGTTTTTGCCGGTGTTTGTTTGTCAGTCTGTCTGTCTGTCTGTCTGTCTGTCTGTTTGACACAAAACTACTGGAGGGATTTTAACGTAACTTGGTGGAAAGAGAGATTATGGGTCAAGGATGATTCCATTAACTTTTAAGATTTATCTGGATCCAGGGGCCAATTTCATAGAGCTGCTAATTAAGCACAAACATTTGCTTAGCATGACAATTGGTCTTTTGCAAAAACAAGGTTACAGACCAAATGTTCACGTGATCTTTATTGTTTTGGATTGATAATCAGCTGTTTTTTTGCTTAGCATGAAAAACACATAGAATTTTGGCTGGTAACCTGTTTTTAATGAGCAAGACTTTTTTGTGCTAAGCAAATTTTTGTGCTTAGCAGCTCTATGAAATTGGCCCCAGATCAGGAATCTAGATCACTTTGAATGATTTTTTGTCTCGCCTGAATGAAGTTCATGGAAGAGACTTTGCAATCACTATTTCTGTACGTAGCTAGTATGTATGTGGCAATTTGGTTAAAGGTTCGAAAAATTATTGTTCTTATATGTACCGGTAAAGTTGAAGTCCGATGCCCAAACAGGTCAATATCAATCTCTTTTAGGTCTGAAACTTCATGCTTACTTTTCTGAAAATGTTGTGATTGAAAGTTGCCAGGTACACCCGGGAAGCTGGCGTGAGGAATTTGGAGCGGAAGATTGGAGCTGTCTGCCGTGCTGTGGCAGTCCGCGTGGCTGAGACACAGACGCGTTTTAAGACGACCGTGGACACGGCCAACAAAGAAACGGATGAAGAGGAGGACGAAGGGCACGAGGTAGATCATCAGGGAACGGAGTTAATGGACAAAGCGTCCCTGGCCGCTACGGCGGATGCTGCTATCTCTCATCCTCCTGATATGCCTATTGTCATCGACCAACATGCCGTCAAGGATATCTTAGGGGTAAAATGATTTTTTCATTACATATAATAGTCAGGCAGAATATGTGACCGGTCACCACAAAATGAGAGTAAAGTTGCACAATGTGATTCAGAGATATAGCCATCCAAAGTCAAAATATGAAGAGGTGGTCAATTTTGAGATTTTGCGTAATTTGGAAAGACCAAGTCCTCCTCTACATATTCCCATTGTTTGGGCGAGATCAGATGCTCGAAAACCTCTTAAATTACGCGATTTTGCGTAGTGTTTGCGTAGTTAGTGTTTGGATTAAAGTCCATTAGTGGTCTAATTAATACGGTAATTAAATATGCAAATCAGGTCCTCGTAATTATCTCACGTTTTTGAAATTTTGATATTTTGTTGTTTATACAATAGTTTGTATGTGTGGAAAATTTCAAGAAGAAATAATGATTAGAACATAGCCGTTGCTAAGCTCAACCGAACCTTACTTGTCCTGTTTTGTAATCTTTTGCGTGTTTTGTTTAAGATGTTTAAAGTAAGTTTTCTCACAAACACGTTTTGTGTAACCCATGACTTTCAGGAGTGCTGTAAAAAGTATTTATTGCAAAACCCTCAAGTGTTATATACCATTGGAAAGCTCTCTTTCTCAAGAATTTGAAAATACCAATATCTCAATTTTTAATATTTCCGACTTTACTCTCATTTTGTGGTGACAGGTCACATTATTATGAGAGAATTGTTATCTTGATGATGAAAGCAATTTGGTACGCAGTATTTCATGGGAAAGATTTTTGGCTACAGGGCCATTGCAGATTTAACCGTGGACAAAATATAGGTAGAATAACAAGCAATGGCAGCCATTAAAAATATAAAAAAACATTGAAAATTGCTTGTTATTCTACCTATATTTGCGATATCTTTCTCATGACATACTTTGATTGTGTACCAAATTTCATGCTATTATCGTCAAGTGTACAATTTTTTACCAATCTGCCTTTTCAAGAAAAGTGGTATTTTCATAATGATTCCATAGCTGCATTGTCGGCCAACCAGTATTGGAAATACTACCCCCAATTTACCATATTTAGTAAGTTCGCATTTGTTAGCGGGTACAAGCCAGCTAGACTGGTTCCTTGACCGTACAATTCACCGACGTTTATAAATGGCTCTGTTTCACCCTAAATGGCGTCAGGGAACCAGACTACAAGAACATGATTGTTTTTCTTGTTTTTTTTCAGCATCTACGAACACAAATCTTCAAACAAGTCAGTGTAATAATTGTTATACAATACTAACCCCCAAATCCATCAATTTGTGAAAAATAACAGCAAAAGCAAATGTTGTATATTCCCTTTAATACTACATTTACTTGCACATTTACTTGCACAATTCAGAAAGTATGTTTAAAGGTATTGGTAATTTTGTAAATTATCATGAATGGGTACATTTGGGGGGTTGTATTTTATAGTAAATACCGTTTAACTGATCTGTCCGAAGTTTTACAATCTGGATGGCGAGAAAAGCACGAAAAACACGAAAAACAGCGTTTGTTTTCAACCTGCGTCGAGCAGTTATTCTTATGTTATCTTTGTTTTTTCGCGATCGCCGTCCGGCGATCACTAATTTTTCTTTATAAAATTATATTTTCTGGAATAATTACATCGTTTCGCTGGATGCCTAGAATCATTATTTACTTTCAAATGAGTAATATATTTCTTAATAATTTGATAGTAAATATTTTCGATATCTGCAAATGGTGTACCCTACCTTCAAGGCATAATAGAACTTTGTAACAGTCGTTGAGAAGGCTTTTAAATGGCCGTTATTTTCTTTGTATGTTAAATTTTAAGTTGGCCATTTTAACTGAAAACCACTTGGTGACTTTAAATATGCTTGTTTTCAGATTCCAGTTTATGAGAGTGAAATGTCTGAGCGACTTTTGCAACCCGGAGTTGCTGTAGGTAGGTTAGTTATTAAGATAGTATACACCATTTATAAACGTCAATGAACAAAACTATTGAAATACCTTACTTGACTGTATAAGTGAATAACAGTCTCAAGCATCCTGTGAAATTGCGGCTGAGGTTTTTAAGAAAAGTGCCGTAATTTTGTATCAATTTCCAACACTTGCCGGCTGGTAATCATTTGAAAATACCTGACTATTTTCAAACACTGCCCCCAATTTATTAAATTTAGTTTGTCCACGTTTGATTTGTAATACAGTTACACATCCGTGAATGGTTGCTAGCCAACTAGTCTGGTTTCCTAACCTGATAGTTCCCTGTACATCTATAAATTGCTCTGTTTTGTCTGAAGTAAGTCAAGGAACCATACTAATAATATACAACTAATGAATGTCTGCGAGTGCAATGGAAGGAATATTTTCATGGGGTGATAAACTGACTGTTCCACTCAACGAGGTTCAGCCAAGTTGAATGAAACAGTCAATATTTTACCAAATGAAATATTCCTTCCATTGTATGAATTATAAAAACATTTATTAGAATGTCATGGCCCAGTGGTTACCGTGTTCGACTCATGTACAATGGTGCTTGGGTTCGAACCAATTATCGACTAAATCCTAGATAAACAATACATGTTGCTTGTTGATATTGTCACTGTTGGCAGGTTTGGCATGGACTGCCCTTGGCGGTGAAATCATGTATGTAGAGGCTACCAAAATGGATGGAGATGGTACCCTGACTCTGACTGGTCAGCTAGGAGATGTCATGAAGGAATCTGCTACATTAGCTCTTAACTGGGTCAGGACACATGCCAAAGAGGTCAGTCAACATGTACAATGTCATTGCATGCTTCTCACTTATACTCAATTGATGTTGCTTACCTCCTGGATTATGGCAGACTTTTAACTGCTCTTCAAACTCAAGTAAACTACACTAGCTTGACCATACTCAATTAATGTTGCTTACCTCCTGGATTATGGCAGACTTTTGACGGCTCTTCAAACTCAAGTAAACTATATTATGGCAGACTTTTGATTGCTCTTCAAACTCAAGTAAACTACACTAGCTTGACCATACTCGATTGATGTTGCTTACCTCCTGGATTATGGCAGACTTTTGATTGCTCTTCAAACTCAAGTAAACTATATTATGGCAGACTTTTGATTGCTCTTCAAACTCAAGTAAACTACACTAGCTTGACCATACTCAATTGATGTTGCTTACATCCTGGATTATGGCAGACTTTTGATTGCTCTTCAAACTCAAGTAAACTACACTAGCTTGACCATACTCAATTGATGTTGCTTACATCCTGGATTATGGCAGACTTTTGATTGCTCTTCAAACTCAAGTAAACTACACTAGCTTGACCATACTCAATTGACGTTGCTTACCTTCTGGATTATGGCAGACTTTTGACTGCTCTTAAAACTCAAGTAAACTGCACTAGCTTGACCATACTCAATTGATGTTGCTTACATCCTGGATTATGGCAGACTTTTGATTGCTCTTCAAACTCAAGTAAACTACACTAGCTTGACCATACTCAATTGATGTTGCTTACATCCTGGATTATGGCAGACTTTTGATTGCTCTTCAAACTCAAGTAAACTACACTAGCTTGACCATACTCAATTGACGTTGCTTACCTCCTGATTTATTGCAGACTTTTGACTGCTCTTTAAACTCAAGTAAACTACACTAGCTTGAACATACTCAATTGATGTTGCTTACCTTCTGGATTATGGCAGACTTTTGACTGCTCTTCAAACTCAAGTAAACTACACTAGCTTGACCATACTCAATTGATGTTACTTACCTCCTGGATTATGGCAGACTTTTGACTGCTCTTCAAACTCAAGTAAACTACACTAGCTTGACCATACTCAATTGATGTTGCTTACCTCCTGGATTATGGCAGACTTTTGACTGCTCTTCAAACTCAAGTAAACTACACTAGCTTGACCATACTCAATTGATGTTGCTTACCTCCTGGATTATGGCAGACTTTTGACTGCTCTTTAAACTCAATTAAACTACACTAGCTTGACCATACTCAATTGATGTTACTTGCCTCCTGGATTATGGCAGACTTTTGACTGCTCTTCAAACTCAAGTAAACTACACTAGCTGGACCATACTCAATTGATGTTACTTACCTCCTGGATTATGGTAGACTTTTGACGGCTCTTCAAACTCAAGTAAACTACACTAGCTTGACCATACTCAATTGATGTTGCTTACCTCCTGGATTATGGCAGACTTTTGACTGCTCTTCAAACTCAAGTAAACTACACTAGCTTGACCATACTCAATTGATGTTGCTTACCTCATGGATTATGGCAGACTTTTGACGGCTCTTCAAACTCAAGTAAACTACACTAGCTTGACCATACTCAATTGATGTTGCTTACCTCCTGGATTATGGCAGACTTTTGACTGCTCTTCAAACTCAAGTAAACTACACTAGCTTGACCATACTCAATTGATATTACTTACCTTCTGGATTATGGCAGACTTTTGACTGCTCTTCAAACCCAAGTAAACTGCACTGGCTTGACCATACTCAATTGATGTCGCTTACCTCCTGGGGCCAATTTCATGGAGCTGCTAAGCACAAACATTTGCTTAGCATGGAAATTTGTCCTTGGTAAAAACAAGGTTACAGACCAAATTTTCACGTGATCTTTATTGTTTTTGATTGATAATCAGCTGTTTTTTTGCTTAGCATGAAAAACACGTAGAATTTTGGCTGATAACTTGTTTTTAATGAGCAAGACTTTTTTGTGCTAAGCAAATTATTTTGCTTAGCAGCTCCGTTAAATTGGCCCCTGGATTATGGCAGACTTTTGACTGCTCTTAAAACTCAAGTAAACTACACTAGCTTGACCATACTCAATTGATGTTGCTTACCTCATGGATTATGGCAGACTTTTGACTGCTCTTCAAACTCAAGTAAACTACACTAGCTTGACCATACTCAATTGATGTTGCTTACCTCATGGATTATGGCAGACTTTTGACTGCTCTTCAAACTCAAGTAAACTACACTAGCTTGACCATACTCAATTGATGTTGCTTACCTCATGGATTATGGCAGACTTTTGACTGCTCTTCAAACTCAAGTAAACTACACTAGCTTGACCATACTCAATATTTTTTACTCAAGCCCTTAATACAATAAAGAGAGTCAATCTGCGATCGCAGAACAATCACTATAACATCATGTTTAAAGTCACTCACGCGATGATGAGCATCTGACGCGGGTGGTCACGCACTCTTTGGCATCGTGTGATAGTTGTGAACATGCGCGTATCACACGCACTACGCGCACACACAAAATTAAACTGTGAAGCAGGTGCAGTGCTAGTTACAAATGTAGATATGCAACGCAGGCCCACGCGACTACTGAATGGTAGTTGACTGTGTGAAGCCACTATAGATATTTGCATGTAAAGATCACGCCCTCTTTTTTTGGCAAAGACTACTATAGAAATGTAGCAAAATGTTACACAATGGACTTTATTTGACCTACAACTTACTGTGGGTCTTTTCGAAACCGTTGCTTCGTCTTTGGCTTTGCCTCCGAATTCCGAAATACTGAGAAGCAAATAGAAATGGAAGAAAATTGAAATAGTCTAACTTTTGGGATCACATCAATCGAGTGAATGTTTCTGAAGCACAACAGGCGTCAGAATGTGGCTGGAGATCTTGCAGTTGGGAGTCAAAAATCGCCTTAAGCCAAAGACGAAGACGAAGCCAGGGATTCGAAAAGGCCCTATATTTCCAGGAGTCCGTTTGTGTCTGTCTTTGTGTCGGCCTGTCTGTCTTTATTTTGATTATCTCCAGAACCGGGCATGGTATGAAGTTGAAAATTGGCGTTGTAATGCTCAGGACCCAAGAATGTACAGTGCCAAGTTTGAAGTTGTTTGGATGACCGGCTATCGCAAAAAAAGGCAAACAAAAGTAGCAAAACCTGAGGACTATAGACCTTTACAAAAGTATATACATGTATACACACCACACCACGCTACGCACTGCTGTATCGCTACGGGTATAGACCGATCCACGTATGCAATGGGGCGTTATCTAAGGACCTAACTTCCAAAGTTTCTTTTTAAAAAACACCTAAGCAATGTGCCTGTTTCAAACAGGCACATTTTGAATGGGCACTGCACAAGCAAATAATGATTACATTTGGTTTGTCTGTTTGTATTTTTCCAGTATGGTATACTTGCTAAGGAAGGTGTGGACCTTATGGAGAATACAGATGTGCATATTCACTTTCCTGCTGGAGCTGTTGGCAAAGATGGCCCCTCAGCGGGTATCACCATAGTTACTGTACTCGCTTCTCTCTTCAGGTAGCAATCTTTATAACAATATTGAGGGGTTCAAAGTGGAATGGGAGGAATATTATCGCGAGGTAAAATTTGAACTTTTGCATTTTACTAGGCAAAGCCGAGTGAAGTAGAAAATTCCAGATTTTACTGAGCGATAGTATTTCTCAAATTCCACAATTTAGTGCTTTTAACCTGTTCGCGCCGGATGATGTATATAAGCGCAAAGTTTTCTCCCAGATTAAAAATGGATGACGCATAAACACACCACAAGCAAGGCCAAAAATGTCTGTCAGCAGCGAGCAAAGCACTATCGGCCTGAACCCGCTTTGGATCGACTTTCGTTAAAAATAATCCCGCCCCTTGGCTCGGTGACGTTAAAGTCTGTATTTGTGAATGAAAAATGTATAGTCATAGTTAATGTAACCACCTCTAAAGGATCCGTAAGGAAGTACTATATTGGTGAAGCCATAGTCAATGTACTTACTTACCCCTCTCTCAAGTTAGCTAAAAAGTATACTAGTGTTAGTCATAGGCAATAACTAAGAATGTTAACACCTTGACGACAGGAAGGGACTGTAGCCGTGGCCCGCTAATCCGTCCAGAAGGCTGTGGACAGCTGTGCTATGCCGTAGAACACAGCCTGTGAGGCAGCTGCACGCTTGGTCCACTGTGCAGTGCAGCTACTGGGCAAAGGCTAATGTGCAGTCATGTGTACAATCCGATGCAGGGAGAAATAGGATGCCGGGTTGAAGAAGTAACTTATACTGAATGATCACATTTTTTTATTTGTTTTTAGTGATCGGCCTGTTTGCCCAGAAACTGCTATGACTGGTGAGATCACACTGAGAGGACTTGTACTGCCTGTGAGTAAACTGAACTGTTGTCCTTGTTTAATACTTTATTTTATTGATTTGTTGGATCTTTTGAAAATCCACAAATGTGACCTGGCACCACGAAAGGAGTGGAAAGTCGCAAAATAACAAAATGGACTTTATATACAATTTAAGAAAAAAGAAGTTCTAGGCTTTCAAATGATGTATTGTGTGTTGCTGTAGCTTATTCCCAGCCGCCGCTATAGTCTTTTGAAATTGCTGAAGTCATGCTCCCTTATTTTGAGAAAACAGAGTTCAAAGTCCTTGAACCGTGCCAACTATACTATCACTCAGTGCAATTCACCAACAAACAAACTTTAGAGTTTTAATTGAGCTATAATATTTTGGGATATGATAAAGAAGTTTTTTTTGTGAGTAAAAAAGTTATCAACTCGAAACCGACCTCCCCTTAAAAAATAGATGTTTAGGCCAATAACTCGTTTTGACCATGTGCGACTTTCCGCTCATTTCGTGGTGCCAGGTCACAAATGTTCAAAGAAAAACAGATCTAATCAAAGAATAAGTACATGAAATAATTGAAAGAATTAGAATTTGAACATAAAAATGTTATTGTAAGGAATGCTCGTCTTTAAAACTTAATATAAAATATTATTTGTTCACCGTTCAAGGATTTTCTCTCTTTTCCACTTTTCAATGTGTCATTACACAACATGTTTGAACCGAAAGTCGTAACAACATGGTATGAAAATACAAGAACTTTGGATGTGACCAGGGTGGACTTAACCAGTTCTTGCCGGAGGACGTATATATATACATGCAAAGGTTTCTCCAGATTCAAGACGGATAACGCATAAACATGTAACGAACAAGCCCAGAAATGTCTGTCAGCAGCGAGCAAGGCCAGAAATACGTGGGTGTGCTTTCCGGTACCATCGGCCTGCCCTGAACCTGCCTCGGTTTGTTTAGTTTAAAAATAATCCCGGCGCGAACTGGTTAAGACTCATTTTGCACATTTATTTCTGATCCTTGTAAGGTTGGAGGAATCAAGGAAAAAGTACTTGCAGCACACAGAGCTGGCATCAAAAAGATTATCCTACCAAAGCGCAATGAAAAGGACTTGGAGGAAGTGCCACAGAATATCAAGGTAATTGAAAATGAAAGTGAAGTGGTATGTACGTGTACTACAGAAGCACAATCGATGAACAAGAAAAGAGATCTTTTCAGTCGTCGTCTTTTGTTTAATGTTGTCCTCTGTCAATAGTGTGTACGATGAGGCAATTGGGTTAGGTTGCAGTACAGGAACAAAGGGAAACACAATACTAGATCCCCAGTCGTTATGACATAACAAGAATGTGTGTTTAATTTGTAGGTTAAGTTTTTGAGAAAAATGTATAACTTCTAAACGCGTTCTACTTACTTTTTTTTTAATTCAGGAAATGTAACTGAGTAAGCATACGTAAAGTTTACCTATTTTCCAAACTGGTTCCCACGGATCTCACTTTCTGAATGTCTTTTTTTAGTATTGTAACATGGCCTAACTAGAAAGAAAAAAAATGCCCCGTCTACCAATGTTTAATCATTCAAAGTGATCCAGATTCCTGATCTAAATTCTGATCAATTTGAGAATTTAATGGAATCATCCTTGACCTATAAGCTATCTACCCACAACACAAAGTTTAGTTAAAATCCCTCCAGTAGTTTTTCCGTAATCCTGCTAACAGACAGACAGACAGACAGGGGTGAATACATAAACTCCTCAATGCATGTTTGAGGTTTTCCTACCTAATGTTCAACACATATAAATGAACATATGCGAATCGTATATTCATTTTTTGCAGGTTTTTCACCAACGAGTTTACCTTTAGTCTTGTATCTGATTTGCTTTAGTATTCACAACTTGTAATTTGTTTTGCTGTTCAGCACAAAGATATAAGGAAATGATTCTCTTTCCTATCTATAAATCCAGAATTCTCTGTATGTCTGTCTGTTCGTCCGAAATTTGATTATCTCCAAAACGGGGCACTGTATGAAGTCGAACATTTTCAGGTGTAATGCGCAGTGCCAAGTTTGAAGTTGTTTGGATAAGCGGTTCTCAAAAAAGCTGCGAAAAAACCCAGCAATTCCACGCACGCATGATTTAATATTCAAATTAGAGGCATGCGCATCCGTGCTACCAAAACAGCGCAGGCATACACCGAGTTACGGGGACACTTTCTTTTGTTTGAACAAATCTGACCGAGTTGTGGGGACATTCTCGTGTCCCCATAACATTTTGGGTTTCCAGTAAAGGGGTCTAGAGGTAGAATTGGGTTAGGGTATAATGAAAGAAAATGAAGAAATCAAATTAGGGCGATCTTGGAAATTTTAGAGTTTGAGTTTAGAGAGGTTTTCCTTAAGCACATGGACCCTATGGAATGTCCCCATAATGTCATGTACTAGAAGAATATGTGCTCTTCCCAACAAACTAATCAGATCTGTGTTACACCCGTGGCATGATAATAGTAATACACCCGTGGCTTATTTTGTTAACGAAAGCCAAGCGTTTTGTCCATTTTGAACAGGCACATTCTGAACGGGCACTGCACTAGTAAACATAAATAAATGATGATTGGCCCTCTCTGTAAATGGTAAATTGTTTGACGATTCTCTAATTTAGCTCTTTTTTGTATTACTTTGACCAGAATGAGCTGAAGTTCATCCCCATTTCTCGACTCGATGAGGTTCTTCAAGCAGCATTTGATAATGGTTTCTCTCCAATGATACCACAAGCTGAACCCACTGTCATACCAAGTAAATTATAAACACAGGTATTACCAAAAATATCAAAGTTACAGAATTAATTTGTGACCGGCTCCACAAAAAAAAAAGTCGCGCTGTGCATTATCATGTAATGGCCCGCTCAGTCAAAATGTAATTTTCTTTTTTTGTCAGGAATGACATCTCTAATACCTACCGTACAGTTTCAAGTTTCATTCACAAAAATGTTGATTTTGATAAATAATGTGTAGGGGAAAAAACAAGGACCATTTTGTGTGCATCGTTCAATCATGTTTTCTCAGTTATGTAATTTGAACTTCAAAGAAGTAATCAATATGCAAATATGTCATATCTCCAGATTGGGAGGGGCTATGGAGCTCTATTATATACCCCCAAAAAAGCAACCATAACTTTATTTATGACAACAATATTTTGTTATTGAGTGGGTCGCATATGAGAAAAAATATGAGAACCATAGAAATAAAAAGAGACGCCCTAATCATTTTTCAAAGTTACATTGAAAAAAAAGCATCTAATCGGTTGGAACTGCAATTTTGTTTCCTTCGATTTATAATTGTTTTCTTCGACAAAAAAAGCACCCGTTTCCCACACAAGATGTATTTCTCCACAAAACTAATGAGTGTAAATGTTATTAAAACATAATATTTTCATCTTTAATGCATGGAAATTACTTTTGAAATATGAATATGTACACGTAAAGTCTGTATACAAAGGTTTAACATTTTTTTTAAAACTGTCAAAAAACCACAAATCAAACTACCGGTAGTATATCACTTTAAAGCTCATTATCTGTATTTTAATGGAACGCAATTTATTTCTATTGGTCAACCAATGTTAACAGGAAATTTAGAAGTACGCACATTTTCCTACAGAATGTTTTATAAAGTAAAATAAGCACATAAACCAGTTCGCGCCGGAATCTTGGAATGCAGAAAAAGTAGAATGCCTTGGTTTCGGTGTTTGAATCATGTATGATACTAGTGCTTGGGTTTAAATTATCCTAAAAACATGGTGTTTGCGACCTTTGGCAAGACACCCAACTAAAATTGTCTCTCTCCACCCAGGAGTATAAATGGGTACCTGTGAGGGTCAAGGCCAATTGAGCGCCTATATCGGCCATGGCAATAATTGTAAAGTGCTTTGAGATTGTTGATATGATGTAAAGCGCTATATAAGCGACTTATTATTAAAATCTGGAGATTGTTTACATTATGTCGTCCTGTAAAGTTTATATATAACGTCTGAACATTAATTTTTTTCAAAAGCCAGCAACTCGGAATGAGCCCAGTACGGGAGGTTCTGGGTTCTAGCCTAGGTGGTGCCATGAAAGATCCAGGTACAGGTCCTGAGGTGGGTCATGAGAAGACTTTATAAGTGGGGGTTAAACCAGGGACCTCACGGTACTTAGTCCTATGCTATAACCACTACACTACCAGGTTACTTTTTACTAGAAGTAGAATTCCTATAATTTTTCAAGACAGTGTTATGTATGCATGCTGCAGTCTTGTTTTTTTGCTAATAAATTGTATCTTGTGTTGCTACGTACAAAATTTCCTGTTTTAAAAGATTGATTATGCAAAATGAAAACTTAAAGTTTAAGCATTGACTTATGGGTAGTATGTCGTAAAGGTCACCACTTATTTACATACATTTGCATCGAGTTCGGCTCATAAAAAGAGCCGACAGTCGATCTGCGAGTGCGATCATCATGCAATCCATGATGCAGAGGATTGCCAAGTCTTGGGACAAACCTTGGTTTAACAAGAGGTGTGACACAACACACACAGCATATCCGTAGACGTTGCGACGTACAAAACCTAGACCAGCGAGTCGGCATTATATACGTGTTGTGTCACACGTGCATGCAAATGCCACACAATTCCGCTCAAAATTTTCCCAACGAATATGCAAGATAGCCAAAACGTAGTAGCCAAATGTTTGTTAGGGTGCCCGCATCGAAGGCCAATGCGCGCTGCATCACATACGGCAGCTATTACGTCTTGCAGCCAAGAATAGCTTTTCCTGTGCTTATTGTTAACAGTCGCTATGAAAAGCACAAAAATAAGCTGCGCTATGAAATTGGGCCAAGTTGTTACAATCCACCTCTGATTCATGGAGGATTATCTACAGAACAAAGATGTATTCAACCAAAAAAAAAGGCTTTATTAAAGTATATAGCCAAGTACAAATGTAAATAATACAATAAAATGAGTACTAATAGCACCAAACAGCCTGTGACATCTTTGGTAAGATAACATTTTTATGAAAAGAGGAAATTCTTATCTATTCTAAAGTTTGACTGGATCACTGGGGCCAAGCCAGATACTGTTATCTATGGTGGCTGATTCTGCCAAGAACATATTTTTGTATACTTACAGCGTTATAACGCCCTAAATATACGTTGTTATAACATCCAAATATACGGCGTAATAATGCCACAATATAACGCTGTATTTTGGCGTTATAACACTGTAATCATCCCTCGAGTGTGGGCACACATCCATTTCATTGTAGTTCTGTATAAAACAATGTTTGTGTCTGCTCGCTTTTATTATTTGTTCTTTAATTTTATGGCCTTATAATGCAGTAAATGAAAAAAACATGTTCTTGGCAGAGATCAGCCACCGTAGTTATTACCTTTTCCCCCACAACATAGTAATGTAAAATATGGGTATATGGGTTACATGTCATGTGCTGAAAGTGATAAAAATCCTAAAATTCCACTTTAAACGGCCTCAATATGACCAAGATAAGTGCAGCAAAATATACCAGTAAAATAGTCCACACGGAACTCAATACATGTTTTTCAGTGAAATTTGTGCAGTGCTTATAAATGCAAAGAAATATCAATTCTTAAAATATAAAGTATATGTTTGAAAGACATATTTTTAAAGATCATCTCAATATCCTTTATTCAGGTTGTCCCCAAAAGTTCAGTGCATCTTACCTTCACGTTTAATGTCACTTTAACATACTTGGGGCCAATTTCATAGAGCTGCTAAGCACAAAAATTTGCTTAGCATAACAATTTGTCCTTGTCCTTTATTGTTTTTGGCTTAGCATGAAAAACCCGTAGAATTTTGGCTGGTAACCTGTTTTTAATGAGCAAGACTTTTTTGTGCTAAGCAAATTTGTGTGCTTAGCAGCTCTATGAAATTGGCCCCTGTCTATATGCTCGGGGTTTTACTTCAAACCTTCCCCCTCCAAAAATTTCAAGTACGTTTTTTAAAGTAATGATGTTCAGGAGTCCTACATGTAGTTTACGATGAAAGTATAATAATGGTCATCAAGTTCACAGCTTGGTCAACCTCTTTCTTTGTGGGTTAACTTTAAACAGAAAACAGATTGGAGGTAATAAGCCATTAAAATCAAATTACTACACTTAATAAAAACAACAGTGCAGTCAACAGTGCTAGTGAGTGGATAATAGAAAACAGTGTTCAGTACTCTTAACTTTGAAGGTAGGATACACCATTTGCAGATATCGAAAATATTTACTACAGATTTATTAAGAAATATCTTACTTATTGGAAAGTAAATGATTGTAGGCATCCAGCAAAAAAGATTGCGCTAGATATCCTGTAATTGTTCCGAGAAACTGACAACAACATAAGCCAACTGCCTGACGTCTGTTGAAAACGAAGGCTGTTTTTCTTGCTTTTCTCAGTATCCATGATTGTAAAACTTTGGAAAGGTCAGTACTCAGTTAAACGATATTTACTATAAAATACAACCCCTTAAATCCACTCATTCATGATAATTCAAGCAAATACAAAATGGTGTATCCTACCTTTCAAAGAGCTCATGTCTAAAATCATTTCAATGTACATGCATTACATATTTGAACACAACGCAAGTTTTGTTTCAGCTACAAAATACTGTGTCGGTGGAAGACGGTGAATTTAAACTTTTCTTCTTCTTTTTTATAACAAACAATTTCTTCCACTTTAGAATATCTATAACTTGCACGAACTCTGTCTTCACCTAGACACCAATAACAGTTCAACATTATAAATTAACGTAAATGACAGCAAGATTTTGGCACAATATTAGCCAAGGCACAATATTATCTCACAAACAAAAATCCTACACACCATAAAAGATTTGTATTGTTCAACTGTACTGTATTTGTGACCTGCTCCAACGAAACCCGGACAAAGTTGACATTTTAAGTTTGTTAGATTTAGCTTTTTTTCAAATTCTCTAGGTTCTTGGCTTTAAAATTATGTATCATTTACATATGTACCCCAGCCCTATCTCCCCTGGGGGAGGGACTTAGCGATACAACCCTGACAACCTAATTATGAGATAAACAGCTTTGAAGTTCAGAAAAGCCTATTATTTCTATAAACAATTGTTTCTCAAAATAAACACTTAGTTCGTGATTCAGAAAAACCCAAAACATAAAAATGATAAAATCCACCCCGAAATGACTTCACAAGTACATTGTAATAACACACATTGTGCGTCTTTGTCCGGGTTTCGTTGGAACAGGTCACATTTATTTTAAAAAAATCAACTAAATGTGGCAATACAAATTTGGTTGGCAATCTGGCCGAAAAATAAAAACCACGCAGGTCAGAAACTGAACTGTTAACTTGCATCAAAAAAACAAAAAAAACAAAACACTACAACATCAGCCTGTTACAACTGATAATGCAGAAACCAACAGATAATGTATCACAACTGATAATGTAACAGCAAAAATGACCGATTTTACTACACTATCTGCCATTTTTTGGTTACATTATCAGTTATTCATAAATACCGAAGACAGTTTTATACGATTTTATACGAACGATAAGACATGGCTCAGTGGCTGGTCTTAAACACTTTTTCAGTGTCGCCTGAAACTCGGACTTCTGAAAAATCCAGTGCCTTTTACTGTTTTAGTGGTTGAACAGTCACAATCCTGACATAGGCATGTGCAATACTACCAGTGAGTCGGTATTTTATGGTTAAAATTTGCCAGAGCTGCATCTGTGTGACATTGCGCAGTATGCTCGCCAAACTCAATAAAAGGAATTGTTTACGTTTTACTCGCAAGCTGCATGTTCCAATATATAGCTGGAGGGATGTTTATAAAAAACAAAGTGAAATGGTAAAAACAAAATCGATGGAATTTTTATTTATTTTTACTTTTTGACTGAAAAGTTTAGATTTTTTTTTGGCAGAGGCGGGTTCAGGCCGATGGTACCGGAAAGCACACCCATTACATTTGCGGCCCTTGCTTACTGCTGACAGACATTTCCGTCCTTGCTCAGGGCATGTTTATATCTCGGGAAAAACTTTGCGTGTACATTAGTATATACGTCCTACGGCAAGAACTGGTTAAAACCAGCTCATGAGTCTGGACATTGTTAATGTCCTTCCCTTCGGCTCGGGCATTGACGCATCCAGGCTCATGGGCCGGTTTTAAACAAGTATGTTTAAAACGGCTAATGGGCCTGAGCATTGTTAATTCAGCTCGGGCAAGGGTTAACGTGTCCAGGCCCATGAACCGGTTTTAAACCGACTTGTCTTAATCCGGTCAACCACATTTCGATTCCCTTAGTGATACAGTATTTTTCAGTTGGTTACTACACTATCAGTTGTTACACAGACTAAACTTCTGTCGTAGATTCAGTTTTCATTGGGCCAAGATCATCTCACACCTTTTCCACCACTGTACTTGCCTTAGCAGCTCACAGGGCAGAAAACTAGCCTCTCAACGAATCAATGTTCTATAGAGTAACAACTTTAAGTCAACCCTTCTCTCTAAACCGACGCCTGAAGAAGTTGCAAAGCAGAACCTGTTAACCAGTTCGCGCCGGAATAATTTTAACATCACTTAGCCGAGGCGGGTTCAGGCCGATGGTACAGGGAAGCACACCCACGCATTTTCGGCCTTGTTCGCTGCTGACAGACATTTCCGGCTCTGCTCGTGGTGTGTTTATGCGTCATCCGTTTTGAATCTGGGGGAAACTTTGCGTTTATATATGTCATTCGGCGCGAACTGGTTAAATATCAATATCCAACAAAAATACGACTGCGTTCAAATCAAGGAATATGAGTATTATGGAAGCACAAATAAAAAGATTTACTTTTAACTGAAAACTGAAAACAAAAAATCACTTTACATTCAAATAAAAGTTGACCAGACTTTCCCGGATCAATAATAGTTCTGGGATTCGGCCTTCACGACCAAATTAAAAGTTAAACCTTCTGCAGGCTTCAGTCAACAAATGAATTAATAAATGCGAGGCATTCTGGCAAAATGATATTAAAAATGATATTAAAAAATAATGAAATCAGGGATTTCTTTTTCATTGTCAGATTTATTTATATTCGTCATCTTTTATATGTCTACTGCACATGTTTTAAAGTTATAGTATAAAATATGTGAAGAAAAAAAAATGGTATATTTAAGGGAAAACGTTTGACATCTTTCATTTTCACGAATACAAAACTTGGAACCAATTTGTAAGCCTTTTACTAAGTTGTTGTAGTGTTAGAAATGTCCATAAAAATTGCAAACTTTCAACAGCTAAAAACTCTTCAACATAATGTTTGATTGAAGTGCAACAAACGGTACTGTGAACAGAATGTTGTTCTTCTTCCCAACACCCCAAAACTTTTATTTTGATGTCTGCCCAGTTCTTTCTCATTTTGCCAGAATGCCTCACAAATGGTCTAAACTACCTTAACAAATAAGTACTATGTGCATATGTGATTGCTTTATTACCTCAACCACTGTCTAGTTACACTTCATCACTCTGCGTGGTAGTAGGCCAGCTTGAATGGCGCCTTCTATGGGATTGGTCTTGTTCTGGGTACCAAGCCCTGGCGATGATGTTTGATGGTGCCAAGTCATCCTTTAGAAGGAATGATGGATCTTCAAATATTGGTATCTGTATATCATAAGGAGGGAGACATTTAGTTTTTTATTGCAAATAGCAAATTTCAACAACTGATTCGCTTGTATATAGGTAAGAGTACATGTTGCTAACTTTACCCTAACCCTGCTACACGCAGCACAGTGCATCAGGAGAAAAAAATCTGGTGCACTTTGATGCTTTCTGCCGTCAACACCAGTGCATAAACGACTATTGAGAGCTATTGAACAATAGTCCCCATTGAACAATGCCAGAAATGGATCCTGTTGCATTCGGTGACCGGGGACAAGTGACTCTGAGGCAGTTTGACTTTGAATTTTTTTTACCTAATGGATGTCGTGGCGGGGCGGTTAAGAACTTGGTTTTCTGTTTCGCAGAGCGTGAGTTCGAGTCCCGGTGTCGACACGTGTGTCCTTAAGCAAAGCAAATAAACCACTATCGCTTCGTCCTTCGGATGGGACGAAAAGCTGGAGGTCCCGTGTGTTGTGTAATGCACGTAAAAGAACCCAGTAACACTCTTCGCTAAGAGAAGTGGTTCGCCCCGGTGTTCCTGGCAGCGCCTCGGATTAGGCAACTAGATTGATGGCGCTTTACAAATGCAGATTGGATAAGATTGGATGTTGCTGCACTGTGATACCAAGTCATTTGGACAGCTGCTGCACTTTGCTGCGTGTAGCAGGCTGTCTAGCCAAAATAAACCTAAAGAGTTAGGGTTAAAGATAGGGTCCATTCTGTGTGTCCTACTTAAACATGTGAAGTGATATGTAGAAGTACCGGTACATCAATTGCCTTAAAACAGGTTTTTGACCTAATAAAGACACCATGTTCTAACTTGGTGAAATGACCCATAGGGTACATCAAGTTTTGTACTGGGATGCATTTCACGTACAGAAACAAATATCAATTGATTTATTTCAAGCAAACTGGAGATATCCTGCATTTTTTAATATTATTAGCTTTTAAGCCTATTAGCTGGTAAAAGACTTGAGTTTAGTCAGAGTTACTTTTTTTGTTTGGTACAGACTGATAAATTGAACACACATACTTTGATGAGATACCAGATATCACTGTGTGGAATGGTGTGTTGTAGAGCAGGTGGCATGACTCTGCACAATGGAGAATCCCAGCACGCCAGAAGAACCTCACGACTATACTGCAAGCGACCTGCACATCAAAAACATCCATCAAACGCTCTCCTATCAATTACTTGCATTTCATTATACAATGGTTGTCCGCTGTGATATTAGCCATGTTTTGTTTTGTACAACCGAGGGGGGAAATGGCACCCGAGGCGAAGCCGAGGGTTCCATTGGCCCCCGATGGTGTACAAAACCTATGGACCACATCACAGCGGACAACAATTTTTTTGTTATACAAAAGGTATTAAATTAAGAGGCACAAGACAAACTATTTTAGAAAACGAAGTTTGTTTCCATGTTAACATTAACGTTAACTTATGTATTCTCGAAGCATTCGAACATTGTTCTGTATTTTTCTTTGTGCTCACGCTGCCCCTTTCAAAACTCAGATCTTTTCCTTGGATTGACAATGAAACCTCTTTTATTTAGACGGCTTGTTGTCATTTGACATAATTAAATAACAGTGCAAGTGTTGAAACGTTTGTAATTCTACGTTTGTAATTCACTTGGGAGTGTTCATCAGAACCAGGTATCTGAGTACCCGACCCTTGATGTCAGGAACCGTTTCCAGATTACAGGAATCCAGTATCCGTAGCCAACTTGACAAATTGCATAGTAACTTCTCAGACGATAAAAGAGATGTCAATGTCAATTTTTTTGGTTTTTTTTTTCAAAACGAAACCAGGCTACATGGGAAAACGAAATATATGACGCTCGCGAATGTGCAGTTTACACCTTAAAACCACATGTACATGTACATGTACATGTACAAAGTTTGTACACAGTTCTATCTTGCTGTATTGACTCACCGATGTGGTAGTATTATCATGTGGACCTTTATGAACAAGCCAGGCCTTCATTTTTAGAAATTCGTGGAGCTCAGTTAATCGCTCTCCTGGAAAATCTGAGGAGCTCAATTTGAGCACCCAAAATTGCTCTCCTGGGAAGTCCGAGGAGCTCGATTTGCATGTTTTGTGCTCAAAGTAAAAAATGAATCTAAATCATTTCCTGAAGCCTTTCATATCATGCACACACGTACACTGAGAAAGAACTGAGAAACAGATGCGACTGTTCACTACAAATCGAGTGCTTAATCCATGTCAATTTAATAGGTTTAAGTTTTACTTGTTTGTGAACCATCCTGGTGTGGAAATAAAAATGAAAAACAAATTGGAGTTGACTTGTGGTTCTTTAGTGTTTCTTGATCAGTTTTCTTTCACTATCATTGTGCGTTTAATAAGAAAACTAATATGTATAAATTGGGTTTTACATTTGTCCCATGATTAAAATAAAGCCGGGTGCTGAGAAGCCCTTACCCAGGAATTGATTATACAAATATTTAGTTTTGGGCACAAAAAATAAAAGGATTGAAAGTAAGGTCACAGAAATGTACAAATAACGCCATTACAAAATGTCGAATGGTACTACGCACAAACAATGTCACCGCGTGCACTGGTGGCTAGTTGACCGGCCGCTGCGGCGCTTGCGGGCATAGCCCGGTAGCCGACACACAGAAAATCGCTCTGCACTCTATCGTTGTGGGACAAATGAGCTCAACCTTTCGTAAGGTATTTCCAACCCAAACTTGTCAAAAATGAACGCTAGTTTCTTGTAGATGTACCGGAGATCATTCAAAATGCCGTTCAAATACTCTGGCTCCCTTTGGAATATCACAACTTCCAGAAAAACGGTGTAATTTCACAGGCCTACCCACTGTTGTCTGGCTGCACAGTACATGTACATGTACATGTATTAGATCGCGCACAACACTGGCTGCACAGTATTAGATCGCGCCGCCCACACACCACACTCAACACGTACGTACTTGTGCTTGGGCCGCCCATTTGGAAGCGCGTCCATTTTATCAAAAATAGGGGTGTTGGTATTACAAAGTAGGTGGTTTTAATTGCTCAGCCCATCCATTTCATAATTGTTTTGTGTTTTCACTTCATCGGAGGTTTATTTATTTAGTTTTACATTATAAATATTTATAAAGTTATCTCAACCGAAATTATTATTTCATTTTATTCACTTAACGGCGGTGCACGTCTGAATGACGATCCTGCCAGTAACCTTGATCATAATGGAACGTGCTACATGTCGTTGATGAAAAGAAAATGGCTAATGTATATGTACATGATGTATGGGATGGACACATGTACAGTGGTTGTATGGTTCAGACCGGTTCATACTCGCCGTGCTGGTGCTACGCGGTGCGTGCCGAGTAATTATTTTCATGTCCGAGGGTATCGGATAGCGCCCAGTTCATAAATGTGGCTAATCTAACTTTGTTTCCTTTCAGCTGTTTAATCTCGGCAGCAGCCATCATCCCGCCACGTGCGCGTAGTTAAGGAAACTTTTCAACATTATAAATATTCATAACGCGTTGATTGACACGACACTTCACTGCATTAACCAATAACCGCGAAGCTCAGGAACGATGAATATTTATTTTCTTAAAATTGACATGCGCCATAAACAGCGTGTTCGATTACTCACTCGACTAGTAACTGCAATGTTTACAAAATCCTTGCGATGACTATGGGTGGATTTTACGTGGGTATTCGACTTACTTTTGTTGAATTGTTTTTGGCAACAAAATCGTTCAAACATCGGGATGACAAGTTAAGAAATCAAGTATATAAAATTCGGATTGACAAGATTTTACTGTTGGCTTTTATGTAGACAAAAACTGAGCTTACAAATTTACCCAGGAGCGCTATTATTCGCGCGCCAGAAACCGTGTTGAGGAGCGCGAAGGAGCGCGATCGCGCTCCTTAAAAATGAAGGCCTGACAAGCTGAACAGCAACTACTGAGATGAGAATTTTGAGGTGGGGTTTCTGTAACGGATATCCGGGTACCTAGCCCTGTGTAGTTTTATTCGAGTAACAGGTTCACAAACTACCCATAAATGCATACTTCTAAATTCACTTGATGTTAAATAATTGACATTTAAAAACAAGAGTGGTCTCACCTGATGATCCTTCTAGAAGCCTGGATGTCGATCCTGGAAGTTTAGGCGTCGACCCTTCTGGAAATCTGAGTGTCGATCCTTCTGGAAGCCTTGGTGTGGATTCTTCCGGAAGTCTGGGCGACGATCCTTCCGGAAGTCTGGGAGAAGATCCTTCCGGAATTCTGGGAGAAGATCCTTCTGGAAGTCTGGGAGAAGATCTTTCTAGAAGTCTGGGAGGAGATCCTTCTAGAAGTCTGGGAGAAGATCTTTCTGGAAGTCTAGGAGAAGATCCTTCTGGAAGACTGGGAGAATTAGGTCCTTCTGAAAGTTTGTGTGCCGATCCTTCCAGAAGTCTGGGCGACAATCCTTCTGGTAGTCTGGGCGACGATCCTTCTGGAAGTTTGGGTCTCAATCCTAGAAGTTTGGGTCTCAATCTTTCCGGAAGTCTGGGTGACGATTCTTCCGGAAGTCTGGGCAAAGATCCTTCCAAATGTCTGGGTCTCGATCCTTCCAGATGTCTGGGTCTCGATCCTTCTGGAAGTCTGGGTGATGATCCTTCAGACCCAGGACTGCGAGTCAGGTTCTCATGTTTGCTTGGTAGTGTCTCCTCAGGAATAGGAGGAAGGTGTGGGGAAAACCCTTGAATAGTTAGAACGGAATCCCAAAAACCAGTTGACTTGGGGACGGGCTGCTTATCGATATCTAGTAAGTAAGAATTGTAAAGTGAAAAAAATTCAATCACATTTTTTTCATGGTTAAATGTGACCTGTTCCAACAAAACCCGGACAAAGTCGCACAATGTGTTTTGTCACAATGTACTCCTGAAGTCATTTCGGGATGGATTTTACCATTTTGAGGTTTTAGGTTTTCCTAAGTCGCTCACTATTGATCTACAATCTCCTCAAATTTGAACAAAATACGTCTACCAGAAGTGTGTTTTTTTGTCAATTTTGTGAAACATTTGTGTATAGAAATAATACGCTTTACTGAACTTCAAAGCTGTTTATCTCACAATTAGGTTGTCGGGGTTTATCACTAAATCCAGACCCCAGGGAAGATAGGGTGAGGGTACATATGTAAATGATACATCATTTTAAAGCTAAGAACCTAGAGAATTTGAAAAAAGCAAAATCTGAAAAACTAAAAAGTCGACTTTGTCCGGGTTTCGTGGGAACAGGTCACAAATTATCTTTTTATTAATATAACAAACAGCGAAACTTGGGTTATATTGTGTACAAAAAGGACAAACACTTTGCACACATTCACATTTTATAAACATAAATATTAAAAGGATTTATGCCTCTTGTGTGATGATGCAGGGGTCATTTTCATGGAGCTGCTAAGCACAAATATTTGCTTAGCATGAAAGTTCTTCCTTGACAAAAACAGGGTTACAAACCAAATATCGAGGTGATGTTTATTGTTTGCGACTGGTATCCAGCTGGTAACCTCATTTTACTGAGCAAGACTTTGTGCTACTGCTAAGCAAATTTGTGTGCTTAGCAGCTCCATGAAATCGGGCCCATATATATGCACATTGCAATGGAAGTTTAATACATTTTGAATGATCAGTTTTTTTCAGAACCACACAAACTCACAAAAGAGATTATTCACATGGTGCTACAGCAAACCTTTTCGCTATCTTTACCATGCAAACCTTCAAATCGTGAAACTAGCCTCTCTTGGTGATCCACAGAGCATCCTACAATATGTTCAATCGGCTTCATCTCAAGGAAAAATAGAATTGCTGCATGGATCACCTCGGGAAGCTAGTTTTTATCCACAGAGCATCCTACAATATGTTCAATCGGCTTCATCTCAAGGAAAAATAGAAGGGAAGCTAGTTTTTATCCACAGAGCATCCTACAATATGTTCAATCGGCTTCATCTCAAGGAAAAATAGAATTGCTGCATGGATCACCTCGGGAAGCTAGTTTTTACCACCTAGACCAGTCAATACAGCAGACTGTATTGACTTACTGCTTATCAGGCCTTGCAAAACTGGCAGAATGTCACACATCGCTGGCCAAGGTAACTTTCCGCGGCTGAGCGGAATCTTTCGGTGACCATTTTCGGCCTGGTAGTTTTACATCACCGTCGCGCCAAGTTGGCAGGGACGTTAGTCTATTGCGCATTCCCATTGGATTGAATTTTGTCACTCTACATTCTACGGTTTAAAGGCCAAATAATTTTTTTTAAATGTTTAGCGTCACCGCCCGCTCTTTTTTAGGGGCCGCCTCCTTTTTTCTTTTCTTTTTAAAAAAAAAACAAATGATAAATTTGACCATTTTGGAAATAAAAAAAACTTATCCGTATTTTAGACTTTAGCATCATACTCTGGAAATATTTTGTTTTCTAATAGGAAGGCTAGGGTGTGACATGTAGTCGTGTACGGTGCATACATGATCAACCCCCATGAATTTTGGTTTTTAATCGTGGGTGAACCATGTTTTCAATTTTATATTGGAAAATAGGGTGCGACATGTCCACTACATGACTCGAATAAAGATGTGTCAGGCGACCAATTAAAAAAAAAAGAAAAAAAAAGGACCTCCTTCCTTAAAAAAAAAAGGCATGACGCTAAACATTTTTTTTTTAAATTTGGCCTCATCTTTCTTTGATCTCAGTGAGATCCGTTAAAACAAATTGGCAAAACTCACCCGATGGGTTTTGTGAACCCGGAGAACTCGATTTAGCATCTACAGGAAGAGCTGATTTCACATCCACCTTGGCGAGTGGCTCTCCGTGTCCCTTCACCTTCTCAGTACAGTTAGATCCTCTAGACTGCACGACATCCCAGCTCCTAGCTCTAAGCTCTATCACTCGAAGTAGCTGCATCCTTGTAGTCGGTCTGTTGCTCGTGTCTAAGACCAGGATGCGTAGTGTCTGAAAGATCTTATCTATACCAGCTTAACCACAGAAAGAAATGTTACAAACGGTTTATTCATGCCAGTGTAGAAATTACAGTCAATGTAAATTTTTCTAAAGCCCTTTTCACACTGCAGAGCCAATCCCCGGAAAATAAATCCCCGGAAAATTCCCGGGGATTTTTTACCCCACCAACACCCCAGCAACCGTTCACACTAGACCCATTTGGTAACTCCCGGGGACACTATTTCCCGGGAATCTGCACGGTCGTTTCACACTGGCCATCAAACCCCGGGAAATTATAAATACACGTACACGAGAAGGAAGCTAAACACAGTCTTGTTCACGACACTTCTTTTATTAAATATTAAAACCATTCATTTTGCTCATATTCTTTAAAATTAAATTATTTGTATAATTTTCAAACGTTATTATTTGTCTTTTGTACTTAACTGTAAATATATTTACGACAAGTTTGAAAGGTACTGCATTACAATACTAAGTCACAGCGCAAATTATTTGGCTCGCTATTTGTGACCCTGTGACCTTTCGAGATTACCCGTGGACGCAAAAAGGTGGGGTAAGTTCAAACCCTGCGACGTTCACACTAGTTGCTTTTCCCCGGGAAAAACGTTAAACCCCGGCGATTTCTCCTTTAACCCTACTCCCGAGCAGGGGTAAATATTTCCCGGGGAAAAGCAGTTTCCCGGGGATTTCTTTGGCAGTGTGAACAGACCGACCGAAATTCCCCGGAAATTGTCTAGTGTGAAAGGGGCTTAAGTGGTAAAGTAAGTAATTAACTTTTTTTTCTTTATTTCTACAGGGCCAGTAAACAGGAAGGAAATTAATACAACGTAGAGTTGGTTAACCAGTGATTGTAACTGGAAAACAATTTGTGTTTGAAAGTCCATAATTAGGAATATAATCAGTAGCTTAAAAAAACACAGATTCAAGATTTTTTAAGGATGGGGCCACAATGCCGAAACAGGGCTTGCATTTGACTTGCGAAAAATGACACTCGTTTATCCACTCTTGTAAAATTAACTGCTGATCAGGGGTCAATTTCATAAAACGTGTAAGCACCAAAATTTGCTTAGCATGAAAATTCTTCCTTTAAAAATAACAGGGTTACAAACCAAATTGTTTATGTTTATTGTTTTTGACCGATATTATTCAGCTGGATTTTGTTTTAAATTAAAAGCACGTGGAGTTTTGGCCGATAATCTGTTTTTACAGAGCAAGTCTTTTTTGTGCTTAGCGCATTTTTGTGCTTACATGTTTTATGAAATTGACCTCTGGCCTTTTTTTTAATACCTTCTCACATTTGTATTTTCAGCTACCAGTCATAAATGTCAAAGTCGATTGGTTATAAATCATCAAATTACTCAGACATTTAAAAAATTGATTATTTAAATAATAAAGTCAGCAAATTTGGTCAACAGTTTAGGGTGTATGGTCCTTGGAATATTAACTGCCAAGCCCATTTTAGACGAGCATCTATGATATATGTGACCTGGCACCACGAAATAGGTGGAAAGTCGCAAAATAAAAAAGTTGACATTATTACATTTCTAGAAATAAGAAGTCCCAAGCTTTCAAATGATGTATTGTGTGTTGCTGTAGCTTATTCCTAGCCGCCGCTATACTTTTTTGAAATAGCTGAAGTCATGCTCCCTTGTTTTGAAAAAACGGAGTTCAAAGTCCGTGAACTGTGCCAACTATACTATCACTCAGTGCAATTCAGCCACAAAAAAAAACACTTTAGAGTTTTAATTGAGCTATAAAATGTTAGGATATGATAAAAAAAGGTTTTTGTATGTCGATTCAGCAGGCGCTTTCCATCGCGATATACCGTCTTCCGTTACCCTTTGCTATGTTACAAAAACACGGCAGCCAAATTGGCCAATCAGCAGCTGTGTCCACATTTCTGCTCGAAACGACGTCACAGTGGACTCTAATTGGCTGGTGCACGGGGTCGCATAAAATTAACATGTCCACATATATCAGACGTAGGTTCAGAGACGGCTCCGTTACCCAAAGTACCGGTATGATACTCGGAATCTCAGACTATACCCTTCCTGTTTTCCCCCACTCAACCATTGTTTACAAAATTAGACGGGGGGCACGTGGATACTTACTTCTAAAATATATATCCAGTTCTTTACCGTAAGCCCTCAGCAGAAAACAGAGATTGGCAACCGCAAATTCAAAATGCCGTGGGTTTGCGACTCTCAAAGACGAATGGCAATCCTGCAGGGACTTCCATAAGCCGTGTGTGTCCTTGCAGTTTGAGGTCTTGGATGGGGGCTGGGGTGAGATGGGGCTGGAGTGTTTGGAGTGGGCCTTCATCTCTTGCTTGGATGTCTTTGGGCAAGAAAAAAACCCAGCAGAATTATAGAAAAAAACCAAAGAATTACAAGATGCACTTTTTCAACAAGCATTTTTTTTATAAAAAGTGTAAAGTTACATCTTAAAGAAACCAAACTGGTCCAATTCAAAAAGATGTACAACCTGTACAACCTGTACAGCTTCAACACCAGTATAGTAGACTTCGTTAGTATGAAAACGGAAATAACAAAATTTCGGTTATTACGAAAATTATCCTTGGTCCCGGCAAAAAAGGTGCACGTTTCTATGGGAAAATATTCGCTTATAACGAAAACGGATTGTACAAAATTCCTGTTACAACGAAAGGTTTTGTTAACCCCGTGAATAAAAAAGCATTGTTATCGATCCATTTATAACGAAAGCTTACAGAACCTGGCTCATGGCTTTTTATTCATCTTGCCGTTCGAAAACCTATTCAAAGGGATAGTGTTAATTGCTTGGACAGTGCCCAGTCGTTAATCGACCGTTGCGGTTAGCAACAAAGGGCCCGTCTTCAAAGAGTGCTGATGTGAATCACCCGAACTACATGCGCCTTGCCAAAGGACAATCGTCTAAAGACGAACAATAACCTTTGTGAACAGGCTCGATCAGTGCTGCTTGACAGCACTATAAAGAAGAAAGAGCACGAAAAATCTGGTTGGCATCAACGTAGTGACGTACGGGGTCTATACAAAGTGAACAATGGGTTAGAAACCATTGGGTCGGATAATACGAAATTCGGATATAACGAACACTTTGACGAGGTTCCGCGAAGTTCGTTATAACGAAAGTCAACTGTATACATATTGAAGATATCTTGAATTCATCAACAATCCACCAGCAAAAGTATGATGGATTCTGGCGGCTTCAGGATACCATGCTGGCATAACAATATTTTGTAGTGCGTTTTACTCATAAAGTCTTGAAAATCCATAACCTTAAATTCCATTTTACAGTACTGCAAAATCCTGCAAAATCCTGCAGTATCCTGAATCCATCACAATCCCCCAGTTTCTTCAATATGAAGGTATCCTGAATCCGCCGAACTCCTCCAAAACAGGGAATGGATTTTGATGGATTCAGGAAGGTTAGAAAGGGACACATCGCTCAGAAATCTCCCCAAATTGTATGGTTTGGATCGTTTACAAATCCCATTTCAAAAGGTGTTGAACCTTTGTGACAAATCATTTTTCATTTTTTCGAAATCATTAGAACCATATTTTGGAGGGACATTTTAAGAAAGTCAAAATTCAGATTAAAAACAAGTTTCATCAATGATTTTTAGGCCAAACAAATTATATTTAGAACAGCTTTCAATTACATGGCATTTGAAAATAAGGCAATTTGTTTTATGTTGATCATCTACTGAAGCTAAATGAGGAAGGTCCCCCAAATGTTAGGGCAGAAGCAGTACTATTAAAAACAAATTAATAATCCTAATTTCTCATACCTCTGCTTCTACAGTTTTCCCCAAGCCTTGTAATTTCTTTGGGCTTCGTTGTCCGAGGGACCCCGGAATTTTGTTGGCCCCTTTGCCAATCATCGACCGAGCAGAAAAACCGCTGCCTGAATCACACGACATCTGTAAGAGAAACGGGTCATTACGGTAATTCATTTGTATCCACTGGTTTCCAGTCAGGGTTCCCAAAGAAATCTGAAAACGAAATTCAATGACATCTCTACGACTTCCCAGACTAAAATATGACAATTTCCATGGCATTTCCAGGCCCGTATGCAGGGGAGGTGCGACGGGTGCGTACGCACCCCCCCAAAAAAAATTACCAAAAAGTCCACATTTTTCGGGGTAAATAATGGTATTTTGATGTAGAAATAACTGTAGGCCTACTGCAGACACACACAAATTTGGTCCCATTTTTGGTCCCATCAGTACAAATTCGCCCACCAAATTACCAAAAGGTCCACATTTTCCGGGGTAAATAATGGTATTTTTATATAAAAATAACGGTACTGGCAAGGAAATTTTTGGTTCCATTTTTAGTCCCATCAGTACAAATTCGCACCCCCCCCCCCCCCCCCCCTCCCCCCCAATAACAATCCTGCGTACGGGCCTGCATTTCCATGTTAATTTTAGTACTTATAAAATTTTCACAGATGATGTTATTTATGTGACAGTAAATAATGTCCACGATACAAACAGGTGTTACAATCTAATATTGATGATATTTGTACTTGGTATAATAATAATAGAATTCGCATTACTCCAAATGAGACTAAAACCATGCTTTTGCAATCTCGTCATAAATACTAACGATTCTGACAATTTGAATATTGTTCTTGAAGGCACCCAGCTTGAACAAGTATATAGTGTTCGGCAGAGTTGTATGACTCGAGTCCAGGACTCGGACTCGAGTCCGTCTCGAGTCACAATTTTGGTGACTCGGACTTGACTCGAGTCACGTCTGCAAAAGACTCGGACTCGGACTCGACTACCATGACTCGGACTTGACCTTGAGGACTCGTGACTCGAGTCACGTATTTTCACCAACAATACCTTCTTTTATTTTGTTGTAAATATTAAAAACAATTCCAATGATCCGATCGTCATGCACATTGGGGAATATTAACGTTTAGCACACGAAATAAGCAGTTACACTGATGTTGCAAGTAATAGTGTTCGTGGTTACTGTGTTGCTATGGCCATGTAGTGTACAGCGCACATACATGTGTATGTTCAATACGCATAATACTGGGATATATTTCTGTAAAAGCATTATTGTGCACGACACCAATATTAACGCTGGTATTCTGTCAACCTTAACACCATAGCCACTGCTTGATGCATATTACCAGGGAAATAGGAATTCGTCTCCGGAATCCGAATGATGGTTTTAGCTGGCTGCGGCTATATCGCTACCTCTTTTTAATGTTAAAGGTAGTATACACCATTTGCAGATTTACTACCGAATTATTAAGAAATATCTTACTCAATTGAAAGTAAATAATGATTCTAGGCATTCAGCAAAAGGATTGCGCTAGATATCCTGTAATTATTCAAAAAAAATGAATTTTATAAAGAAAAATTCGCGATCGCCGGACGGCGATAGCGAAAAAACAAAGATAACATAAGAATAACGGCTCGACCCCGGTTGAAAACAAACGCTGTTTTTCGTGCTTTTCTCGGCATCCATGATTGTAAAACTTCGGAAAAGTCAGTTAAACGATATTTACTATGAAATACAACCCCCAAAATCTACCCATTCATGATAATTTAAGCAATTACCAATGGTGTATCCTACCTTTAAAACATAGGCGGCTTACGCGCTGATCTAGCCTTAAGCCATGTTCGCACTGGACTTAAAATGATAAAACATACCTAGACGATGGGTCCTTTTCCCATTTTAAGTCCAGTGCGGACAACCTAGGACGTTTTCCTCTCAGGTACTTCTCCCGAGTCCAGTGGGTACTTCTACCGGCCAACTGCTGCCCGGGAAAACGTCCCTGGTCACTTTTTCCTAGACGATAAGTCCAGTGCGAACAGCGCGACTCGGTAAAAGCGTCCCAGGAAAACGTCCACCCGGCCCTCCAGTGCAAGGTCACGCTATACAAGGCACTGCGCATGCGCTCTTTACATTGTTTACATGCGGGCACGCTGATACATGCAAATCGCATCGTGATCACATTCGCACGTGGTTCTGCAAAAAAGATTACGTAGAGTTGGGGTTCCTTTGGTCAATATTATGGCAGATATTATTATTGATACAGTCGGAAGTTTGATTGGTGCTACCAGTGCATCATTTCCAAATGATAATAAAGAACGTCAACGTGTCTTACGACGAAAGAAAGCACGACAACGGATGCAATACCGTACCTACGATGACATGGCGTCAATAATTTGATCGAAAAAAAAAGCGCGCGATCGCGAATGGGTACACCGGGGTCAATGCAAAAAGGTCACGCAAAGCGCCCTCACGAGTCATTGTAATGACAGCTTGGCTACTTCTCCCATGGTCTCGGTAAAATTTTCCCGTGTCGAAAGTCCAAGTGCGAACAGTGGTAACATTTGACCATTTTTTATTTTACCATCGTCTCAGTAAAACCTTCCCAAAAAAAAGTCCAGTGCGAACACGGCTATAGACGCAACCGAAGCTGACCATAGTCTGGCATGTACCTGTAAAAACACCGCCTGTATATTGCACTGAGATGGCTGTGTGTTGTTTGCGATCAATAGTGATCCAGTCATCTAAGTGAACTGGTTGAAGTATTTTAACTATTTAATTATTTAAACTTAAGTGACTCGTGACTCGGACTCGAACCAAGTGACTCGTGACTCGGACTCGGACCAAGTGACTCGGACTCGGACCAAGTGACTCGGGACTCGGACCAAGTGACTCGGGACTCGGACCAAGTGACTCGGACCAAGTGACTCGGGACTCGGACCAAGTGACTCGGACCAAGTGACTCGGGACTCGGACCAAGTGACTCGGGACTCGGACTCGACATAGGTGACTCGACTACAACACTGGTGTTCGGTATTTGGGAGTTGAAGTTGATGATAACCTCCCTTGGAAACTACATGTAACTAATCTCTGTAAATCAATTGCCTACAAAGTGTATTCGGTATCCAGACTTAGACATAATATAATAGTCAGTTACTTGACACTCTTTATAAAACTACCATTCAACCATGTTTTGACTAGGCCTATGCTTGTTCCGTTTCGGGAAATTGTTCCTTGACCAGTAGAAAGGCTCTTCTCAGATTGCCAAAAAAGCTGCTCCGATTGTCTCTAATAATTTTGACTATGTTAATTATTATGGCGAAGACATTATTAAACATTTATCTTGGCAAACCCTAGAAGTAAGAAGTGATTTCTTTTTAGCCTGTTTAATGTATAAATGTGTTCATTGGATTGCTCCAATTAGATTATGTATTGACATTAAAATGTATTTCGATAGACATGGCTTTAATACCAGAAATGACGATTCTTTAAATGTCCTTTTCCCTAAACCCTATATTGAATTCTTTAAGCAGTCATATAAGGCAACATAAACAAAATTAATTGTTTCTTATCAGAACCCTTGTGGCAAAAAGGTCAGGGCTATTTATATTTTATTTTATAGATTACAAATGTACATACACCCCAAACAAATATGTGACCCGCTCCATCGTAATCAGGAACAAGTCTCTAAGGCCGTTTTACACAATCGGCTGTTGAAGTGATTGCATGGGCCATGGGTGAAAATCGTGACCAAGTCGATATTCTGAACATCGTATTTTTAGGAAGTGTAGTTATCACAGATTATTGTCATTCATGTCTTGTATGTAAAAACGATCAATAAAGATGAAAATGAAGAGGATTTGTGTGCGCTGTCCGTATGATTTTGGTTGCTGGTGTTTATAAAACATCTTCAACTGAGTTTTAACTGTCATTGTTTTTAACAGCGTGTTTTACAGTATATATAAAAAACGTGTTTTTTTAATCTTAGAATTTCTGGGTGTCTGGTACTTTTATATTTATAAAATATTTTTTTTTTACTATCGGCACGAAAAATCCGCCCGGCCGCTGATGAGAAACAATTAATTTACTTAACGTTGTCTAAGTATATATGCTGGTGCAAAAGTTTGAAAAAACATTCCTTCATCAATTCAGATGTCGTCATCGTTTTACAATTGTAAATGTTTATATAAGAAACTCTATTTTAAATGATTTCAATTTTTGCTTTTTGTATTGTTGTGTAAATTGTCCTACATTGACATTGATGTAAAACAGCTTGTGCTGATCTTTTTAATTATAATTATTTTTGCTGATAAGTTTTAATTAATAATGACCTTCTCCTTCCTTTACAGCAATCCGATCCACCTACTTTTACCCTACCAATCCCCATCCAGCCAAACACCAACACAAGGGTTTGGTGAAGTCCAACTGTTTATTGCACAGTTTAATAGCACAGGGGTGTTGTCATTTGCAAGGATGAAAACAGTTCCTAGTACATGTAAATCAAAAGAAGTTAGCTTGAATAGGATAATTCAACCAATTACCAATGGTGTATCTTATTTTTAAAATGACCAGCAAATTTCAAGAAAATCTATGAGACTGCTGGTGAAAGGTGTTTGGTGTTACCATGTGTCTCCATGATTTGACCATGGAGCTATGAGCTAAAAGCTCCTTAATTTGACACCAAGTATAAACCCCAAAGTAGAAATGAGTGGCTATTGTGTAGATACATGTATGTACATATTGGAACACTACAGTGGGTTGGCATGTATTAACTTTGAGGTTAATTGAGGTTAATTATTAACCCTAACCCTGCCAAATTCATCACAGTGCATCTGTGGTGACTGCTTGACCTTGCTGGACTCTGCACACAAGTCAATGTGACAAAGTATGCAATCTGTTGCATCTGGCAGGATTTCTAGCCAAAATACCCTGGAGGGTTAGGGTGGAGGTTTATTGAGGTTTATTGAGCCAGCCAGGAGATAAACAAGTGTGTAAACAAATAGTTGGCCCAATTTCTGAAACAACTTACTTTTTTGGTGAGAATGTTTGAGAAGTGGAATTCTCAGTATACATGTAGTAGATGTCCCTTATGTGGCGCATTTTAGTTTTTGCCTTTAATTTATAGAGCAAAAGTTTTATACTCCAAATTTTATAGTCATTAGTCAGTGAAACTTAATCAAGCTCTAAACATTCCCTTTCATTAATATTGAGTTTTACCTAAAGCCGTGTTCGCACGGGACTTTTTGGGGGAAGGTTTTACTGAGACTATAGTAAAATAAAAAAATGGTCAAATGTTACCACTGTTCGCACTTGGACTTTCAACACGGGAAAATTTAACCGAGACAGCGGAAGAAGTAGCCGAGCTGTCATTATAATGACTCACGAGGGCGCTTTGCGTGACCTTTCTGCATTGACCCCGGTGTACCCAATTCGCGCACGCGCGCTTTTTGTCCAATCGATCATTGACGCCTCCGTCGACACTAGTAGTACAACTACTCCACACTCTTTTCTGTTCTTGTTCTTTTGGCAGAACCACATGCGAATGTGATCACGATGCGATGTGCATGCATCAGCGTGCGCGCACGTATACAATGCAAAGAGCGCATGTGTGGTGTCTTGTGTAGCATGAAATCGCACTAGGGGGCCGGATGTACGTTTTCCTGAGCCGCTTTTACCGACTCGCGCTGTTCGCACTGGAATTATCTTCTCGGGAAAAGTTACCTGGGAAGTTTTCCCGGGCAGCAGTTGGCCGATAAAAGTAACCACTAAACTCTGGGAAAAGTAACTGAAAGGAAAACGTCCTAGGCTGTCCGCACTGGAATTAAAATGGAAAAAGTACTCATCGTCTCGGTAAGTTTTATTAAAATAAGTCAAGTGCGAACAGGGCTTAAGTTACCCATTACAAAGTAAGACGATAAAGATCAACTGTTTTGGATGTAATTTTCCTATTTTATTTTGAAGTTCACAACGCACCCTTTAAAAATGCACCCGATATAAGGAAACAATTTTTGACAAACTTCTAATTCATTGGGTATGCGAGTGCAAATATATTAAAAATGGTTTGTCACAATTTACACATTTTTAAGACATTTTGTCAAGCGTGCCACGTTGGGGACTCGACCGAGTTTGTTGGTTAGAGGGTCAAAAGCTATTTTTAAAATGCTCCTATTCGAACCAGTAACTGCAGGCAAATAACTCGACTCGCGTCCCTCATTAGAATGACTCGACTCAACTCGAGTAAAGGCTAATGAAACTCAAGTCCCAAAAATAAGAGAAAAGTCTCCGCGAAAAATATTGGCAATGACTTACACCGGTGCCAGTTTATGTTTGAGCCACTTTCGCTAATAATTATCCTTCCTTCATGATACAACAAATAACCATAACAAACATTGTCTTGGATGCATGTATTTATTTATTGTACTGTAGTGTTCAAATATTTGTGGTGACTCAAATCGCCTACACCTAAATACATTGATTTGACTTGACTCAACCTTCTTGACCCGACTTGACTTCTTTAAAATGACTTGATAATCGACTCACTGGAGTCACAAAAATCAGTGACTCGTTATACAACTCTGTCACAAGACAAGATAGCACCGACTGTTAAACATTACATATTAATAAGAGTACACGTGGAACGTGGAAAATCATGGGAAACGTCGAAGTGTAGGACTACCAACCATGTTAAAAGGGGATTCCATAATCATGATATAAATGACATTGTCCACCCTTAAAAATGGTGCTCGTTATACTAGTACTCAAGTACTTTTACTAGCTAAAATAGATAGAGCGTAGAGCACTCATAAAAATGCACACAAGAAAAAAACAAACCAATTTTAGTAACTTGATATTAATATCATTGCTAATGCTACATTACAATCCAACCACCCTGACAACTTTAGGGTCCATTCTACTTACGCTGTTCTGCAGGTTTGGGAAGTATCAGGCCTGGCGCAACACTCGGTGGTATGGTCTACGACGAAACTGTTGTTGGCCACGTGTTTTGCCGCTGTATGATGATGTACCTTGACACTCACGCACCCACGCGTGTATACCGCGCGCGCCCCTGGCCGGCCTGCAGAATCTACCTAGCTAGTTAGACCCCTAGATGACCTTTAACCTCAAATGTCTCAAGTCATTATGAAGTCCCCTACCAAAAGATTGGGCCGAATATACCTTTTCACTCTAAAATGTGACAATGTTGTAAATGATGCATGTGAAGGATTGAACACCTACTATACTAGGCAGCAAGGAAAACAAAGTGAGGGCGGCACAAAATGTGATAATGTTGTAAATGAGGCAAAAACTTGTGATCACTGTAACTTGTAAGTTTAACTGTTATCAGATTCAGAGAGCCACCAGAATAGTGATTAGGTTCGCTTTTTGGCAATCCTTCAGGGATGTTATCAGTCTCGTCCTGTACTCTATGTATTGTATTTTGTTACATTGTATTTTGTCACGTTCTTGTTCACCTGAGAAATAATAAATGAAATGAAATGAAATGTGATTGTGAAGGATTGAACACTCACAGCAAGGAAAACAAAGTGAGGGCGGCACATGGTATAGTAACGGTCGATCTTGTTGAAAGAGGTCATGACAAAAGCAAAAGCTTGTTTTTATGTATAAATTTTTAAACAATTGCTAATTAATCTTGGAAGCACAGCTTCATATAAACAAGCTAAGTTGGTTTTTGCTTTAAAGTAGAAGCTTTTGCTTGTTAGCAATTTATTATTTTTATGTATACAAATGTAAGCAAAAGCCAAGAAAAAGCAATTGCTATAGTTGTTATGTGTAACCGGTGAAATATTCCAATTATAATTTTCCGGCAACATTTAACTATTTAACCTTATTTTTTTATACATATATCTTTAATTTAAAATTAAGTGATAAACTATATTTTGTTGTTTTCTTTAAACTTTACATTTTCCTGTTGACATAGCCTTTCGGCATATTTTGGATCATTTAAGTTTTTATTTTCAAGTATAAATCGACATTTGTTTCTTATTCCTCCGCGGTACAAACCTACAAGAGCCAAAATCTTTCACTTGGCCCGCACAGTCACAGGGTCAACCGCATTCCACTCCTGCTAAAGTAATTACCATTTTATATGGCCTGTACCAACTGCCCCCAACTCATTATTATTCATTAGGTTCTTTTTATTGCCCCTTATAATCCCTTGATAGTTTGCCTAGTTTGCCCACTAGGGATGCCAGGCACTAGGCCCACATCCTGTGGTCATAAATGATTCAGTCTTGAGTAAGTAGCCACCGACACGAAAGCACATTGCTTCTGTTGCTGAGAAAGTTTTTCCTTGGATCATGGAGCAATAAACTAGTTTATTGGGTCGTATGTATAAAAACTAGCAAATGCTATGAAGTACAAGCAAAAAGTAAAAGCATTTACTTCGAAGTAAAAGCATTAAGCAAAAGCAAATGCTTCAATTCGTATGAATAAAATAAAGTTTTAGTGTTTAGCATTTACTGGCTGAACTTGCAGTAAATGCTTTTTACTTGCAATTGATTTCACAGCAGAATGGTTTATAACAATAGAGTCTGTATCATGTGTACGATACACACCCACGCATAGACGCTCGTATGCTGACAGCAGATGACAGGGGTGTTTAAATAAAATCGGAACCTCAAGTTGCTGCTTCGCAGTCATGATGCCCCTTTTCTGTCTCAGGAATATTGCAAGAAATTATCGGCCACCTACGTCGCATTTCCTTCCCCAAAATCAGTACAACTGCTTGTAATTTAATCCTAGACAATCCATCTTTCATGTTCATATACTTTTCCATGCCTAACCACATATACAAAAGCTCGACCTATTTCTCATATTAGTATTTGCTTCTCTTTTTTCAAGGTAGCCCCCGACCCAACCTTGAAAAATTACGAGTAAATACTGTCAATCTGAAGCATTTACTCATTTTTATTCATACCAAATGGAGCAAATGGAGCTAATATTCTAGCAAATGCTGGAAATTAAAAAGTAAAATTACTTTTAGTCTTTAGCAAATACTTTCCAGTAAAACCTTTTGCTTCATTTTTATTCATACATATTCCAGTAAATGCTTGAAAATTTGTAGCAAATGCTAGTTTTTATGCATACGGCCCATATTGTCCCATGCTTGGAGTTATGATTTCTTCACAGCGCGCTGGCTGCGCACAGTTGCCATGCAGCCACTGATCATGAAGGAATAAAAACATGAATTCCATCTCAAGACTAAGAGCCTGTTTCCATCTGTCACATCAGTATTCGGCCATTATTGTCACCAAGTTGATTTGAAGTGGGACTTTTCATATGACAATTGACAGCACTATTAACCAAAATAAACAATGACACCAATCACCAATTACGTTTGGTTAAGATTATTATTATTATTATTATTAATTTCTGGTAATGAAACCAAGGATCCTTCAAAAGCGCTCAAGGCACTGTAGCTCGTAAGCCTGAAGAAACCCGTAGACAGAGGCTGTGTCAGCCAGGAACACCGGGGCAAACCCCTTCTCTTAGCGATAAGTGTTCTGGGTTCTTTTACGTGCATTATACAATTTTATAATGTTATAATGGGAAAGATATATACACACATTATAAATTACTAGGCGGTCACCCGGGGTTTGTCGGTTCTCGGGTTTGTAGCTACTTCCCTGGATGGATGGGGATTGTGGATACATGTTGACTCTATCATGGAGGTGCCAAATAAAAATGCCCGACAAACGCTTTTTTTTTCAAGTTCGACTCGCATTCGGGCTTCCCGTCCCCGAGTTGAAGCCCGATCGGACAAACTTTGAAAACTCGACCCTTAGATGACCTTTGACCCGACAAACGTGTTTTTTTCCAACTTCGACTCGCATTCGGGCTTCCCGTCCCCGAGTTTAAGCCCGATCGGACCAACTTCAAAAAGTTGACCCCTAGATGACCTTTGACCCGACAAACGCTTTTTTTTCCACGCTCAACTTGCATTCGGGCTTCCCGTCCCCGAGTTTAAGCCCGATAGGACAAACTTTGAAAATTCGACCCTTAGACGACCTTTGACCCCGGAAGACCCGAAAAACGCTAACCCGTTTTATTTCGCATCGAGCATTGCGATCACCGAGTTTAAGCACGATCCGACCAACTTCAAAAAGGTGACCCCTAGATGACCTTTGACCTCGCACGCCCCAGCGAATGCAAACTGGTTCTTGCGGGGACCGAGCCGGACCCACCCACCGAGTCTGAACGCCGCACGACCCCGGGAAGGGGACGAAAAAGCGCGCACAGACACACAGACAGAGAGTAGCGTATTATTATATAGATACAACACACGGGACCTACAACTTTACGTCCCATCCGAAGGACGAAGCAATAGTAGTTTAATTGCCTTGAAGTCGGACTCAAGTTTACACGACAGTACTAAACATAACCTACTAAAAAATAACAGCCGTACAGACAGATCGGCTTAAATATCACAATGTTACCATTGTTCGTGTGATTTTCCATAAGGTTTTAATAATGATAACTGTGCCAGTAAGCAACTTGGTGAATTTGAAGCTCACCAATACTGACTACTTGATGATATTGCATCAAGTAGTCTCGCCAAACGTCAGTATCGATGAACTCCAAATTCACAGAGTTACTTACTGGCGTAGTTACCCTAACAAAAATAAATGGAAAATCATTTGAACAATTATAACATCTTGGCATTTCGGCCCAAAAAAGAAAATCACAATTTTGATTTACGTTTTAAATTTTAACTTGGACTTTTGTGGGAATTCGGGGGTGCGTACGCAGTACCCCTGCGGGCAGGCCTATACGTTTATTAAAATAGATAGCTCGAGGGATTTTTGTCTGTTCCATAGGCCTACGTCTTATTCTTATTTTATTCTCTTTCTTTCTATTCTCTATTTTGTTTGTAATTATTTGTATATTCCTGTTCATGTGTATCTAGGCCTATGTATGTGGAACCTTTGTTTTTCTGAAAATAAACATAAATTATAATTAAACAGCTGTAATAAAAAAGTCCAATGAAAACCACAAGCATTTGCGTGGTAGCCTATACCTGCCAATATCCCGATTGATTATTTTTAGTACTCTTCGCCTTAATAAACCTCGTTTCTTCTCAGATAATGCTGAACTATGTCTTCTTCTGGGTTGGTGTTTTGAATAACGTAATTCACAACCAGACCCCATTGGTCTCGATGGGCTCGATATCCCTCTAAAATCAGACGTCTTTTCAAAAAAATGATACGTCGTATACGTATACAAATGTAAAGTAAAAGACATACCGAAGGGATTGGGAGTCTTTTCAAATTTGTTCATTTCCTCGTTTCTGCATAAATTTAACGTTTTTTTCTTCTGGATTTTTATCTGCTTGAAACAATTTAGACTCCATTTTTAAGGCACTGTAACTTGCAAGTTCTCCTGTAGGCAATTTGCATTTACTGGGTTTTTCCTGGTCACGGCCATCATTATCTAATTCCTCTTCTTTCTTTTTTTACAGATCATCATTGGCAATGACAGAAACATCAGATACGTTCACAGCGGGTTTCCTGGCCATATGAATTGAACGATACTGGCGTATATACGCTCTTCTGCCTCGCACAGGGCCGGGAGAGGAGCTTGATTTTCCCGATGGGGTCTTCCTCCTGGGGGACAATGGGAGTACGCCAACCGGTACCCCATCATGACGAAGTACCGAGTCAACCAAGTCAGACAAGCCGAAAGTGTGGAAGTTCAGGAAGTTCGGTTATAGCCATGTCCTTATTCAATCAAGAGCATTCTAGATGTCGAATCCATGTTGAGCATGTTATGAGCTATTTAAAAGACAATAGAGCAGTTAGAGGTTTTCAGACACCCTCGTCCTATTGTTTGTGAACTCGCCGCATTTTTGGCGCAGATGCATTTGTACTCACAGATGCAATCTATTAAAAACTTAATGCGCCTCTGCGATTGCGAGTGGTTATTTGTTATGTCTTATTTTATATCCATGTGCTTTTCTTTTTGTTTGGTATATGTTCATGGAGTAATTTGTTAGGTCCCAAACGGAAACCAGATTTTGGCTAGCCCTGGTTGACTTCCCGATTTTGTACACAACTATAAAGACGACGTCCAACCTGGGCCATGCTTTTGTATGCACTGGGTGAAGACATGTAATATGCTTCATGCAACCTTGCCATTGTTTACAAAAACACTGTTTCAGCACTGTGTTAGATGTGTAACTTTTATAGTTGTTTAAGAAAACGTATTTTCTTGAGAAAAAAACCCTTTCAGGGTGAGTCAAAAAAGAAAGTATAACTGAAAATTTCTCGTAATTTGTACTATTCTATTCCCAATTTATGTCTTTTTTAATTTAAAAAAATCCTAAAATTCAGCTGTCCACTACTGACTACTGATATTTACCTATGAAATGTTGAATACCCATTAAATACAAAGAAACGTCGACGTTTTCCCTCTTCAAGAATGAACAAAAACTTGCAAAGGACAACGGACATTTCATTTTGTTCTACACATTCAAAACGCAAAATCTGACAGTAAAAATAATGTTTGTCTGGACTCAAAATGATTAAAATATCATTGGAATGACTGTGTGTAGTCTGTGTTTCTTACTCGGTTCAATAGCTTCCAATGGCATTCCATGGACAACTATTAAAGTAGGTTCTTTTAGTAAAATATGCATAACTTTTGATAGCATGGATAAATTTCAGTAATTTTTTTCCAGATAAGCGGAAGAATATACTTTTTTTTTTAAAGACATACTTCATTGGTGTATTCAATTTGATTGCTTTTGAAGAAGAAAACAAATCTTTAATCCGGTTGACTTTCTTTTTGACTCGCCCTGTACTTTAAATTTATAGCATTTTTTCAACTGGATTTTATCAACCAACAGTCAAAGTGAGTGTGAGGCTTGGGGTGGAGCCTGCAAAGCAGAGCTTTCCATTGGCCAAGAGCTTAATGACCGTCTTACAAAAACACATGAACACTCTTTAGATCATATGCCCAGAGATTGACGACCATTTTAGGGGTGTTTTTGGGAAGGGGAATATTAAACAAAATTGAGTAGGTCAACTCTAGTAAAATTAAAAAGAAAATTGCTCCAGGGGTCTTATCTTTAATTTCCACTGAAAAAAAATGTATTGCCACCCTGCTCCTGAGCGTCGCGAGGCGGCGCTGTTTTCGACGTGCGCAGCGCACGTGCATGTATGATGTCTCAACGTCAAGCATGTCGGGCGCGCGAACGTCGAGGATATAACTCAAGATAGAACTGTCATGCATGGTTGGACTGTTAGGATGTCCTTTTTGAAATAATCTCTTTCAGTATTCGCAATTATTGGGTATAGATGACAACCTGCAAACGGGCAAGTTCGTGCACATTTAGTCAAGCCCAGTCTAGAGAGCCTAGACCTATAAAGTTGACTAGTCTGTGCCACTGTGGTCAGGTACTGTCAAGACTAAAGTGTTGAATGGAATCTACAATTGGGATATTTCGACGGAACATTAGATTTATGGAATCACTATATCACTCAGTTCAAAGTGGCTATTTTTCGTGACCGTAACCCTACTATTTTTACGTGATATAACTGGTTCCCGACAGACGAGGGAAACTCAATACGCGCGGAACGTATGAAGACCTTCCTTAGTCGACCAACGTCGTCGGTTGACAGCTACAATTCAATCCCTAGTTTTCTAGTTAATAAGGTGTTTCACGGTAATATGCGCCATCTTGTTCACGGGGCAAATTTACACGCGTTGCTGTGTACGCGGCTTCGATCGAAAACTGTTGCGCTTCCAAGTCATCATGCGTTCATTCTAAAAGGTGCGCGCGTCTAGCAACGCGTGTTCAATTTGCCCCGTGAACAAGATGGCGCATATTACCGTGAAACACCTTATTGTATACAGTCCCTAGTTTTTCGTACTTCACGACTTTTATACTATTAACCAAAATTATTGGTTAATAATCTCATCTAGATTTAAGGTCTTATAGAAAAAGGTATAAAAGTCGTGTTTACGAAAAAACTGCACATGCACATGCTCAACCAGAACTCGCGTAAAAATAGCAAAAGTACGTAGGTTTACGGTCACGTAAAAATAGCCACGGCCATATCAGTTAGTCTTGGGTATCCTTTACATGCGACTGAATTCCACAAGTTTAAGACCAATTTCTTGCCACAGTCCTGTTGACTTGCACGGAGGAATAAGATTAGGAACAGCTTAGCCTTATGATGGGTATACATCCATTATTAGCAAGCTTATGAAATTTCCAATTTTACCATGTGACGTTAGGCCCTACATATCTCAAAAAGTCATTTGCCGACTTATATTCCTAAATTTGATGTTTTTTTTTCTGAATTTGATGTGACACTCTAGAGATAGTACCGGTAACTGTATGACGTGAAAGTCAACAGGACAGTCTTCGTGGAATAAAATACACTTGTGGAATTCAGTTGGATGTAATTAAGGGTACATGATTCCATAAATCTAATGTTCTGTCGAAATAGGCCAACAATGGTTAACAAGTTTTCCATTCATGCAGGACAACAATTCACAAAGTCAAAAAGTACTAGTACCGGTACTTTGAGGCACCATGTATGTGGCTCTGAGAATAAACCATGGGCTGTGGACTGAATGGATGCTAATCCATCGCAGGTTTACTTCCCAGACATATTCCTGGGTGGAGAGAGTCAAGTGGGGAGGAAGTAGGGTGCCGTGGCCGAGTGGATAAGAACACCGAACTCGAGCTCTGGTGTTTCTGTTCAGCAGAGTGTGGGTTCGAGTACCGGTCGTGGCACTTGTGTCCTTGAGCAAGACACTTAACTATAATTGCTTCTCTCCACCCAGGGGTAAAATGGGTACCTGTGAGGGCAGAGATGGTTATTGTGATTGATTTAGCCTAGTAGCGCATATATTGCAGCACAGGCTGTATACTCCCCAGGGAGCTGAGATGGTTTAAGTGACCAGGGGTAATAATGTTGGAAGCGCTTTGAAATGCCCTTCGGGTGTGAAAAGCGCTATATAAATCCAAGATATTATTATGAAGTGGCTTGCCCAAGGACACAACATAATGGCCAGTAGCTAGATTCGCACCTCTAAACCCTCCGATCGTATGAGACACAAACCCTAACCGCAAGGCCATGCACTCTTCATATGGAAGAGCTACCGGTACATGTATAAGTGTATACTATTTGGCCAAAAAACAAGCAGAGTATATATTTTTTTATTTAAATGCAAAAAGAAGATTATACATAGCTTTTAAAATAAAAAATAAAACAATTAATGTAGCTTTTTTACAGGGAAAAACATGTATATAATGCAACATTTGTTTACACAACAAATTTGAATCTTGGCTTCATTCTCTTGACATTACTCACATTGAGTTTCATTGAAGTAACAATTGTAGACCTTTACTTCTGTGCTTTTGCTTTTGTTATTTTTGTACTCAAATTTCAAACTCCATAATCAGTTAAGACATCTACAGTACCCTGTTGCTCTAAAACTTGGTACTTTGTGGTAAATCCTCTTGAATACTCCACAGGGAAGTCTGCCGAAGAGGCCTTGGGAGAGATGGCTTAAATTTGTTAGGTAATTTTTGTACCTGTTATGCCGTTCTACACCATTCTCTGACAAATCTTGAACATTTTGTTTTTGTTTCAGGTAAAAATGTACAAGAGAAGATGCCAAGGGATTCATCGGTAAAGGTGTCAGTCAATCTTGACTTTCTGTTGGACTACATACATGCTCCTCGCACCAAAGCTTTAAAGGTAAGGAGTAAAATTGAAAAACAACTAAATGTAAAAGGCGAGGCTGAAAAACATTTTACTTGACAGCAATGTAATAAAAAGCCAATTAAAATGGTTACAAATCTTAACACTAACAACACCAGGTTTTGTTGGAACCTTATTACTGATTGTCACACTGGGTTTGACATTAAGGCCGTGCCGGGTACCCGGGTACCCGTAACCCGACCGCTGATCGCGGGTACCCGGCTCCAATTTATCGATTTTATTACCCGAAACTGCCTTTGTAAATGTTGACACATTATTTCAGAAAGGCAAGCGTCTTTTCTGTTCATTGCGTGCCGATAAATTATTAGAAAACATCTGAGTAAACCGTCCAATTAAAGTCCATTTACCGACAATTTCCCGATGTCTAGATAGCGGCCTAACCAATGATTGTGCTTTCTTTGTTGTCATTGTGATAAAGAGATGCCTTTAAAGTCTATTTACCGACAATTCCGACAGCTGCTATAACTTGCGGTTGACATTGCGTCGGTGTTTTGTTACAGTTGTCCTTTGAGTAAGTTTTTCCGAGGTTTACTTTTGTATTTTTTTCCCCCTGTACTTATTTGTTCAAGCTTAAATTCGCTAATCTTGAAGATAATGTTTGATGGGGTACAAAACTTGTTGCCATTGTTACTGTGATTGTATAATGATCTTTTTAGTGTATCAATGGAAAATGTGCTGAATTAATTCACGATCCCCTGTACCCGAACCTGGAATGTGGTTTTATAACCTGATACTTGCTTCTATTGTATCAACTCTGCAGCCAGCTAGCCGGGAACATATTTTTTGCTACATTTCGTGTCGGCTCACTTAAAGGATTTAGTTCATTGAACCTTATTTATTTTGGGAAAAGACGTGCCATTGTAGGCGTGCAATTATGGGGAGAGGCAACATTTATTACAACCTGAGAGTAAACTCCTCGCAATCCGGGATCGCTGTTGACAATCTGGCTCTGAAAACCACGCACTTAACTTATCTTGTCATTTTTTTCACTAGACCGCCGGACTACTTAGAAAAGGGTTTTGACTAGACCGCCGCTGTTTTGACTAGAATTTGTCTAGCGGAACCCTGAGTTGCAAAGTAGGCACGTGCATTTTTTTAGTTTCCGAATGCAGGAAAAGTTAGCACGCGGCAGTCGCGCTGCAGCTTGCTAGTGGAGTGAGCGGGGACGTACTGTACATGAACGTGTCGACGCGGTGTATACTTCCGGGTTTTTGTTATGATTCTAATAATAGTCACGGGTACCCGGGTACCCGACCGTGACAGGAATAGGGTACCCGGGTTCCGTACTACCCGTCAACGCACACCCTTATTTGACATACCTCCAGAATCAGAGTCCAACAGTTTGTGTACAGTTTACCACATGGTGTTGAAATTTGCAACAAGGTGTATGGTTCCTAAATTACTTAAGGGAGGCTTAAAAACATATTACTCGACAGCGATATAACAAAAGGCCAATTAAAATTGTTCAAAATTTAAATTACATTGTATCTTGTAACTTGTATTTCAAGCCTAGGGAAGTTTGCCCATAGCAGTTGTACCATTAGTTCTTTGTGAGTTCTTGGGGAGTTTTTTGGGGATTTTTTTGGGGATTTTTTTGGGGATTTTTTTGGGGATTTTTTTTGGGATTTTTTTGGGGGGAGTTTTTTGGGGAGTTTTTTGGGGAGTTTTTTGGGGAGTTTTTTGGGGAGTTTTTTGGGGAGTTTTTTGGGGAGTTTTTTGGGGAGTTTTTTGGGGAGTTTTTTGGGGAGTTTTTTGGGGAGTTTTTTGGGGAGTTCTTTGGGGAGTTCTTTGGGGAGTTCTTTGGGGAGTTCTTTGGGGAGTTCTTTGGGGAGTTCTTTGGGGAGTTCTTTGGGGAGTTCTTTGGGGAGTTCTTTGGGGAGTTCTTTGGGGAGTTCTTTGGGGAGTTCTTTGGGGAGTTCTTTGGGGAGTTCTTTGGGGAGTTCTTTGGGGAGTTCTTTGGGGAGTTCTTTGGGGAGTTCTTTGGGGAGTTCTTTGGGGAGTTCTTTGGGGAGTTCTTTGGGGAGTTCTTTGGGGAGTTCTTTGGGGAGTTCTTTGGGGAGTTCTTTGGGGAGTTCTTTGGGGAGTTCTTTGGGGAGTTCTTTGGGGAGTTCTTTGGGGAGTTCTTTGGGGAGTTCTTTGGGGAGTTCTTTGGGGAGTTCTTTGGGGAGTTCTTTGGGGAGTTCTTTGGGGAGTTCTTTGGGGAGTTCTTTGGGGAGTTCTTTGGGGAGTTCTTTGGGGAGTTCTTTGGGGAGTTCTTTGGGAGTACACAAACTCGCATACACACACATTGATGTGGTACACGTTCTAATACAAGTTGCATTTTGGGCACGATGTTGATGATGTGTTGTGGATATTGACTTGAGTCTGATCAGTCTGACTTGAGTTAAGTCTAAGCTATGGTAAATCAAAACCTGGATTGAAACTTAGGCCGTTTCCGAAACGGGTGTCTAGAGCTACAGCTACGGCTATTGTCTGCATTGGCCATTAGCGCTGTCCGAAATGCAGTGTAGAGCTACAGCTACGGCTACAACGTCACACGAATCTAGCCTTAGCAGAAGTTTTCTAGTTCAGGCTAAACAAAATGGCGGCAGCACTAACGTTAATTTTGGAGCAAATTTTTGTTTGTTTTTCATTGATAGTGCATTGAATTGAATCGACGTTGAAACAGATCAACAAATACGTCAATATCATCAGGTATTTCGACTGGCTGTAAACAAACATTGCGTAACATCTAGCAGACGATAATCATCGCTTGGGGGCGCAATAACTAGCCGTAGGCTCTACCGTAGCCGCATCTGCTAATTTGCCTTTGCACCTCGTAGACGTAGCTGTAGCTGTAGCTGTAGCTGTAGCTGTATACATAGACCGTAGCTCTAGACACCCGTTTCGAACACGGCCTTAGTGCTGACAATTTTTTTGTTTTCCTTGCAATATGTCTCTTTAGAAATTTCTTATTTTTTAGTGCTAACAAATGACCAATTTAATTGTAAAGTTTATAATTTACACACTACACCAAAGAAGCATAGAAAACTTCCCTTAAATATTTTAATTAACCTTTAAATATACACCGAACTACATAGCATACATTTACATGCAAGGCCAATTAATATTTTACTTGAAAATGCAAATTACACTAAAACTCAACTGAGACCTTTCACCCTAACCTCTTGGGTATCATTACTAGAAAGTATGCTGAATCTGCAAACATTCCCCAATTTTGTCACGCACAATAATGTTGGTGTTGGTGACTGCTCAATACAATCCTGAAGTACTGTTGGAGTGCAACTTGGATGGAGTGATTTTGGGTTCATCAACGCTTTTAAAATAGGTCAGAGGCTATCTAGGGGTCATTTAAGGTCATTATTAAAAATACACAAAATGTTAAAGAATACAATACTTGTAGGGATCGACCGGGAAAAGGCGACACTCACAATCGTTATTTGTTTTTAGGTGGATGCGCATACGGTGCATATCGCACAGAACGCAGCTCTACAATGTATCTGTGTAGGAATTAAGTGTTTACAACCAGCTGGTGTTTTATTAGCTTGATTAGGTCGACTGTCTTATGTATTTAGAAATGGAGCTTTTTTACAATTTGTAATAGTGGTATCTTTGCAGACCATTGCTGTCAATGAAATCAGGCATGATATTTGTTTCCATTTTACTAGGATTTCAATTCTTTTCCATAAGTTTTCAGCATTTTGTACTGTAGACCACCTTTTAGGGTCTGCTGGTACACTTTTTTTCATTCCCACCCCCCATCCCCCAACCAAATATCAAATATTATGCCTAACTATTCTCTTTTAAAATTAAGTTTGCATGTATGCACTCGAGTGAAATAAGAATTGGCCTTTTATTTCTATAAGTTCTCTAAAATGATGTCTCTTTAGAAAGTTCTTATTTTTTAGTGCTAACAAATGACCAATTTAATTGTAAAGTTTATAATACACACTACACCAAAGAAGCATAAAAAAAATTCCCTTAATTATTTTAATTAACCTTTAAAAATACACCGAACTACAAAGCATACATTTACATGCAAGGCCAATTAATATTTTACTTGAAAATGCAATTTACACTAAAACTTAACTGAGACCTTTCACCCTAACCTCTTGGATATCATTACTAGAAAGTATGCTGAATCTGCCAAAATCCACCAATTTTGTCACGCACAAAAATGTTTGTGTTGGTGACTGATCAATAAAATCCTGCAGTACCGTTGGAGTGCAATTTGGATGGAGTGATTTTGGGGTACATCAACGCTTTTAAAAAAGGTCAGAGGCTATCTAGGGGTCATTTAAGGTAATTATTAAAAATTTACAAAATGTGACTTTAACCAGTTCGTGCCGGATGACGTATATAAACGCAAAATGTATGTCAGCAGCGCGCATCGCAAGGCCGGAAATGCGTGGGTGTGCTTCCCGGCACTATCAGCCTGAACACGCTTCGGATCGAGTTTCGTTAAAAATAATCCCGCCCGTCGGCTCGGCGATGTTAAAATAATCCCGGCGCGAACTGGTTAAAAAAAATAAAATACTTGTAGGGATCGACCGGGAAAAGACGACACTCGCAATCGTTTTTGTTTTAAGTGGATGCACATACAAAGTACGGTGAATACTGTGTGATGTCGCACTGAACGCAGCTCTATCTGGTAGGAATTAAGTGTTTAAAACCAGCTGGTGTTTTATTAGCTGAAATAGGTCGATTGTCTTAAAGGTAGGATACACCATTGGTAATTGCTTGAATTATCATGAATGGGTAGATTCGGGGGGTTGTATTTTATAAGGTTAAACTGACCTGTGCGAAGTTTGACAATCATGGATGCCCAGAAAACCACGAAAAACAGCTTTTGTTTTCAACCGGCGCCGGCACCGAGCAGTTATTCTTATGTTAACTTTGGTTCGCGATCCCGAATGTTTCTTTTAGAAAATTATGTTTTTCGGAATAATTACAGGATATCTAGCGCAATCATTTTGCTGGATGCCTAGAATCATTATCTACTTTTAAATGAGTAAGATTTTTCTTAATAATTTGGTAGTGAATATTTTTGATATCTGCAAATGGTGTATTTAGAAATGGAGATTTTTTACAATTTGTAATAGTGGTATCTTCTCAGATCATTAAATCAGGCATGATATTTTTTTTCCGTTTTACTAGGATTTTAATTTTTTTGTCCATAAGTTTTTGGCATTCTGTACTGCAGACTACATTTTAGGCTCTGCTGGAACACTTTTTCCATTCCCACCCCCCTCAATTGAATGTCAAATATTATGCCTGACAATTTTCTTTTAAAATTAAGATTACATGTATGCACTCAAGTAAAATAAGAATTGGCCTTAATTCTATAAGTTCTCTAAAGAGACTTTACTGGAAAGCAATGCATACACACGCAATAATACTAAGCAAAACACTACTGTACATGTACATTAGAACCCTCCCCTAGCTCCCTCAGTGCCTACCAGGAGCTACGGTATCAAAACCCATCAAATGGTAGTTTTTAACAATTCTGTAAACTGACTCCTATTGGTTCAATTGATACGCTACACTACCTATATTATAGTTAACTGAGGACAGAGTTGTAATCGAGTCAGTCATTCACAAGTCGATCACAAGTCGATCACAAGTCGATCACAAGTCGATCACAAGTCGATCACAAGTCTTTCAGTCCCTAGTCAACCCACAAGCTATTTAAATGTACTTTGACAAAAACCATGCCTTAATTTGTTATTGTTCCTTTTAATACTTTTGAACTGACTTGTGAATAGACTTGCGAATGATTTGTGAATAAAATGTATACCGTTAATTAATCTACTGGCTGGAGACTTCTCAAAGGGAATCTTTTGATTTTGACACCTCACAACAAGTTCGGTATTGCACAGGTAGAACAGGCCACAGACTGTTTTGATTGTGTTAATTTTAAGTCTCCATTTATGGAAGTATCGACTAAGATCTGTGAGATCTGTCGATAGCTTTCTTTCTATCGATTGTAGTGATGCACTGGTGTTCACCAGCGCGATATCATTAGCGTACATGTATACGTACTTCTTGGAGTTGGTTGTTGGCAGATCCAATACGTATACATTGAACAGCAAGAGGGCTAGGACTGACCCTTGGGGGACACCACTTTTCAAGAACTTCTGACGTGTCTTGTCTGATTGACTCAATTACAACTCTGACGGAGGGTAACATGGCACGACTGACATTGACAGGGGGTTAGATTTCTGAATGCAATTACTGGTACATGTACATGTAGTTCAGTAACAATGAATGCACAAAAGATTCACGCAAGAATATTCTAGCAAAACAAAGGCATTGTCCATAAGATGGACGCTATACTAAAATCACTATTTTACCAAAATTTTACTTTAAGATTTTACGTTTTGGCATGAAATAGTTTTTTCTTCAGTCACACAGGTTTCGATCGTACATGTAGTTCATTGAGAGAACTCCAGTGGTAGTACTTTTAGTAGACCAGTTGGCGAGAAGTCTACCGTTTGAAAAGTTTGAGTTTTTGAGGACCATCTTCATTCTTGACTGAAGATAATACAATTTCATGCCCAAATAAAAATCAAGAAGTCATCGTTAGGGGTTACAAGCTTTGAAGGCCTCAATTTCTTTTAGCTATCGTTGTTTGTCGGTTCAGTCGTCAGGGTTTTCTTCCTCCTGGTAAAGAAATAAGAAGTTTTAGAAAAGCAAATTATGAAATATATTTAAGACTGAGGTGCTCTAAAAATCAAAGAAGTGGTGGCAGATTTTTTTTATGGATTTTTTTAATTCTTTGCACATGTGAAGGCCTTCATCCAAAGTGTAAAAAGAAAGCATATTTATTGCATCCACACTTTGGTTGCCATGGCAACAGGTGAAAATAGAAAGTTACCATATTTCACCTAATTTAGCTCTTTTCATAAGTAAAAATGACCGAAGGTTGTGAGCTTCACTGTATAAAGACCAAACAGTTTACCTACCTCTCAGCTCAACATGGTAAAGATACATCCTTAATCTTTCCAAAAATGCACTTGATACAAGTACAGTTAATTGTGAATGGAAGATTCCATTATTTCATATAGGGGTGTTTTGAGAAAAAGTCAATTTGGGAAATAGAGGTGGTTGCTGAAAATGTCAGAAGTCTGAAAGTGGCATATTTAGGAATGTTTTGCTTCCAAGATTGAAAGATAAGATGCTGGTCTGTAAGAATAAAGAAACAAAAGTTTTGGTATTTTTTGTACAGGGGAGCAGTGCTGCCAGAAACTTCATGCTTTTTGGTGGTTTTAATGTATATTTTTAGATCTTATATATGGAAAATAATGCTGGTTGATGACTTTCTACATGCTGAACAATGATGCTGATTGACAAAATATCAAGACAAAATATAATAAAGCAACTTACAAGTATAAAAACATAACTCTAAATTGTATAAACATGCATCACAAGCCAGTGTTGCCAGAAAAGTAGCATTAAAAGACCGAAACTCGTAAAAACAACTCAATTTACATAGTTGTGTGACAAAGTTGGCAGTGACATTGTATAGTGACACAATTGGCAATGACGCAGTTGGTAATAACAAAGTTGGCGACAACATAGTTGGCGATGACATAATTGGCGGTTACATAATTGGCAATCACATACTTGGCAGCAACAAATGTAGAACAAGTCTTTCAAAAAGGCATTAGCCATACATTTGCAATGACCTTCAAATTAAATAGAGCGTCTGTTAATATGCAGTTTATACACTAGATTTTGCATAACAAGTATACATTGCATGATAACATTTGGACATGCTGGAAAAGCATCTCAATTGAAGACTCGCAGGAAGATGCAACAATGCCAAAACATATTTGAAATTTCATTCACAGATAAAGTGTTTAAAATAAAATGGCCTCATTTCCCCCATAAAACAGCTCAAAACACTATATGTAAAGTTTACCCCCATGTTGTGGACATCTGTTACTTGCCTTGGCACAGAGTAGAGTATGCACAAAGTCTATACATAAAGATACTTCCATATCCGAAATAGTACATAGAGATAATTTCCATATCAGTATCTCAGATAGTACTTATAAATTATATGATTTGAACAGTGGATCATTTGGATTTCAGAGTATCGTCTCTGTATATAAGATCACACAGCAGACTTCTATAAAGTTAAAGGTAATAAACCTTAGTTACACTTTTTTTAGCATTCTCAAACATTAAACAAGAATTATGAATATTTTGAGATAAAATACAACTGTTCCAATATGTTGCCTGTTCATAGCAGTTGAACTTGATCTACATGTAAAGCAGTAAAGCTACAGGATTATCTGCTGGTACCACTTCCAAGTTCTTGTAGTACATTGGGCCGTATGCATATAACCTAGCATTTGCTTTTACTACCAATTTTCAAGCATTTACTGGAATCTGTATGAATAAAAATGAAGCAAAAGATTTTACTGGAAACTATTTGCTAAAGACTAAAATTATTTACTGTTCAATTTCCAGCATTTGCTAGAATATTAGTATTTGCTCTATTTGGTATGAATAAAAATGAGTAAATGCTTCAGATTTGCAGTATTAACTCGTAATTGTTCAAGGTTGGGTCGGGGCTACCTTGAAAAAAGAGAAGCAAATACTAATATGAAAAATATGAGCTTTTGTATATGGTTAGGCAGGAAAAGGTATGAACATGGAAGATGGATTGTCTAGGAATAAAATACAAGCAGTTGTACTGATTTTGGGGAAGGGAATGAGACGTAGATGGCCGATAATTTTTTGCAATATTGCTGAGACAGTAAAGGGCATCATGGCTGCAAAGCAGCAACTTGAGGTTCCGATTTCATTCTGTGTGGGTGTGTATCGTATACACAAGACAGACTATATTGTTATAAACCATTCGGCTGTGAAATCAATTGGAAGTAAAAAGCATTTAGGGCCTACTGCTATTTCAGCCAGTAAATGCTAAACAGTAAAACTTTATTTTATTCATACGAATTAAAGCATTTGCTTTTCCTTAATGCTTTTACTTCGAAGTAAATGTTTTTACTTTTTGCTTGTACTTCATAGCATTTGCTAATTTTTATTCATACGACCCAATGTACATGTAGTAGCAAGTATTTACCAGTCTGCATGTGTTGAGGACAGTGAGGAGTGATCACTATAGCCCAAGGTGCAAGCATGTATAGTGGGGATCTAATATAAACAGATGTCTGGGCCAGGGGATATAATGTCATATGAAGCACGATATGTGGCAGAGAAAACCCCCCCTCTTTTGTGTTGACTATTGTGTTCCCGGAATCTCAGGAATTCCTTTTAGGTTTCAAGGGGGATGGGTTAGGTTACAATAGTGTTGAGTGTGTATAAGGTATAGGGATAAGAGGGGGGTACCCCTCTGCCACATATCATGCTGGGTATATATAATGTAAACATAAACTCTCTGAGTCAGTGGTCAGCTTTTTTGAGCAGATGATCAATTCATTGAGCAATTGTATTTAGTTCAAAGAACATAAACTACTCCATTTTAACTCCTCTATAGGTGCCGTGTGTAAGGAATGCTAAACAATAAAAACAATAAGATATGACAATAATTTTGTAAAAAAATGCCAAATGAAAAAATAAATTTTCAAAAATATGTTAGTTTTATTCCTGAAATTTTAATATTTCACCATACATGCTTGATATAATGCCAACTTGTTGATGAAATATAGATGGGTAACAGGCAACAGTGTTGCAACTTTGTTTTATTTTGTATCCATTTATACTGTTATATTTTAAATACTGTAGTCCAGGTCCAAAAGAAAATGTTTGATATAAAAGGTCACCTACCAATTCCATGTACCGGTATCTTAACTATTACATAAAATCACATAAAATCATGTCTCTGGCAACACTGACTGCCTTTAATGCCATTTAAGTATTTGTTCTCTTCATATCAACATTCGTTTTATGTATTCTATTATAAATATGACAAAATTGTTATATAATTTGGCAATTAGGACTTTCTTTAATGTATACTATTTGGCCATTTGTTGCGTTTGTTTCCAGCCAAAGTGCTAACTTTCCGGCAACACAGTTTTCGCGTACTTAAAATACCAAAACATTTTATTCCATGTTTATGTAGGTTGGTATCTTATCTACCAGTTATGAAATTGGCATTATCCACAAAGTGCTACTTTCGGCTTTATGGCCCAATTCAATACCCCATGTTTCGCTATGAGAAAAAATGATGACAACACCCCTATTTGAAATAATGGTTTGATCCAAAATTGAACACACACATTACATTTTAAAATCATTTTCTGAAAGAGTAAACATGGTTGTGCAATATGTGTAAAAGAAAAACTTCTATTCTTTCCCCTTTAGATGTACCAGTGCTTCCAATTTACCTATATTTCATTACTTAAATAGTGTAAAAAATTGAAAAATTTGTTGGAAATCTTATTTTGGCCGTTACCATGGCAACAAACATCCAATATCATTTTTTTTTCTATTTTTGTGTTTCGTGTACCCATACCTACTCATACATGGAGTATTGCCAAAATCTATTTTTTGAAGTCTGCCACCTTTTTAAAAATATCTTTGATTTTTACAGCAACCCAGTCTTAATAGTGTACGTGTATGTATGTACTCTCATGTCATTTCTGTGGACGAAAAATCACTGCCAGAATTGGTCTCATCTCTCATGAGCGAGCCTGTGCCAGAACTCACTCTGTTTGATGAGATTATATTTACCTTTTTTTGACCCACCGAGTTGTGCCTGCATCAGTTGTTGTTTTTATCTTGTTTGCTCTACATAGTCGTTATCGCTTAGCGATAGACAGCCTATTATTTATTTTTTATGTATGTACATACACCATAGCTCTAGCTGCATGGGGACCAAAGTACCGGGTACGTGTACACGTGAAAGTGTGCATTTTGGAGGTACCTTAGGGAAGAATTTATCTGGGTGTAAAACAATAGTTGCAAGTCTTTGCCGCCCTCTAGATTTTCATGTCAAGATCTTACAGTGTATAGATTGTTGTACATGCACTACTTCAAAACATTTGTATACACTGTACATGTATATAGTTTTGTTAGGATGTTTTTTGGCCATTATTACTCTGTAAATCCGTCATTTATCTGAGTAAATCCTGTCTGGCTTAAAATTAATTAATTAATTAAATAATTAATCAATTAATTAATTGTTGGAAAGCTCAGAACTGTACATAATTAAATAAATAATTAAATAATTAATCAATTGTTGGAAAGCTCAGAACTGTACATAATTAAATAAATAATTAAATAATTAATCAATTGTTGGAAAGCTCAGAACTGTACATAATTAAATAAATAATTAAATAATTAATCAATTAATTAATTGTTGGAAAGCTCAGAACTGTACATAATTAAATAAATAATTAAATAATTAATCAATTAATTAATTGTTGGAAAGCTCAGAACTGTACAAAAATGTATTTTCTAGACAATTGACTTTTTATCAACTGAATTTGATATTTTTTATTTTATTTTTATTTTTTTTAAATTTATTTTTTTTGGGGAGGAGTGTTGGAGGGGGCTTTAGATTATGTATCAACATGAGCAACCCCAGGAAACATACCGTTACTTTCATGCAAGTGACTTGGTTGTGCCAGCTACATGTACAGGGCCTTGTACCTGTCCATGCACGCGATGTCAATGTCCATCTCCTTGTACTCGTTCATGTCCACGATGTCACCAGGCTTTAGTATGGGTGGCTCGTAATTTTCTGTTGGTGGTGGACGAGGAGTCAGGAAGACCGGCTTATCAATCTGCTTGCAGATAAAAAAAGAAAAATATAATAACAACCACAACAATAAGATTTACAAATTGGAACGCTTTAAGGTGAATACAGTCGACTCTCGTTAATAGGACGTTTAAGACAAGCTTTTTCGTAAGTTCTGACCAAAGTTTACACATTTCAATGTGGAAACCAAAAGGTTCTGAATTTGAGTCTGCAAGAATAAGTTAAAATAACCATGCTCTTCCTACCCCTCCCCCCCCCCTTCCCAACAGCCTTACCTCGGAATCATGTTTCATCTTCTTGCTTCGCCCCAATTTGTCATATTCTTCAGTCGAAAAGGAAATGACAAGCTTTTTTCTTTTTCCACCCTGTGGGAAATATTACAAAACCATTTCATATTACATGTACAAAAAATGGCACTAGGGTGCAACAATCTTTACTTTCACCTAATTAAGTTCTTCTTTTCCACAAGACTAATCTCAATCTCTTTAAAATAGTTTTAATTCTGTTAACAGGTTATAAAAAAGTGTGTAAGCCTTAATAATACAAATCTTACCTCATGGAATTGATGCTTAGTTTCCAATGTATTGGAATCCTGTATACCGGTAACAGTCACAGGGACTTCATCATCCTGTTTCTTCTGTGAATAAGAATTATGATTATAATTATGAGTGATTTGTGTAAAATTCTAACAGTGTTTCAAACTTTTTGTTTAAATTTACCTTTTTGTGTGTTCGGCCTTGTGTATGTTTTTGTATGTATGGTACACAACATTCATTGCAGCAAAGCAAGATAAAGTAAGAACTTCCAGTATGTAGTATACATATTAAATAATTGTTGACTGTGATGTGGGATATACCCCGTTCACACACCGTTTTAAATTCGCTTAAAACACTAGTTGAACTCGATTTGGTTAAAAGTTTTAGCTAAAACTATGTGTGAACGGTTTTAGTTTCAACAGAATCGGTTTTATCTCGCCGCTAAAACGGTGATTTAAAACACCTCGGAGGGAGAGTCTAGCTAAAACTGACCGTTTTATCTTTTTAGTACACTTCCTGTTTTAGCCGCCGCAGTTGACCTGGTGTTGCGTAAGCTCTTTTTGTGGCGCGCTTTTAGTGTAAACAAGCACGGTTGTTTACATGCTCCGGCAGCTAGCATGTTATGTGTAGCCACACGCCGCATACCCACGCGTGCCAGCCAGACGTGTAGACCATGTTGTGGTATTATTGGTCAGTCCAGTTCAGTACTTGACATGTGTAGCTTGCAACACTTGAGGCGCTTTCACACAGTCCAAAATCTCGGGGTTGGAACCGGTTCCAACCCCGAGATTTTTTTCAACCCTTTTCACACTACTAAAATTTCAACCCGGTTCCGACCTGGGTAGCATGCTCTAGCCGGATCGAAATCAACCCTGGTAGGGACCAGGGTTGAAAATCTCAATCCGGATTGAAATCGCATTTTTAGGCGTGAACCGTGTCGAAAATGATAGTGTGAACCGCCCCGGGTTGAGTTCGCTTACCGCCGATCCGTGTTGAGTTGTGGCGCGAAATCCTACGGAAATCGGACACGCGGTACAAAGGTCAATAAATAATCAGTTCTGCGATCGACGTGACACGTATGGATATCATGTACATTTACTGCACGTCACGCATGTTGTGCATATGCGCTACACGTGGTTCTTCACCAAACCCAAACACAACAGCAACAACACGCATCCAGGCATTTCTCTTCAATTTTGTTTGAAAATGGGTCCCAAAAAGACCGACAATAAAGCTGAAAGACAAAGAAAGGACAAAGAAGAAAGGCCATGTTGACGATTTGGTCGGACGATGCGGTTTAGTCGCAACTGGACGGCACGACAAGAAATAAGGTGTTCGCGAAAATGTCTGAGGATCTCGAAGGCGGCCGATTTCACCAATGTTAGGATTAATCCTAGGAAGAGTAACTCCTCCTAACTTGCAATAGATCCAATGCAAGTTAGGATGAGTTACTCATCCTAACTCGAGATAGGATTAATCCTAGCGTTTCGTGAAATCGGCCGAGCCAGTGCCGCATAAATTAACAAATTTGAGGCGGGATTATAAGCATTGTGGGATCGGAAAAATCATCACAGCGCGCCTTTTTTAATGCGATCCGTGTTGAGAAATGGGTAGTGTGAACGCACGGCAGCCCTAGCCGGATTGAACGTTACACGGTTCACTAGCGGTTGGTTCGCGGCATGAACAGTGTGAACGTTGCGTCTCCGTGATCCGTGTCGAAAACAACCCATGCTGAACCGGGTTGGAACCGGGTTGGTTTCAACACGGTTCGAAACTGAGATAGTGTGAAAACGCCTTTAGAGTGTGTAAGTTGACCTTGAGAACGTACATGTAGGAGACTTGACAAGATACCAAACTTCTGGGCACATCAAATAGGAGCTTCAACATGTAAAGCAAGTATTTTTCTGACTTTTATGTGCGAGACTTGCAAATGCTCATTGTGGTCGCAATTTAAATTGTGACTTGGGCAAATGTTGAATTGAAATCTTGGAATAATTTGTTTTTTGAATATTTAGCTTTTACAGAGATGATAAACTTCATATCAGGGTAGTTGTCAAGATTTTGAGCACTTTTGCTGCTTCAAACAATAACAATGCACAACTGACAATGGTATACACTATACCCTTAACTCCCGAGGGATATATCATACGTACCTTTGTGGTTTCAGTGACTGGAGGCTGATAATCAGGAGATCGTGAAGAATTTGCTTCTTCCAAAATCTGTGAAAGAAAAGGACTTCAACAAACTTTGAGTATTTGTGTGTTCCTGTGAGGACATGGGTGCGTTTGTTTAGCTCACCCGAGTCAACACGGGTTACCCCCGGGTCGTTCGTTTAGTTCTGACGTCATACTCGGGGGCTCACCCGGGTCAGCCACCACAGACCCTGCTCGGGGAGTAGAGTCACTGGTGAGAGACGTCCCACGCATGCGTTGTTAAGTTCAAGTAACAGACAAATAATGGCAGCCAGACAGTGGATATGTTCAATTAGCTTTATTGGGGGTCTAAATATTATTTAATGAGCTCATTGTGATTTTAGAAGCTGTTATGCCAGCCGGACATTCTTACAGTACTTGTTTGCGGCTGATGGGAAAGCAGTAAATCTCAAAGGAATAATCAGTCCGATTATGACGTTTTGTCAGTGGCTATCAGCCACGGCTGCAACCATCACGTGATGATTGTAATGGCCCGCGTTTGAGCGTTCGTTGACGGTTTTGACGGTGATGCACGTTTTTTGTAAAATAATTATGAATTTAACATCCATTTTTATGGTCGTTTCATGGTTGAGATCTTTGTAAAAAACAAAATGACTTTTCCGGTGCGAGACTTGCGAATGCTCATTGTGGTCCCAGTTTAACTTGAATTGTGACTTGGGCAAATGTTGAATTGAAATCATAGAATATTGTTTTCTTCGAGTATACAGCTTTCACAGAGATAAAACTTCATATCAGGGTAGTTGTCAGGATTTTGAGCACTTTTGCTGCTTCAAATAACTGACAAATGGTATACACTATACCTTTAACCCCCGAGGGATATAGCATACGTACCTTTGTGGTTTCAGTGACTGGAGACTGAACATCAGATCGTTGAGAATTTGCTTCTTCCAAAATCTGTGAAAGAAAAGGACTTCAACAAACTTTGAGTATTTGTGTGTCCCTGTGAGGACATGGGTGCGTTTGTTTAGCTCACCCGAGTCAACACGGGTTACCCCCGGGTCGTTCGTTTAGTTCTGACGTCATACTCGGGGGGCTCACCTGGGTCAGCCACCACAGACCCTGCTCGGGGAGTAGAGTCACTGGTGGAAGACGTCAAACGCATGCGTTGTTAAGTTCAAGTAACAGACAAATAATGGCAGCCAGACAGTGGATATGTTCAATTAGCTTTATTGGGGGTCTAAATATTAGTTAATTAGCTCATTGTGATTTTAGAAGCTGTTATGCCAGCCGGACATTCTTACAGTACTTGTTTGCGGCTGATGGGAAAGCAGTAAATCTCAAAGGAATAATCAGTCCGATTATGACGTTTTGTCAGTGGCTATCGGCCACGGCTGCAACCATCACGTGATGATTGTAATGGCCCGCGTTTGAGCGTTCGTTGACTGTTTTGACGGTGATGCAAGTTTTTTGTAAAATAATTATGAATTTAACATCCATTTTTATGGTCGTTTCATGGTTGAGATCTTTGTAAAAAACAAAATGACTTTTCCGGTGCGAGACTTGCGAATGCTCATTGTGGTCCCAGTTTAACTTGAATTGTGACTTGGGCAAATGTTGAATTGAAATCATAGAATATTGTTTTCTTTGAATATACAGCTTTCACAGAGATAAAACTTCATATCAGGGTAGTTGTCAGGATTTTGAGCACTTTTGCTGCTTCAAACAGTAAAAATGCACAAATAACTGACAAATGGTGAATTACACTATACCTTTAACCCCCGAGGGATATAGCATACGTACCTTTGTGGTTTCAGTGACTGGAGGCTGATAATCAGATCGTTGAGAATTTGCTTCTTCCAAAATCTGTTAAGGAAAAGGACTTTGAGTATTTGTGTGTCCCTGTGAGGGCATTCGATTATTTGATTATTAAAGGGATCGTATACGTTTGGTAATTGGAACCTACCGTTTGTTTCAGTTTCTAAAAATGCATTATACTATCCAAAGCTGCTGTACTTCTCACCAATTAAGTTTTTATTGCCGTTGATTTTTGGAGTAATTACTAAACGTATACGATCCCTTTAATATACAATCGCTACATCTATTTATCCTCACTTAACCAGTTCGCGCCGGATGACGTATATAAACGCAAACATTTCCCCAAATTCAAAACGGATGACGCATAAACACGCCAAGTTCAAGTTCGGAAATGTATGTCAGCAGCGCGCAAGGCCGGAAATGCGTGGGTGTGCTTCCCGGCACTATCAGCCTGAACCCGCTTCGGATCGAGTTTCGTTAAAAATAATCACGCCAGTCGGCTCGGCGATGTTAAAATAATCCCGGCGCGAACTGGTTAAAGGTAGGATACACCATTTGCAGATATCCAAAATATTTACTACCGAATTATTAAGAAATATCTTACTCATTTGAAAGTAAATAGAGATTATAAGCATCCAGCAAAATTATTGCGCTAGATATCCTGTAATTATTCCGAAAAATTGAATTTTATAAAGAAAAATTAACAATAACATAAGAAATAACATAAGAATAACTGCTCGACGCCGGTTGAAAACAAATGCTGTTTTTCGTGCTTTTCTCGGCATCATGGATGCCTGAGAAAAGCACGAAAAACTGTAAAACTTCAGAGAGGTCAGTTAAACGATATTTAATATAAAATACAACCCCCCAAATCTACCCATTCATGATAATTCAAGCAATTACCAATGGTGTATCCTACCTTTGAACGATTTTCTACAATCTGCAAGCTGTTAACAAGTTGATGGTCAAGCTCGGCCTCCTTCATCTGCAGACTTGATGACGACATGATGTCGCTGGGTTGGACAGAACGGTTAAGGATGTGGCTGTGGAAATGTTGATCTGTGGAGTGGTAAACCAAGGAAAAGCATTAACAGCAGTAAATATTACTGAGGGAATAAAATATGTGCTTAGCCGGTTGTTACCAAACTACATTTAACCAGTTCGTCTTGGATGATGTACATACACGAAAAGGTTTTTTTTCCGAATTCAAAACAGATGACGGATAAACACATCACGGGCAAGGCGGGCAATATCTGTCAGCGACCGGCTCGTAGTGAGCGAGGCTGGAAATATACATGGACTGTAGTGCTACCCACTGCTGCCAGCCTTAACCCGTTTGTGTCCAGTCAATGTCAAAATAATCCCGGCATTAGACTGACAAGAATGATTATCTGCATTCACCGCTTTTAAATGTACTTGTTTAAAATATGTGCCAAGCACATACTTTTATTTACCTTTCGGTTAAAAAGTGAAAACAAATGAGAAATTGTACATTTCCAACCATATTGTTCAATGATTTTACTATATGTTTTGTGTAACACCCCAACCTCGTTACCATGGCTACGGTCTTGCTGTGCCATGTTTTCCCACCATGTCTTGTGCAATCCAAACCCCTGGAATTGTCTTTATTGTGAGGATGACGCTTGCAAAGTAATTCAGGAATGTCATCTTTTTATCGTGATGCGAAACCTCCTTCGAAACTTGTTGTAGTCTACGGTTAAACCCTTCAGCTCCATTTGTGTAGGGCCTCTAATGAACTGGAAAGTTAGCGGATCTGAGAAGCCTTTTTGCAATGTTCTTGCTTCTGGATTTCAGACAGTGCTATTCACGACTCGAGTGGCCAGCAGATTTTCCCGTTGCAATCATTTCCCAGTTTTCAGACTTCAACTCAAGCAGTTTTTCCTCAAACTCTTTCTGGTCTTCACAATCTAACAATCTATCAGGCCCTGCTAATGCCTGCTTGAAATCTGCAGTATTCTCTTTTGGAATGCGTAGATCGTGCCTCGGGTAGTCCTTAAAATTACGCTGAAAATGATTGCAGCATCAAAGCAAGTTTCCATACGGCTTCCAGGCTTTCCACAGGGCGACTTCATCATCAGTGATGATCGTCACCTTGAACTTTTTGCTCTTGATTGCAGGAGTGGCATGAGCAATATCTTCGACAATACATGTAAGTGCATGAACCCTTGAATCTTTTCTTTCATGTAAGGCAACAGCCAGCATCACCCATGGGTGATCCTCATCTTTATTTAAAAGTGACTTGTCCATGATTGTGGTTGTGGTGACGTAGAAATCCTGCTTCCCAAATGTTGTCTGTCTGCAGGACTGTTCCATTTTCAATAAATCTGGAATTGGCTTTCATATAGGGAGTCTGGAACACTAACGTGATTCCATGTGTTCCATATGTTGCCCTATTGTAACGTTTGTGCCAGTTGGCCAATAGGGGGCACTATAGAGCGATTCCATGGTGTAATTGCCTGGTGCTCCCTGACGGTACGCCCGGGAAACCAGTTCTAGATAGCGCATACGCCGAACCGGTTTGGACCAGTTTCGAGTGCCGCGTTGTAACGGGCAGCTTCATGTCAGTGTTTTGACCGAAGGATTAGTGTGAATAAACGGCCTAAGAATCACCGAAATCACAGAATATACCTGTCCGAGTTTCCTTCCTGTGTGTGTGTCGACCCCAGAGAACGGTTTTCGTTACACAATAATGGCACTCTCATGTACATGTAACCCTTTGTTGTAATCTAATATCTCTTGCAAGGGATCACTAGTCTTGCTGTTGAACCTGATGTTGTAGATGGACTGAACAGTTGGTTGCTGGCATGGATTATCACACAGTGGGTCTTTGTTCTCTGCATTGTGAAGGGCCGAACCTGGCTTTTGATGCAACACGTCATTCCTTATTCTATTGCAGCTGCTCTGTGCAAGCCTCCCAAGAAAAGGTTTCTCACTTTTCTTTGCATTTTCATGCTTCTGTGGCACAAAATCAACAGACGTGGCATTTGCTGGAAGATTATATTGCAGAAATGCAACATTGTTAACAGCACTGCCGTCCTTGCCTGACATCCAGTTGATCTGTCGTCTAAGACCGTACTTGGGTATGGCATAGGTATGCCAGTGTAAAAAAATTCACCATCGTGTAGCACATAGTCTGCCAACTTCTCAACGATGTTGATATGCTTCCACCTCCCTTCAACTTCTTTGACTACCCAACGGTAATGCCTGAGTTCCCTCGTTTACGCCCCATTCCCATCTGACACAAGATCTGCACGATGCACATGGTTCAAATCTACCAAAAATACAGCATCTTGCCAAGGGTCTATCAGTACACTTTTCTTCCTCGATAGAATCATACAGAAAAAGTGTGCAAACTTTCTGCATACTGTATGGAACCTTGTTTCGCAGTTCTAGTACAGGAATTTCTTTCCGTCCACCCCAGTATGGCCCTTTCAGGCCCGTACGCAGGATGTTTTATGGGTGGGGGGTGGGGGTGCGAATTTTTGTTGACATTATCTTCCAAGCCAAGTATATTTTTGTTTGCCAGTACTGTTATTTATACATCAAAATACCATTATTTACCCCGGAAAATGTGGACCTTTTGGTAACCGTCGCACCCCCGACCCCCCCCCCCCCCCTGCGTACGGGCCTGCCTTTATTGAAAACATAAGATAACTGCTCTGTCACATTACCAGCAGTGTCATCACTGGAAGCCACAATGCAAGTGGCATCATCATGTGAGAGGTCCTGAAGACCTGAAGGGGACAGACAATTGTCAAGACCTACATGTATACATATGTAGCCGCTGAATGGGATCCTGATGCATTGAAGATAAAGGAAGACCCAGAGGACTTGAAGGGGATTGATGATCATGGGGTATTGAAAGTGAAGTTGAATCATAATTGTTACTTTGATCTGTGGCCTTGAGGACTAAGGGCAAATTTCATAGAGCTGCTTAAGCACAAAATGTTGCTTAAAGGTAGTATACACCATTGGTAATTGCTTGAATTATCATGAATGGGTAGATTTGGGGGGTTGTATTTCATAGTAAATATCGTTTAACTGACTTTTCCGAAGTTTTACAATCATGGATGCCGAGAAAAGCACGAAAAACAGCGTTTGTTTTCAACCGGGGTCGAGCAGTTATTCTTATGTTATCTTTGTTTTTTCGCTCTCGCCGTCCGGCGAGAGCGAATTTTTCTTTATAAAATTCATTTTTTTTTGAATAATTACAGGATATCTAGCGCAATCCTTTTGCTGAATGCCTAGAATCATTATTTACTTTCAATTGAGTAAGGTATTTCTTAATAATTCAGTAGTAAATATTTTCGATATCTGCAAATGGTGTATACTACCTTTAAGCACGAAAACCCTTGCTTGGTAAATCAGGTTAGGAGCCAAAATTCCATGCGATTGTTATGCTAAGCTAACAACAGCTATTAAGTACCAATCACAAACAATATACATATCATGGAGTTATGGCTGGTAAGCTGGCTTTACTAAGCAAGAATGTTTTGTGCTTAAGCAATTATTATGCTTATAAGCAGCTCTATGAAATTGGCCCCAGATGGTGAGGAAGAATGCTCACTGTTACTCTCATCCAGTGGATAAACTCTTCGTATCTTGGGGCTGTGTGAAGGCATACAATCACTGTCAGAAGTCAGAGAGTCTGTGTGACGGGAGCTAAAATTTAAACGGAGAACAATATAATGTATTAGTCTAAAACATAAATTTGATTCATTGGTGCAGTGTCGCCATAACCATTTGTGTGAATTTTCAAAATGAAAACCAGGAGCCAATTCCATAAAAGCATTCTAAGCCTAGTTGGTTGCTAACTTCCTTTCTATCTCTAGTTCCTTGCTAAATCTATTCCATAAAACCATTATACGCTTAGCAAGGTTCCTAGTTGCTTGCTAAAATTAGAATAGGTTTGGGGTATGTCTAAATCCTTAGCACCATTCTAAGTCACTTTCAATCTTTTATCTTTTGGGAATTTGTATTGACATCTTATGCGCACTAGTCAAGGATAACCTTAAACTCCTCATAGCGTTCTGCAAGGAACAGATTTTCCTGAGTCGAGTAATTAGGCTTTTTTCCCCCTTTTTGGAGTTGAAACACCCTCTGAATTAGCCATTTCTGAAACATGTGCTTAGGCTGATTAATGTACATACCCTAAATAGGGTACAGAAGCATGCATTGACAATACAACCCACAGCATGACCTGATTTGAACTCTTTCCCTAGTGTTAACTCAAACTGACCATTGTACTTTGGCGATTATGCAAACCCCACATCATTCTATAGCAAGCTGCAAGCAAGCAACTAGTAAGAATATTTCATAGAACGGTGTTATGGAATGCGATTTAGTTGATTGCTAGCAAGCAACCAACTAGGCATTTGGAATCTTGCTAAAACCTAGTAATATACTAAGTTAGAATGCTTTTATGGAATTGGGCCCAGGCTACCAGAAAACCAGAAAACCAGGCATTGAAAATCCAAACTGTTTGGATTTGTCCAGAAGCAACTTTGAGGCCTCAGCAATGTTCGAGTTGACTTCTTGCCATGCTTTTTCTCTTCGGATAGGCTGAAATTTACAGGGATATGCAATGTGATTATTATAAAGGAATCTTTGGAAATGCACATTTGTGTCGCTATACTTTTTTTCCTCTTTTCAATTTGCCATTTTCAATGCCATTTTGATGCCTTGGTTTTTAATGCTCAATGCAAATTGAGCAAAAGTGGAATGTCAGTTTAACTTCAGTATGAAACCCCTATACATATGTCAGAAGTCAATCTGTTCACAGATCTGCATGTTGGACAATGGTCCTGTCCTTGATGAGGTACATTGTAAGTTAACAAAAAATATCAATCTTAAATAAATTTGCAGACGTGATTTTCAATGCCAGTTGCAATTTACAGTGCTGTATGATAGGGCCGAACAAAAAAATTGCTTTTTCTTGATGGACTTGACAAAATTGACAAATTTTAAGAAAAATAGCTTCTATATACCTCCCAAAAGTGATGGCTAACTTTTTGTATAGCACTTTTGTTTAAAATGGCCGCCAATGCCATTTTGAAATACATAAAAAGTGATATCTCTGGAACCAGATGAGCCATAACGATGAATGAGGTGTCATTCCCCATTATTTCTGGCATTACAAATCTGCTAGAATGGTATTCATCACGTTTCGGGACCACTGTGACCTCAAAATCCAACATGGCATCTGGAAGCCATCTTGAAAAACAATAAATTGTTATATCTCTGGCACCAAATGAGCTAAAAAGACACGTAAGGTGTCATATTTTCTATTAATTCTGGCATTACAAATCTATTGGAATGATTATATTGACATTCAGGGACTACCATGGTCTCCAGTTTCTAGATGACTGCAGTCCGCCATCTTTGAAAACGTCAAACTGCAATTATGATCTCTGCCATCAGACGATCGTGGTACAGGCAAATGAGGTGACATTCCCTTCAATTTCGGCACTACCAAACATTTTGGAGAGTTTGTTTTTAGTTTTACATGTATTTTTATCTCTATACTTTCGGAAATAAATTGACAATTTGTTTTAAATAACACATATTTGAAATTGTATGTACTCATGAAATTATTTTACTTGAATGATTTCTATGTTTGTATCTATAGCTAATTCAAGACTTACCGGTATACTTCATAAACGGTGATGATCACCGGATTATTTTAGTCACGTACAACTATTGTACGGTGACTAAAACAGAGAAGTGCGCGTGTGGATAAACTCCCGAGATCATCGCAATTCAGTAAGAAAATAATCGGCTGTTTATCCAGCCGTGTACAAGTTCCTGCTTAGCCGATGTTTAGTGGTCTAGCCGTACATCATTTTATTCACAGCGGATTATGTTCAATAAAAGGGCAAATCTATCTTCGAAAACAGGCATACCGGTATATCGCTTTGCTCTGATGATCAGCTCAGTTGACACTAGTGGGAGGGTCGCCATGTCTAAAAAAACGTGCTGATAATTTTACTCATGACCAGAAAATGGGTCTCATTAAGTGTGTAAAAGGTAGGAAAACAGTTCTTCCTGTGCTATTGCAATGATACGCAGCAGATTCATGGCCATACGTCCGTCCCACAAGCAAGCCAATAGAAAAATGGTAACTTGTACACACAAGGGAAAATCACCATTTGTGAATTTGGCCCAATAAGTCTTGATTTAGCTATAGATACAAACACAGAAATCATTCAAGTAATATAATTTCATGAAGTACATACAATTTCAAATATGTGACCTGCTCCCACATTATTGTTATTGTGAGATATTGTTATTTCAATTTAGTACACATCGTCAGCTTTCATTTGGTACCAAAACCACCTTTATACCATACATAATTCCAATTTTATGAGGATTTTATTTCGATGCATTTGGGAGATAAATTAACACTCCTAGGACACAGTTTGTCTCAATACATGCATGATTTTTGTACTTTCTCATCAATAAAGTTGATTTTGTTTAACCTAGCTGAGGGTTTAAGTATACATATTAAAGAATAAAAAAATTACGAAAAACAAAAATCGATGTCCACCAGATTTTTCACCCCATTTCAACTTCAATGAGCTGTATCTCGAAATAGCCTGTGCGACTTATGTCGGGTTTCGTAGAAACGGGTCACATATGCAATTTGTTGTTTTTCAAGATGGCTTTCAGACGCCATGTTGGATTTTAAGGTCACAGTGGTCCCGAAACGTGATGAATACCATTCTAGCAGATTTATAATGCCAGAAATAGTGGGAAATGACACCTCATTCATCGTTATGGCTCAGCTGGTTCCAGAGATATCACTTTTTATGTATTTCAAAATGGCGTCAGCGGCCATTTTGAAAAACGTGCTATAAAAGTGTTAGCCATCACTTTGGGAGGGAACAAAATATTATTAGGAGGGAACGAAATATTATTAGGAAATAACGAAATACATTTTTATTGTGACATGTATCATGTCATGCTAAAAAAGTTATCTATGTTCAGTATTTAAATAAACCCAAAATTCACTGACACTTACTTGATAAGAGAAGCATGCACTTCACTTTCATCAGTACTGGATATGATGTTACTTTCTTCAGTACAACTTTCTTCCTGGAATGGGAAATGATCAGTCGCCACTGTGCGGTTTATGGCATAATTAAAGTGCTGCCCGTGTTTTATGAATATGACACTTGTTTGGGGTAGGTTGTCTTGCCTGTGAGATGATAGAACAAGTTTGGTGACCCTGCTACTATTCTCCTCAACAACTATTATTTGCAGATCGAAGGCCTGGCTGAGGATGTTAAGGACAAGGTCCACCGAGTCACTGCCATAATCCCCCGTCTGTGCCCAGTTCTTTAGCTGGGCAAGGGTATCCTCTGCACTCATAGCAGAATATGGCTTGTAGTCCTCTGCATGCTGACGAAACTCTTCAAGCACCATGCATTTGATATTTTCCTTTGATATAGTAGATGGCTGTGATGATGATGCATGTAAACCCCCCTGAAAAGCATGAACTATACACAGTCCATCTTTAGCCACCTCCACCTCCGTCAAACTACTGGCAAGTAGAAAGTCTTTCAGTGTCTTGTACCTGTAAATATAAAAAATCAATATTGACAAGAAGGCCAACATAATGCAACCCTTTTTTTTTTTTATTCTCCAATGTACCATTTACTTTAACCAGTTCGCGCCGGGATTATTTTAACATCGCCGAGCCGACGGGCGGGATTATTTTTAACGAAACTCGAACCGAAGCGTGTTCAGGCCTATAGTGCTGGGTAGCACACCCACGCATTTCCGGCCTTGCGCGCTGCTGACATACATTTCCGAACTTGAACTTGGCGTATATATTCGTCATCCGTTTTGAATTTGGGGAAATTTTTGCGTTTATATTCGTCATCCGGCGCGAACTGGTTAAAGGGAATATTAGACTGGTTTGATTTTGAGAAAATATGACTGCATGAGGCATTTTTGAGGAAAAGCAAACAAATAGGTGATTCTGAACGGTAATTTTGTGCTGAATCTGAATATCTTGTTTGTGTTTCTCAAAATTGCCTAATTAGGTCAGTAATTAAGGTCAAAGGTCAGTAAGTGCAAATTTCATTTTTTCACAAGAAATGGTTTATTTTCCCTTTTGTATGCAATGGTGTAAATAATTTTGCAATTTCTCTTATAATAAATCGCGCACAGCATATCAAAATATCTAAAATAATATAAATTGTTAAAGAATTATTCACTTCTTTTGCAAATATCTCCGTAACCATTGGACTTTCTCTTTTTCTCCACAGGTTGAGTTTGTTCCTGATTTTCACACCTAAGTGCACTTTTCATCAGTGTTATCTGGCTGATTTACATTGTTTTTGGTATTGAAGGACAGGAATATGATATTTGGTTTCATACATTATTATAATTAGGACGGTAATTAGAGCCAAGGGTCAATTAGTGCAGAATACCCAATTTTGAGGGAATTCCTTTTATGTCCATTTTTGGTTTGGAGAGAGGGATGGCACTATCCCATTCAGTGACACTTTTACTCTGTGACCTGTGTGGCTTAAAAAATGAATTTTAAGCATGACTTAGGCCTAGTCTTTGCCGGTTATGTCCGATTGAAATGTAGGTGGGCGGACATAAGAGATTGAGTGACTATGATAGGTGGAATAATCAAACACTCTAAATAAAGATTGGTTGAAAATAACCAATATATTTGTCGATTTCAACCAATCCAGTTGGTAGATATGTGGATAACCAAAATATTGGTTCAAATAACCAATCTGAAAATTGGTTACCTATTTAACCAATCCATATTGGTTATAACACTAACCAATGCAATGTTGGTTAACTCCAACCAATTTGTATTGGTTACCACGTAACCAATCCATATTGGTTATAGCACTAACCAATATATAATGGTTAGGCTACAACCAATATGTATTGGTTCCTACGTGGACAAATTACGTACGTAATGAAATAATACCAATGGAATTAATTTATTACACATTGCAATTACGCATACATACAATTACGCATAATAACCTAGATATTACCTACATAGCACTTACTACAAACTTAGTTATTGCCGTTGTTAGTTTTATAGTTCGCTTTTTTGTCCACGACTAAGTCACAGCTAGTTTTTTATGAACAATGTCAAAATTTGAATACGAATGAAATTTAATGTGAATTGTTTACTATGTTTGCACAAAAATCTATATTCAATCATGGAATCGTTTGAATAATTACATATTATGGTAAAACAAATGCATTTTGGTATAAATACTACAATTTAACATCGACTATTGTCAAAACAAATTTCCTCACTTCTGATTGGTCAGTTGCTGTAGGTACATTTCCTACAAGCTCAACCAAATATGACTGGTTGAAGAACAACCAATCTATTGGCAATAGATTGGTTAATACAGGCTCAACCAATATGACTAGTTAAAGGACAACCAATATATTGGTTATGATTAACCAATAGATTGGTTGATACCTTAGTTGCAAGCTCAACCAATATAACTGGTTGAAGGACAACCAATATATTGGTTTAAATGACCAATAGATTGGTTGATACCTTCAACCAATATGACTGTTTGACGGACATCCAACGCATTGGTTACGCTTTAACCAACACATTGGTTAAAAACAACCAATATTGGGTCAACCAATTAGATTGGTTGGTCTTTTAACCAAACTGTTTTTAGAGTGAATGTCATTGGTGGTGCGAGCATGCAGAGGATTATGTTCGCAAATCCTCTTGCTAGCAATATAACATACTTTCGTACCTTGCTGTTTGGCCACACTTCAGTTGCAAATAGGTGATTCAAAAAAGAATCGAGGCTGACTCGTGGACAAGTTGTGGCTGGGATTGGGTATAGTCCAATCATTTAAGTTTGGTTTGAGCCATATGGTTTTTTTTAGTCGGTTTCAAATTGTTCGTCCAGTAGGGAGAGCAATATGTTGAGGGTTTCGTCTGGTTCAATTTGTTGTTCAAAAAAGCCAGAGTCTGTTGGGAGTGGTTCGAGCTTTTGATTTTGCTGTGGTAGTTTAGCTCTTATTAGTTTCTCCCGAATGTTTTGGGCTTTTTTGAAGGCAATGAATGGAGGTTTCGGAAATAGTTCCGAAAGTATTTGATTGCCTTGGATTAAGTTCCAGTGTTTGTTTAAGTTCCATTATTGTTTAATTTTCTGGAGAAAGAACTTATTTCCGAATTGGAAACAGTTGCGGCCAAGAATGAGTTTTATAAGTTTTGGGGTGTAAAGTCGAGGGTGGTTTTGTGATCGGATGGTTATGGTTTGTGTTTTCGAGGGCATTGCAAACGCATTTGATTGCTTCCGTCTACCGGACATTTGTGTACATAGAAACAAAATCGATACTTGTAATTAAGACATCTTGTGGAAATTGTCTTTCTTCCAGTTTGCGCAAAATGTCTGCTGTGTCGCGGACATATGTGGGCTGTGCGGTTATTATGGGAAGAAGAAAATAGTCTATGTATTCTGAAATGTTGGCCGTAGGGCTGGTACATCCACTTATAATTGGTTGTCCAACAAAATGTTCTCCCGGTGGCAGAGTTTTGTGTATTTTGGGGAGAAAATACATGGTTGGACATGTTTGACAGTTTTGTGGAAGTAGGTCGAGTATCGTTGTCAATGTGTTTGTTGTTTCTCATTTCAATTAGTGTGTTGTGAACCAACATAATAGTTTGTGGGGTAATGTCTTGGTCCAGTTGGGTATAATGATGGGACTCAAGGTGGTGGTAACCCACTTGTAGATAGTCTGAGTGGTTCATGATGCAGATGCCTCTGCCTTTGTCATATGGTTTGACTACGATGTCAGGATTGTTTTTAAGTTTGTTTATGGCCGATAGTTCTTGTGCATGTGGTCATGTTTTCTTCCGATTCCTTAGCCTGATGTGGGCCAGTTCGTATCTTTTGGCTTCCAAATATTCTTCTAGTGTTGCACTAGGGGATGATTTTGGTTGCCAGTTTGATGGTGGTTTGAAAGGATGTTTTTTGGAGCGTTTGTTACGCATTAAGAATGCAATTCTTAGTCTTCGATTGAAGGTATTTATGTCACTTGCAAGTAAAATGCGGTTTGGTTTAGCAGGAGTGGGTACGAAGTTTAAACCTTTTCTTAAAGCAATTATTTCAGTTTGCGATAGTGTTGCTTTGGATAGGTTCGTTATGAAAGATTGACATTGTTCTGCTAGTGAGCGCAAATGATTGGAGTTGGGTCTTTTGGTTTTCGATTTGCATTTGCTAGAGAAATGGTTAGATTTCGATTGACTTAGGGATCTCTTGGCTTCTTTGTTGAGTTTTCTTCTCGCCATGGTAGTTGAAAGATTTGTAGTTTGAATATAACGGATAAGGTATAGGGTGGGTTATATTCAAGTTTATTTATTATAATTATTATATTATAGTGGCAAGATGACGGATTTATCTCTTTTGAGAAGGTGTGGTGGTCCTGAAAAGGACCGTTTGGTTTTGTGGTTAGAGATCGACTAGTGTTGTCGGTTTTCTTTGATGCCTATTGTTGGTTGATAGGGTCTTGGGAAGAAGCTCAGGAGTTGTTTAGCAGTGGGATGATCAGTGACCCTGGAAGTCTTGAGCAAGCATTTCTTGGGCTGAGCGCCTGGCGTTGGTCAGCTGGGCCGCAGTGATGGGTATAGTTGATAGTATTTTTCCAGCGTAATTCTTGTGAAGAGCAGCGATGTTCTTTTCTGGAGATTGCTTCAGCGATTATGGAATGACCCCTGGAATTTTAGAGATTGGTGTGGACGTGGTGGCCGTATGTTTACCTCGACATAGGGTGGTGGTGTGCTAGTCTCGATTGACCGGGAAAGGAGTCGTATTTGGCGGGTGATGTGTTCCTTGACAGATGTCAAAATGTTGACGTTGACTGCAAGGAGTTTCACCAGTTTGAAGTTTTCCTCGGATAATTTGGGTGAGACCGTGGTTGGTGTGGTTCTTGATGTGGACGGGCCAAAGTCTAGTTGACAGGATAGAAGAAGTAACTCATCGTCGCTTGGAATGCTGTTTGGGGACCGTTGACCGCACGGGATGCTGGATGAAATAGAGCTAGATGAAGATGGTGGAGGCTGGCTGGACTTGCTCTTCTTGTGTGAGTTGGACTTGCTAAACTTGATGCCACCGTGCAACCGGTTTATTAATCTGTTGGTGCGCCCACTATTTGATAGGAACTTCACAGAAGTTGCCGATACAACCAAATTTGTAGGGGGGGGGGGGGGTCATAAATTTACCTGTTGCATGTTCATTATGTATGCCTATCCATATCCACATAGGACTACTATCATTATACAGTATACTGCTGGGCTTTGTTTTGTATTACTAGTGCATTTATTACTACATTTTCATTGCCGGTCTCGGCACCGAGACCCGAGACCAGACATCCGAGACCAAGACCGAGTCATTAAGATTCGAAACCAAGACCGGCTAGCCGAGACCGAGACCAGGCCTCAAGACCAATCTCGAGACCGAGACCGGTCTCGAGTACTACATCACTGCTTCAGACAGTGGGTATAGGGATTCCCACCCTGTAGATTTAACAAAAGCATGTGAGGTATGGTATATAGGGGCCTACTACAGCACCAGCATTTTGTAGGGATGCACAAAAATGAAATTTCCTAATAATTTGTACTAATTGACCTTTGGCTCTAATTACCGTCCTAATTATAATAATTTATGAAACCAAATACCATATTCCTGTCCCTCGGTACCCAAAATAATGTAAATCAGCCAGAGAACACCGATCAAACGTGCATAGGTTTGAAAAACAGCCTGTAGAAACTCATCCCGTGGTGAAAAAGAGAAAGTCCAATGGTTAAGGAGATATTGTCAAAAGAAGTGAATAATTCTTTAACAATTTCCATTCATTTCGATATTTTGACATGCTGTGTATGATTTATTAAAAAAGGAATTGCAAAATTTTCAACATCATAGTATTTAGAAGGTAAAATAAACAATTTCTTGTGAAAAACTGAAATTTGCACTTAATGACCTTTGACCTTAATTACTGACCTAATTAGGCAATTTTGAGAAACACAAACAAGATATTCATATTCAGCACAAAATTATCTTTCAGAATCACCTATTTGTTTGCTTTTCCTCAAAAATGCCTTATGCAACTTAAATAGGCACATTTCTGGATTTTTTGCCTAGACTATATATGCATTTGTTTTTGCTTTAATGTCCAGAAATGGATGGATTTGCAGGTTACTTTTTTATGTCAAATATCAATGTCATTTTTGTTTTAAATGCTGTTCTGGTAGTCTGGTTCCATGACCCTACTTTAGATAAAACAGATCAATTTATAGACATCGGTGAATTGTCAGGACAGGGGAACCAGTCTACCAGGCTTGCACCTTCACAGATGTGTAACCAATTGCAAACAACATGTGGACTAGCTATATTTTTTAAATTGGGGACAGTATTTTAAAAGAAATTTAAGATTTTCCCAACGATTCCTGGCCCACCTTCATTTTACACATACCCAGTGTCCATAGACAGTTGTGTGTTACTCTGATTCATGCTTCTTTACATCCAGTCTCTCCTTAGTGAACAAAAAAACACCTGCATGAAAAGAAAAATCATTTCGGTCAGTGTAAAAAATACTGTATTTTTCCAGAGCTCTTTGTCAGATTGGTCAAAAATTTTGCAGAGCTACATTTTCAATTTCCAGAGCTCTTTTTCTTGTTTCCAGGGCTCCTTACAATATGTATAATGATTGCATTTGTATAAATAACAAAGGAGTGAAGAAGGTTGCTGAAAAAAAAAAACCTTCGCGTGTGACTTAATTAACAGGCAAATCTAAACATAAATCCCAGCCCCCTGTATGTGTACCCCAGCCTCGTCCAAAACGACAGCGCTGTCTAGCCCATCAGTTGTCCTTCCACAACCAATTCCCCTATCTACGATTTGACTTGTCTCAACGGACGACTTGTCTTCCCATTTGACCACAAAACGGTCGGGTGGTGTGAACGGTCGGGTGGTGTGAACGGTCGGGTGGTGTGAACGGTCGGGTGGTGTGAACGGTCGGGTGGTGTGAACGGTCGGGTGGTGTGAACGGTCGGGTGGTGTGAACGGTCGGGTGGTGTGAACGGTCGGGTGGTGTGAACGGTCGGGTGGTGTGAACGGTCGGGTGGTGTGAACGGTCGGGTGGTGTGAACGGTCGGGTGGTGTGAACGGTCGGGTGGTGTGAACGCTCGGGTGGTGTGAACGCTCGGGTGGTGTGAACGCTCGGGTGGTGTGAACGCTCGGGTGGTGTGAACGCTCGGGTGGTGTGAACGCTCGGGTGGTGTGAACGCTCGGGTGGTGTGAACGCTCGGGTGGTGTGAACGCTCGGGTGGTGTGAACGCTCGGGTGGTGTGAACGCTCGGGTGGTGTGAACGCTCGGGTGGTGTGAACGCTCGGGTGGTGTGAACGCTCGGGTGGTGTGAACGCTCGGGTGGTGTGAACGCTCGGGTGGTGTGAACGCTCGGGTGGTGTGAACGCTCGGGTGGTGTGAACGCTCGGGTGGTGTGAACGCTCGGGTGGTGTGAACGCTCGGGTGGTGTGAACGCTCGGGTGGTGTGAACGCTCGGGTGGTCTGAACGCTCGGGTGGTCTGAACGCTCGGGTGGTGTGAACGCTCGGGTGGTCTGAACGCTCGGGTGGTCTGAACGCTCGGGTGGTCTGAACGCTCGGGTGGTCTGAACGCTCGGGTGGTCTGAACGCTCGGGTGGTCTGAACGCTCGGGTGGTCTGAACGCTCGGGTGGTCTGAACGCTCGGGTGGTCTGAACGCTCGGGTGGTCTGAACGCTCGGGTGGTCTGAACGCTCGGGTGGTCTGAACGCTCGGGTGGTCTGAACGCTCGGGTGGTCTGAACGCTCGGGTGGTCTGAACGCTCGGGTGGTCTGAACGCTCGGGTGGTCTGAACGCTCGGGTGGTCTGAACGCTCGGGTGGTCTGAACGCTCGGGTGGTCTGAACGCTCGGGTGGTCTGAACGCTCGGGTGGTCTGAACGCTCGGGTGGTCTGAACGCTCGGGTGGTCTGAACGCTCGGGTGGTCTGAACGCTCGGGTGGTCTGAACGCTCGGGTGGTCTGAACGCTCGGGTGGTCTGAACGCTCGGGTGGTCTGAACGCTCGGGTGGTCTGAACGCTCGGGTGGTCTGAACCACTGAAACACTGTGATTGGGAAATTTTGTGAAAAGAAATACAAAAGGTAATTTACCATTACCATTTTGCGCGAAAACTTTCCAACCTGTGTGAAAAGGTTCTAAACATTTACAACTTTTGTGAAAGGGTTTGAAAATATTTTCCCACTTTTGTGAGAAAGTTTTCCCACTTTGGGGAAATGTTGAAATGAAAATGACTTCACTGGGAAGAGAAAAAGGTGAACAGATTTTCTCATTATTAGGTTTACTTTTAATTCTCGTGTCGACATCACAAATTGACCCACATAACATCCGCCATCCAAGGATACTTGGCAAGATTATTTAGCTTCGCTGTATGCGAATAACAATCGGCAGCGTCACATATGAAAACCATGTCAGATTATAGTAATTCAAGGCAGAAATACAGATACAAATGTCACAAGTTGTCTGGAAAAACGGTGCATAAACGTCAATTTTTGCATGTCGACTTTTCCCCCAAGATTCAACGTGCTAAATAGCCTGTACATGTAAATCACATAAGGGGAGCATCGTATTGCAAAATTGGAAAATTTCAATGTACTTAATTTTTTTTTCAATATTTGTGTCAATTATTATTATTCACAAATAAACCACAAGAGGAACTGACTAAGTAAATTTGTATAAATTTCAAAGTGAACAAAGAAATCGGTAAGGCGGGACTTGAACCTGCAACCTCCAGAAAACTGACAATTTGGGAGACCGCCAACATAGGGCAAGATAGCTCAGTTGGTAGAGCGCCAGTCCCGCCTTGCCGATTTCTTTGTTCACTTTGAAAACTATTATTATTATTAATGGTTTATTTGACTCCTCTCCTGTCGCAGCCCGAAGGCTGAATTGTGGACAGATGTACATGTACATTTACATGTAAAACATTACTAAACAGACAAAGATATAACATTATGCATAACAATTGAAGGAATTACAAGACCAGTACAAAACACCATAACAAATATGTTAATACCTTGTGCAGTTTCAGTTTTCAGTTTGTAGTATACTTCTTGTGAAGACACGGTTGGCCCTATAGAGTCTCTGTTGGTAATTATGCCGGTAGCCTACTGGTATCTAGACAGGGGATATATATATTCTGGTTTATTATTTAAAAAAAACACTGTCGTAGCTAAAAGCTGAATTAAAATAGTTTAAACAAAACAAAGGACTAAAAAAAATAAAAAATACAATGACAAAATGTACAGATTTCATTAAAAAAAATGCCAGACAAAATATTAATTAAGATTAACAATTATAATATAAATATGGTGAGTTTAAGGGGAGAGGGTTTTGGGCAGGGCTGGGGAGGAGGGTAGGGGGCAGGGTGGGGAAGAGGAAAGTAGAAAATAGCGAAGAAAAGGGAAGCTAAAAGGAAAGGAGTAAAAGTAGGGAAAGGGTGGGGGGGGGGGGGGGGGGGGTAGGGAAAAGGAAGCTAAAAACATTTAATATAAAACAGTTTGTGTACATGTGTAAACCCGTACCGGTATCAATGACTACTTTCATTTAAGACTAGCTTTTAGTAAGGAATGACACTGTTGGCAAATAGTTGTGTACGGGCCCTAGGGATTGACAATAAATGTGAATTACGCAATATGCCTCTTTGTTCAGGAAGCCAGCTACGGAATACACCAGACTGCATCAAGGATTGAGCAAACTTCAAACATAGGTCACGTCTTTGCTTAACCAGTTCGCGCCGGATGACGGGATACACGCAAAGTTTACCCCAGATTAAAAACAGATGTCGCATAAACACGTCACGAGCAAGGCCGGAACTGTCTCAGCGAGCAAGGCCGGAAATGCGTGGGTGTGCTTCCCGGTACATCGGCTTGAACCCACCTCGGATCGAATTTTGTTAAAAATAATCCCACGCCTCGGCTCAGTGATGTTAAAATAATCTTGGTGCGAACTGGTTAACAGATTCAAACAAACATTGCTTGACATGTGACATCGGTCCTACCAGCATGTGCCATGTTTGTACATAGATAATCTAGGGATAGATAATCTAGTGTGAAAAGGCCTTTGCAATGTCATGTTTAAAGGAGACGTTATTTGACTGTCAAGCATGTGCTCTAGTAGTTTACAGATCACGGTCTATAATTTCCGGTTCATGTTTTGAATTTTTTTAGAGATTAGTGTATTGTAGGCCCAAGCTAATTCTCTTGCAACTGATTGTTGGAAGATCTTATTGTGATTGGTTAGTTCGCAGTCAGTTGGAGTTCCGTTCCTACATGTATTTGGGATGTTATCTGGATCTCCAGTATTGAAATAGTGTTGATATTCTTTATATCATCAAGCAAACTTGAATCCTAGATCCTGATGGGTCGATCCATGACAACATAATATGTTCTAACTCCACGTATTGTGCAATACGCAATTAAGGCAATTAATGCTGCACAATCCTTCGAACATGCAAAAGCTGCACATTTGCATCCGATGTGGATTGTTATATTCTGTGAATTGTTTTTGATGCACACAAGTGGAAGATTATGGTTTCGGCACATGCACCCTGGGCTTACCACGCTATACGTGTTTCATATTTACTGGAACACGGAAAATGTAGTGCGTCTGTGTTGCACATGTACCACTCAGCCTTCGGCCTCATGATACATGTAGTGTGTATGGAACACAGACGCACGACATTATTTCCTACATTATAATTCCCTCTCCCCCTAAACAAGCCCGCGGGAATGGGGGGTGCGGAGGTGCTGCAGCACCCCCAACTGTTGTGATGGGGGTGCTGGAATATGCTGGAACACCCCATACTTTTAGCAGAAATAAATGCACATCCTGTCATAGAATCCTCCCAAAACCTTACCTAGGGTTGCCTTATCTCAGCAAGAAAAAATGAAAATTGAAAACAAAATAGTAGGTAACAAAATAGGTAGCATAAACTAGTTTTTGAAGGGTGCACGCTGCGGTGCCGTGCTAGGCATAGTCTGAGGAACGAGGTTGCTGATGTACTGTACTGCTTCACAATATCTTTTGAACTTAGTACAGATAGCATTATGGGTAATTTATCATGACCATACCTTCGCTTCTGCTAGATCGGCTCGCGCCATGTGCATATAAACAGACGTAGCGTGTTATTTGTGCTCTGCATGTGCGTCATATGTCGCAAAAATCTATCCAATCAGAGCTCAAATTCATCAGCGCTTTTTAGCACTCTATACGAGCGAATGATCTACACCAGTATAAACCTTGTGCCATATTAGTTGTACGGCCACTCACAACATATAGCGGTAAATCGTGCAGTCACAGGAAAGAGTACCGGGTTCAGGCCAATAGTACCGGGAAGCACACCCACGCATTTCCGGCCTTGCTCGCTGCTGACAGGCATTTCCGGTCTTGCTCGTGGCGTGTTTATGCGTCATTCGTTTTGAATCTGTGGAAAATTGTGCGTTTATATACGTCATCCGGCGCAAACTGGTTAACCAGTCTGAGCCGGAGGACGTACCGTATATATCCGCAAAATGTTCCCGAGATTCGAAATGGATGGCGAATAAACACGTCCCGAGCAAGGCCCGAAAAAATTGTTTACTATCCACGAATGACGCGTTGATTCGTCAGGCACAGCAGTTTAATTCCGCAGAGGCTGTGTATATCCTGTAAACGCTTTCTTGGTTGTTGCGGTTGACGTGTATTTACGCCAAAAGTTACCCGCTAGCGCTGCGGAGAACGGGTATGTACGACTGACATGTGTTCCAGAGGGGCTGCCCCAAACCCCCACTGGGTCGATCACAATATCAGGCATGTGGGCTGGGTAGTGGGTCATTCCGTGTCAAATTGCCAGGATGTTGCCAGCCCGGGTCTGACTCAGATTTGGTTTTTACTTTTTCTCAACATACACAACTTGTGAAAATGTACATGTACATGTTTTATGGTTGATCTTTCGTTTTCCACCACATATTTTAATGTTTAACCACTTTTCGACCACTCTCACCACACCTCCAGTTTAAATTCCCCAGACAGAATGTTTTGGAGGATACCAAGCAAGTAGTGAAGTTATAATGTAAAAATGCTTTGCATTTTGTGGTTGATCTTTTGTTGAAAGTTGTTTGTTTTTCCAATGAAAATCTACATGTCGGATCAGAGGCCGATCTCATGAAACTCGCCTTATTTTGTGGCTCATCTTAAGACTTAAGACGAGTCTCCGCTCTAAGATAGATCTTGGCTAAAACGTGTCCTAAGAGCGATCGACTAAACACATATCTTATTGAAAGACGCATCAAAACTACCAAGCTGTTTTGTATTTGTTTTCACTGCTTAGCGAACCAACTTAAAAAAAAAAAACTTTCCGCAAGCACATGTGCACGCACACATGTAAAACACAAACTTAATTTTGCCAGGAAAATTACTGTACGCAATAAAATGTTTAACAAGTAGTTCTACACTTTCTACACAAGATACGACAGACGACAGAGTCGTCTAGTAAATTTGCTGATGTATAATGGAATTTTGGAAAAATTTATTTAATTAAAACCGTACCCACCTATCAGAAATCATTTCAAATCAGTTTTTTCCTCAAAACTATAACCGTAGGCCAACATTGGTCTTTAACGAGAAGGTACCGGTAAATGCAATGATTTCCAGACGATATTCAAATTAACGCACGCATAAATGAAATAAGATGACTTTCAGACCGATCTTAAGTTGAGACGAGTTCAGCTACAATGTTGAGGAAGATTAGGATGAGTTGAACACATCTTAACTTTGGGTTAATACAAAACTCTTCAGATGAGTCTTTTCATTTCGTGAAATCGGCCGCAGTTTTAGAAAGTAAAAGTGAGCTAGGACCATTCTATTTCAGGTTATGTACCTAGCCCAGGTTGGACTCCTTCGTTGTGTACAACGCGACGGAGTCCAAGGTATCAATGTATCCTGCCATAGCGAACAATTTTACAACCTTTTTTCATATTTTTACGTGATGAAGGAAGCCGAAATCTCGCTTATGTCTTCCTTGTGTCTGGAATTACAGATCGTCGTAGGTTATTAAAAGATAATGTGTCTTTGGGCTACTTATGTACAGAAAATAAATTACAAATCCACGCTTTTCGACGTGAACATCATGTACGAACTCTCTACAATCTCTACATTGGCACATTTAAATTAGGGCTGCAGTCGATGCGTTTAACGCGCGACGCCATCTTTTCAAACATGATATTTGGACGTTGCGTTATTTAGCAAGGATTTATATTAAATTTACGTACCTCTGTCGTCCTTCTATAACATTAGAAACGGGTTTTGGGCAAAAAAAACGAGGCTTCCAAAATTCATATTGTACAGGTAAGGCGCAGACTTACGCGTGCGCATTACATTTTGGGCGTGCAGTTTACGAAATACGTGCGCAGTGCGCACTAAATAGCCAGCCAGCGTTGTTTACGCATTCCTCACGGCCAGGGGTTAGTGAAGGAACGCGCACGCGCCCATGGGGTCAAGGCTGGTAACACGTACCCCTTTAGCTACTGGTATGCTTTATGTGGTACATATGTACCGTACATTATATGTGCTTTGCTCGTGCGCATCAGTGTTACAAATGTAAACAACCCGTTTTGGCGCGGGTGCTGTGGATTGCGTGATGTGACAGCAGTACCAGTGCAGTGTGAATTTAGGACTAGTATGAAATACAGCCGTAATGATTGTGACCGTAATTCAAATTTTGACGTGGCAACATTTGAATTTCCTCTAAATGTACAGCATTCTAGATAAAACTTCATCAGGTTATTTGTCGAGCACCTTTATTTTTTTAGCACCTTTTTAATTTAATTAGCTTGAGACGATAAAAAAGTCTTTTCATTGCAACTTCCGGTCTAGTGACGTCATCAACTTGTTCTTAACATGAAGCTGATTATCAATTGTAAAGTGATTTCATCAAACTTTGCCACACACATCAACAGTTTATTAATTTAAAACATTTTCAACCTGCCGCTAGAGTGCGCTGTAACAATTTATGACGTCGCCCATAACGGAGACTAACATCATTGAAAGTAAGTTCACACCATTTCCACTTTCAATTTACATGTATTTAAGGCACTTCCGGTTTAGACCGGAAGGAAGGGTCATGTTATTTTATGAAATGAAGATCCTGGATCATTCTATCAAATCCCACAAACTTCAGTTCCGGTCTTTCACGGGGGATTTGTTTTATTGATTTTTAAAAATTTAATCTATTAATCTTTTTTTGCTTGTAATATACATGATGACGTCACTGTGACATCACTGTTCCACATACGAGTTTAGTACTTGGTGTCAGCCTATATATACAACATGGGGCCGAAAATGAAAAGTTTGCAAAATCTCGAATAGAAATCAAATTAAATTAAAAACCAGAACAATAGCTTTTCCACAACTTGCGGGAAAACCAATTAGTGAGCCATTCAACTTGAATTGGAAACCAGCAAAGAAAATTGTAGGCATTCCTCACTATGTACATGTATACATACATGTACCGGTATAACTACTTTACATTTGCAGCTGACTTTGATGTACCTGTTCCTAGTTTCTGCCGACCTATTGTTATCAGTGAATTCTTTAGTATGCACCCTCTCAAAGTTGTGTTTAAATTTCACACATTGACGATACATGTACTTACCAATTTTCTGGCCTGAGAAATACAATCAAATTTTCATGCACAAGAATTTACGGGAATTTGGAATTCTTCTTTCCTGTTGAGCATGACGTCATTGCACGCAAGCGCAGTCGTTACGTGATCACGTGATCATTTTGTTTACAAAAAATTATCAATACAACATACAGTACATGTATTCTTGCTAGAAAATTTGTTTCACCGTCCCCCAAAAAACTGTTATTATTATTTTGTTTTGATTGTTTTGGGCACAGTTTTTAATAACACAGTACTGCTGTTAAGAAGCACTCTCAACAAAAGTACATATTTGCCAAAGAATGCCCACTTTTTTGTTCTCGGGTTGAGACCGGCGCGTATATTTTCTTTTTTAAATACAAAATTGAATAAGTTATAGTATTCCCTGACAAACAAGACTTTATTTTGATTTGCCTGATTTCTCATCGGGAAAAACCCAACATTTGTCGCTCTATTACCCCGTTTGTATTGGATGAATGGTTTAGTTTATAGGATTTTATTTGTAAATTTGTCCTTTGATCAAGTTGACATGTGACTGTGTACCTGATGTACTACAAATGTACGGTACCTGGGTATCCAATTTACAGTACATTGCAATTGAAAATTAACACTGATTGGGAAATTTTGTGAAAAGAAATATAAAAGGTCATTTACCATTTTGTGCAAAAACTTTACCACCTGTGTGAAAAGGTTTTAAACATTTTCAACTTTTGTGAAAGAGTTTGAACAATTTTTCTTACTTTTTTGAAAATGTTTATCCACTTTTGTGAGAATGTTTTTCCACTTTATGGAAATGTTGAAATGAAAATGAATTCACTGGGAAGAGAAAAAGGTGAACAGATTTCCCCATTATTAGGTTTACTTTTAGTTCTTCCGTTTCGCAATACGATGCGCCCTCAACATTTCACTCGGAGAGGCTGATTTTCCAACTTCGCGTCGACATCACAAATTGACTCGCGCAACATCCGCCATCCAAGAATACTTGACAAGATTATATCTTGCTTCGCTGTATGCGAATAACAATTGGCAGCTTCACATGAAAACCATGTCAGATGATAGTAATTCAAGACCGAAATACAGATACAAATGTCACAAGTTGTCTGGAAACATAGTGCATAAACTTCAATGTGTCGTCAATTACACGCACTTTCAATTTGGCATGTCAACTTTTCCCCAAATAGCCTGTACATGTTAAATCACATAAGAAGAGCATCGTATTGCGAAACTGGAAAATAGCAATGGACTTTAAAAAAATTATCAATATTCGCGTCAATAATTATGATTTACAAATAAACCACAAGGGAAACTGACTTGGTAAATTTGTATAAATTTAAAATCTGCGACCTCCAGAAAACTGACAATTTAGGAGACCTCCAACATAGGCGGATTAATAGCTCAGTTGGTAGAGCACCGGTCTGGTATTCCAGAGGTCGCAGGTTCAAGTCCCGCCTTGCCGATTTCTTTGTTCACTTTGAAAATTATTGTTATTATTATTGGTTTATTTGACTCTCCTGTCGCAGCTCGAAGGCTGATTTGTGAACAGATGTACATTCAAAACATTACTAATTATACAAAGATATCATTAGGCATAACAATTGAAGGAATTACAAGACAGTACAAAACACCATATTAAACAAATAAAAATATTTTAAAATCTTGTGCAGTTTCACAGTTTTCAGTTTGTAGTAGACACCATTGGCATTTTCGATAGTGTTGATACTGGTACATCCAGGTACATGTAATGATATGCTATTTTTTGGCACATACACATTCGTCCTTGGATACTATGGATACACAATGTCAGGGTCAAAGTGCATAATGGCAGTTTGGTACTCATGATAGCAAATGGTGTCTCGAAACCACATTCCATTAGGATTATGGCAGACATTATCGCCCTCTCTTTTCTCTACTTCATTTTCTACATTTAACTAGGAACTCACTTAAACACAAAGTTGGCTAAAACCGATAAAAACAAAATAAAACAAACGCAAAACAAGAGACAAAACATTTTTCAGGCAGCAGCTACAACAGCGCCTTTTTCGTCTTGTGTTTTATACATGCAGGCTACTAAACCTTTACAAAACCCTGGTGGAAATAAAACTGGGCTTGATGAGGTTGGTGTGCTACTTAGAGCCCCCCCCCCCCGCTTTCAAACTTTCTAATTTCTAATTTGTAATTCACATACATATTGTACATGTACTGTATTTGTGACACAAAATTTGAATTTTATAGACACGGAAGACAGGCCACCTTTGAAGAAACTGTCGAGCTTCTACGGTAGGTTTGTCAGGTCTTGCTGCTCCGAGCGGCAGAAGAGTGTGGCACTGCTTCAAATGTCAAATTACTGCCGTGTCTAAATTATTTGAACATCCCAAATGAGAATTACAATGGTGCCGTTTTAAAATGTGCATTCGCAAAGACAGAACTGTGGATGTTTTGCATTTGAAATTTAGAAATTTGGGTAGCAATTGTTGAGACCTGCAGCATGCAGCAGAATTAACCCTTACCGGTACGTCACCATAGCAGTGGCGAAACACTCTTGAAAGAGGGGTGCCACTATAATACTACAAAATACTACTTGGAGTAAACTGTAGTATGCAGTACTCTTACAACACTGGCCTAGTATGAGAATTGTGTTCATGTTTTCAAGCCCAGGGTTGAAAGTCTTGTCCCAAGGACGAGCAATGGCACAAAAGTCATAATTTCAGCCGCCTTTTGGCAAGAAAACCTCGCCACCAATGGGTCATCACTTTCCGTACAAGTTGTTCGGAGTGTTAACACTGAATCATTCATCTCCCTTTGTTTTCTCGAAGTCTGCGGCTTCCTAACCAGTTCGCACCAGATGACGTACATGTATACACGTACAATTTTTTTCCCAGATTCAAAACGGATGACGCATAAACACGTCACGAGCAAGGCCGGAAATGTCTGTCAGCAGCGAGCAAGGCCGGAAATGCGTGGGTGTGCTTCCCGGCTGGGGAACCATTGGAGTGAACCCGTCTCGGATCGATGTGGATCGTTATATATTCTGCGAGCTGTTTTTGATGCACACGTGTGGTAGATTCTGGTTTTGGCGCACACCCTGGGCGTACCACGCTATCCGTGTTCCATCTTTACTGGAACACAGAAAATGTAGTGCGTCTGTGTTCCACATGTACCTGTACATGTATAGGAACACAGACGCACGACATTATTTCCTACATTATTTTCAAATATATTCCCCCCAATAAACAAGCCCGCGGGAATGGGGGGTGCTTTTTGGAGGGGGGTGGCGTGCTGGAATATGCTGGAGCATCCCCTACTTTTAGCAGAAATAAATGCACATCCTGTCATAAAATCGTCCCGAAACCTCACCTAGGGTTGCCTTATCTCAGCAAGGGAAAATGAAAATGAAGAACAAAAAAATTGAGGAAATCAACGTAAGCCACGCGCGACCGTGCTGCCTTATATTGTGTAGGTTTGGTAGCATAAACAGTTTTAGAAGGACGTGCGCTGCTGCACCGCGCTGGGCATAGTCTGAGGTGCTGGGAACGAGGTGCTGATGTACTGTACCGCTTCACACAATCTTGTAAAGGAAGTACAGATAGCATTATGGGTAATTTATCGTGACCATACATTCGCTTCTGCTAGATCGGCTCGCGCCACGTAAGTATGCATATAAACAGACGTAGCGTGTTATTTGTGCTCTGCATGTGCGTCACATGTCGCAAAAATCTATCCAATCAGAGCTCAAATTCATCAGCGCTTTTCAGCACTCTGTACGAGCAAATAATCTACACCAGTATAAACCTTGTGCCATATTAGTTGTACGGCCACTCACAACATATAGCAGTAAATCGTGCAGTACGTCACAGGAAAGAGTACCGGGTTCAGGCCAATAGTACCGGCAAGCACACCCATGCATTTCCGGCCTTGCTCGCTGCTGACAGACATTTTCGGTCTTGCTCGTGGCGTGTTTATGCGTCATTCGTTTTGAATCTGGGGAAAATTGTGCGTTTATATACGTCATCCGGCGCGAACTGGTTAACCAGTCTGAGCCGGAGGACGTACCGTATATATCCGCAAAATTTTCCCGAGATTCGAAATGGATAACGAATAAACATGTCCTGATCGAGGCCTTAAAAAATTGTTTAATATCGACGATTGACGTGTTGATTCATCAGGCACAGCAGTTTAATTCCGCAGAGGCTGTGTATATCCTGTAAACGTTGTCTTGGTTGTTGCAGTTGACGTGTATTTACACCAAAAGTTATACCCTAGCGCTGCGGGTATACACGACTGACATGTGTTACAGAGGGCTGCCCCAAACCCCCACTGGGTCAATCACAATATCAGGCATGTATCAGGGGTATATAGGCTGGGTAGTGGGTCATTCCGTGCCAAATTGCCAGGAGGAAATGTCAGCCTGGGTCGGACTTGGATTTGGTTTTTACTTTTTCTCAACATACACAACTTGTGAAAATGTACATGTTTTCTGGTTGATCTTTCGTTTTCCACCACATATTTTAATGTTTGACCACTTTTCGACCACTCTCCCCACACCTCCAGTTTAAATTCTCCAGACAGAATGTTTTTGAGGATACATGTACCAACCAAGTACGGTAGTGCAGTTAATGTAAAAAATGCTTTGCGATTTGTGGTCGATCTTTGGTTGAAAGTCGTTTGTTTTTCTACTGAAAATCTACATGTACAATGTAGGACCAGGGGCCGATCTCATGAAACTCGTCTTATTTTGTGGCTCATCTTAGGACATAAGACGAGTCTCCGCTCTAAGATCGATCTTGGCTAAAACTTTTCCTAAGATCGATTTCACTAAAGCATCTTATTGAAAGACTACCAAGCTGTTTCGTATTTGTTTTCACTGCTATAGCGAACCAACTTAGAAAAGCATGTTTCCGCAAGCACGTGTGCACGCATACATGTAGAACACAAACTTAATTTTGCCAGGAAAATTACTCCACATGTATATACAATAAAATGTTTAACACGTAGTTCTACACGTTCTACACAAGATACGACAGAGTTGTCTATTAAATTTGCTGTAAATAATTAATTTTATTAAAACTGTACCCACCTAACAGAAATCATTTCCAATCATTTTTTTTCCCTCGAAACTATAACCGTAGGCCAACATTGGTCTTTAACGAGAAGGTAGCGGTAAATGCAATGATTTCCAGACGATACTCAAATTAACGCACGCATAAATGAAATAAGATGACTTTCGGACCAATCTTAAGTTGAGACGAGTTCAGCCACGTTGCTGAGTAAGATTAGGATAACGGTGGGTTATAACTCTTCCTAAGATGAGTCTTCATTTCGTAAAATCGGCCGCAGTTATAAAAAGTAAAAGTGAGCCCAGACCATTCAATCTCAAGTTATGTACCCATAGGTGATGCACTCCCAGGCATGAGATTTGTTAAACTTTTGGTTTAAAAGCAAACTTGTTAAATCTCAGAAAAGGACATTATAGGTATAGAAAGAAATATGCATCTTTCAGACATTTCATAAATTTTCAGACTTTTTTCTCAAAGGTAGGATACATTTGCAGATACTATAACAAAAATATTTACTACCAAATTATTAAGAAATGTCTTACTCATTTGAAAGTTGAAAACGAACGCTGTTTTTCGTGCTTTTCTCGGCATCCATGATTGTAAAACTTCGGACAAGTCAGTTAAACCATATTTACTATAAAATACAACCCCCAAAATCTACCCATTCATGATAATTCAAGCAATTACCAATGGTGTATATCCTACCTTTAATTGACAATCTCATTCATTTGCACTGTACATATACTGTACCATGTGTTATTACTGTACATGTATGTCCGTTGGTAATTTTGATGTGGCTCGATAGTTCCTGAAGGACCTGTAATTATTGTCATAAAGTATAAGTTATGTTACTTTGTAACATTATACACATTTGAATAATGAAACTTACCAGTAAGGTTTGAGATTAACAGCTTTTCACGCACAAGAATTCACGACAATGCACAAAATGAAACTTCCCTGTTTGGTATGTCAAAAAAATGATGTCATATGCGGGGTCACCTCATTTTTTTGTTATCCGTATAGTTTGTTGACCCATGGTTGAACCGTATGCAGCATCTGGAGCTGTTGATTAATGACTGTCGTTTTTTTGTGTGAAAATAAATATTTGATTGTAAACACCCTACATGTATGTCACATTATTTCTGCGTAACCTTGACAACAAACCATAAAATCTTTCATTGCAAGGGGTACCGGTAGGCATGTGTAAATGCAAGACCCAGATCAATAACATTGCAATGGACATCTTCAGATTGTTGTGTGTACCACAGTGTTCTAGCCTCCACCTAGTTGTGGGGACAGGTTCTTTTATTTTGGAAAAAACAAACCGAGTAGTGGGCCATTTTACATTAATTATAAGGCCATTTGTCCATTTGTCCATTTGTCCACAGAAATGCACCTTTCTGAATTTAGATCATCATTTTACCCTATAGTGTTATTAGATCATCCAAATGAGTACACTTTTAATTGATGACAAATTGGTGAAATTTATAAGTTAATAAGTATATATTGAATGTGCATGTGTGTACACTGCGAGTGGGTTCTTCTTTCTTATGCATCGATTTGCCTCCTTATAGCCGAAGCCACATCATAACCTTGACCACACATATTCATGGAAGCCAGAGTTTTCTCATTAAGTATGTCAAGTATGCTTTTTACAAGTCCGTATTTTGCATTCTTCATTTCATCTTTTCAGAGATTATATCTTAAACGGTATTGATGATATCATTTTGTGTGTTCTAACTTGTGTACATGGCGTTGCCTCCTGCAATTTCTATGTCTTTAAAGTGGAAACGAAGAGCTGACCTGAAGTTTCCATCATTTTTCGTGGATGTGTTGGCGTCGATGCTGCTGCTGTCTCGGTGACCAAAAATGAAATTCCCTGCCTTCCCAAAAAGAGCAGTTTCAATCATACCGGTAGGTCTGATACTATTGGTTATTGTATTGTTGTTGTCTTGTGTTGTCAAGATGATTGTCATGGTTGGTACCTTGTTGGTCACAACCTTGAGAAACATCTGACATGAATTGACAGCATCAGCATAATACTTTGCACTGTTGTGCTTGTTGAAGACTTCAATATTTGTTATAAAGGGAATGCTTACTAAGGTTTTTAATCTGTGATTGCTGTGTGCTCCGGCAGATAAGTTAGGGGCAAAGATGAGACATGGTTTGCTGAAAACACCCTTCTCTGCATGTGTATGCCGACCATTTGTGTCGTTTTAGCCAGCGATGTTGAAATTGTCTCCTAGAATTTGCACACTGTGGGAAGTTGGAGGAATCAGGCACCCAGCAGTCTGTGATGAGGGCCAATGTTGTTTTGTCATCTAGAACTGTAGTTTCCAATGTCGTACTTATTTGTGAAAAGTACATAGCCTTCTATTGTGACATCAGCTGTGGCAGACTCAATTTGTTTATTGCAGTCGTCTGAGCTTTCACTGCTTCCACACTGTGGAACAGACTTAAGAATACCCAAGTCATCAGGAAAAGGGTCATCAGGGGTGTCTTAAGCCCTGTCCGCACTGGACTTAATTTGGGCAAACTAACCGAGCCAATGGGTAACTTGCCCATTTCAAGTCCAGTGCGGACAGCTTGGGTAACTTTCCTCACAGGTAACTTACCCACGCCGCGTGGGTAGTTTAACCGAGCCAAAGGTGCCCAGGAAGATTGATGACCAGGTCAGTTTAACCGAGCCAGAAAATCCAGTGCGGACGTGACGTCTCGGTTAAATCTTCCATCACCCGGTCGAATGACTTGAACGAAGAAAATAATGTTGAGAGCTAGCGTCGGGAACAGACGATCCGGTCGTCAAGTCGCGGTCATAGGTCATGCAGGGCGCCCTCTTTATTGTTTTGGAGCCAGCTCGGTTAGTTTACCCATCGTCTCGGCAATTCTACCCGCATCAATTAAATCCAAGTGCGGCGGTGGGAAGATCAACCCATCGGAATGTTACCCGGCGTCATGGTCAATTTACCCAAAATGTTTATCCAGTGCGAACACGGCTTAAAGAGCTACTCACTTTGCTTACTACTAGAACAAAGCTTAATTTGGCTTGCTTCAGTTTCTTGGGTGGGGGGGCCCACTAGTGCTCATTCTTAATTTCTGAGAATGTACAAATCAAAATTATTACACATTTTGATTGATACATTTTATTTTAATGCTAGCCCTTAATTTGAATCATGAACATTGTGTTTATTTGAAGAACAAAGTGTTCACCAGTTCACGTAACCTTCAGGATTTGCAAGCCCGCATTCAAAATGAGGTCCAAATCTTACGTGATGATTCTGCAATGGTAAGACGAGTTGTGGCTGACATGCGCCGCCATTGTGGACTTTGCACCGAAAGAAGAGGTGGGCACGTGAAAGGTGTTGGTGCATTGCAGTACTGAATAAATATCACTAATTGATAAACATCTTGTGCGTATCACATGCTTTTAAACGGTTAGATTTCCCTCGGGCCATATCTGAATGTGCTGCTCATGTCTGATCATGAACTGTCCCAAAAGAGTTTGTACCATTTTCTAAACAATAGTGCTCAGTAATGCATGACTGGAGGAATGCAATCAAGGTATCACTGGAAAGCATTTTGCTTCTACTTTATGGTAAAACATTATAAATAACCATAAAATGCATATCTTTGTCAAATTTAGCCTTATTGTAAAAATTAACTTTTTGGGGGACATCCATGACATCATGTGCCAGTGAATTTCATTTGAAAAATGCACAGACCCTACGAAAAACAATTTGTAGGTAGATATTCAAGAGTCCTTAGATTGTAAAAATATGGCCTTCCACTAAAATTCTAAAAGCAACTGTACAGTAGGAGGTATGGGCATTGGTAAACCCCCCCCCCCCCCCCCCCCCCGCTATATTTTATATGGAATTGGACAAAAACAATAATCACTTGCCTTCAGTGTCAGAAGTTGAATCCTAGTTGCATCGTTGTCTACGAGTTTCATGCTGATGAACGATTTGGGCCGTCTTCCGACGACAGGGAGTTCATGGAGCTGATCGCCGGCGAGATGAAGAAAGATCGAGATGGCAACTGGTCCGCACCTTTGCCCCTCAGAAAAAATAGAAGAAGACTGCCAAACAACAAGGCCTAAGCGGTATCCAGGATGAAAACCCTGGCCAGCTCCCTGGCTAAGGACGAAAAGAAAAGGCAGCACTACGTCAAGTTCATGAGAAAGATTCTGGAGAAAGGAATTGCTAAGCAGGTTCTGGATGAGGCAACTACTGCTGGTGAAGAAGTTTGGTACCTCCCACACTTCGGAGTATACCTCCCCCAGAAGCTGGACTAGGTGAGGGTGGTGTTCGACTCAAGTGCCGTCTTCTCAGGTGTTTCGCTGAATGATGTCTTGTTAAGTGGACCTGACCTGATGAACCAGCTCCTGGGCGTCCTCATCAGGTTCCGAGAGGAGCCAGTTGCAGTTACCGCTGACATTGAGCAGATGTTTTACGCTTTCAATGTCCGAGAAGACCACACAAGATTCCTACGCTTTCTGTGGTATGAGGACAACAACCCAAATGCAGCTATTGTCACTTACTGCATGACAGTGCATGTCTTTGGCAACAAGCCATCCCCAGCTGTGGCCATCAGTGGCCTAAGAAAGACCAGTGAAGAAGGTGAAGCAGAGTTTGGCACCGATGTGAGGCAGCTGATAGAAAGAAATTTCTACATGGATGACCTACTGAAGTCTTTTCCAACCAAGGAAAAGGCAGTCGACATGCTAAAGAGAACGAAGGATCTCCAGTGATGCTGGTGTCCTGGCAGCATTTGAGCCTAGCTAGCGAGTTGGCCCCGAGCATGGCTGAAGCTGACTTCTTCAACGAAGATGAAAGCGCCATACGACGTACTTTGGGAGTATCCTGAGACCTAAAGGCAGACTCCTTTACTTTCCAAATAGCAGAACCGAATACCAATGCATGCACCAAGAGGAAAGTGTTGTCGGAAGTCAATGGAGTTTTTGACCCGATTGGGTTGGCAGCACCTGTGATCATCAAGGGGAAGATGCTGCTGCGAGAGATGACACAAGATGGCGGTGGCTGGGATGATCCACTCCCAAAGGACCTGCTCCAAGACTGGGCGATGTGGAGAAAGTCCCTGAACGCTTTGACGGATGTGCGAGTTCCTCGCTCATTTGCACCATTCTCAACCACAGAAGTAGTGAGAAGAGAGCTGCATACTTTCGGAGATGCATCGAACAAGGCCATAGGTGCAGTCTGCTACTTGAGGACTGTTGGCAGCAACGATGAAGTCCATGTCCAGTTGGTGATGGGTAAAGCAAAGCTCGCACCTAAAGCAGCCATCACAATCCCACGCCTTGAGCTCTGCGCATCATGTTCTGGCCACAGAAATGGAAGACTACGTCACCCAGGAACTACAGATTCAAGTTGTTGAGTCAAAGTTCTACACTGATAGCAAAGTAGTCCTGGGATACATCACAAAAAACAACAAAAATACAACAAAAAACGTCGCTTCCGCACTAAACCGGTTACTCAAAACCTCTGAGCCTGAACAGTGGGCGTATGTCCCGTCAGAGAGAAACCCAGCTGACCTGGCTTCAAGGTCCATTCTGGCAACAGAGTTAAGTGGTTCCATGTGGATTGCCGGACCAGAGTTCATGAGGCTAAAGAACCTGCCCTCTAGCTGTGAGCAGAGAGAGATAGAAATTCTTCGGGATGACCCAGAAGTGTCTCCAGAGAAGATAAGCTGCAACAAGGTCGTCTTGACCGATGCATTCCTCGGCAGTGAGAGGTTCACCAGATTTTCAAGTTGGGATTCAGCAATGAGAGCCACTACCAACTTGATCCTCATCGCCAACTCATTCAGAGCAGAATTCGACTGCAGGGGTTGGCATGTCTGTAAGAAGGCGAAGTCCATCGGAGAGCGTCTCAAAGCTGAGACCGTCATAATAAAGAGTGTGCAGAGTGAAGCCTTTGCTGTCGAGTTAGCCGAATTTAGAAGGGGAAAGTTAACCAAGAGGAACAAGCTGGCTTCGTTCGACCCCTACCTTGACAGCAACGGGGTACTCCGAGTCGGAGGCCGATTGCAAAAAGCTCAACTGTCGGAAAGAGCAACACACCCAGCTGTACTACCAAAGAACAACCATGTCACAAAGCTCATCATCAAGCACTTCCATCAGCAGTGCAGCCACCAAGGTCGACACATTACCTTGGGTACGATAAGGAACGAAGGCTACTGGGTTCTTGGTGGCCAGAGGCAGATATCCAAGGTGATCCAAGACTGCGTGACATGCAAGAGGCCGAGAGGTAAGCGTCAAGACCAGATCATGGCAGACCTCCCCGAAGAGAGAGTCACAGAAGCACCGCCGTTCAACTTCGTCGGGGTAGACGTTTTTGGCCCATTTGAAGTCAACAGCAGAAAGACCAGAGCCTGTACCAGTTGTGCAAACAGATGGGCTGCCCTATTCACTTGCATGGTATCCTGGAAGCGATGGATAGCTCGTGTTTCATCAATGCCCTGAGATGTTGTTTCTCCATCAGAGGTCCAGCCGGGCAGATTAGTTCAGACTGTGGCACAAATTTTGTTGGTGCCTGTAATGAAATTGGACAACAGCTCCAGGACAAGGAACCTATCAAGAGGTATCTACTTACCCGTGGCTGCGAGTGGGTTTTCAACCGTCCCCACGCATCGAATATGGGTGGAGCTTGGGAGCGAATGATCGGCATTTCCCGCCGCAAGGTATCCTGCGAGACGTCAAGCCTAGCCAGCTCACCCATGAGGTTTTCGCAACCCTCATGGCAGAAGTCGCTGCCATAATCAATTCCCGACCGTTACTGCCAGACAGCGACACCCCAGAGCTACCCTTGAACCTGTCGCCCAATATGCTGCTCACGATGAAGCCATCGCAGGTGACAGCCCCAGAAGGACCATTTGATCTCAAAGACCTCATGAGGAGCCAGTGGAGACGCGTCCAGCACCTATCCAATATGTTCTGGAACAAGTGGCGGAAGGACTACCTACCTCTGCTACAGACTAGAGCGAAGTGGCAGCAGCCAAAGAGAGACCTGAAGGTAGGGGATGTTGTCATCGAGAAATGTGACTCCAGACGAAACGACTGGCCTCTGGGCAAGGTTGTTGGTGTTGAAGCAAGTGGAGACGGACACATCAGGAAAGCCAGCGTAGAGATGGTAGCCGCGGACCAGAGGAGCCTGTTTCTACGACCAGCCCGTGAGTTGGCGAAGAAGACAATGTTGCAGCCAATAAGCAACTTGGTTCTTTTGATTCCCTCGGAGTGACTGATCACCGTGGTCCAGCAGAACTCATGAAGCTTGGAATCTACCAGATGCTGCTTAGACATGAATGCACTGCGTATCAAGTGTTTACGCGCTGTTTCCATAATTACGGTTCTGCTTGTTATAAACCGTTTTTACTGTTTTAGTGTAACCTTATTACATGTATTTGTATTGTATGCACTTTGTGATAAGGTATCACCACGGGGGGAGTGTTATGTTTACCCCTGGCAGTGCAAGTTGCGGTTGAATGTAGTATTGCGCCCTCTCGTGGTCATCGTGTGTTTTCGCAGAAGTTACACAATTATTCAGTCACGCCAAGTTTTAGTTCATTTTAGTTCCCGTTTTTCCATCTTTTTGGGACCACTCTATTCCGATAGCCAGAAGACAACTGGTTAGTTTAAGATTATATTATACTTGTTTTAGTGATTATTGATCGTTATTTGATGAGTAATTGTATCGTAATTTTCAGTCACATTTTGCCACCATGATTTTCTGTATCGCATCGATAGTTTTCTTGTGCCTTGCAAATAATCTTTTCCTGTTTTTGTGCCTTAGAATTTTTCTCGATATCAATGCCGGTTTATCAGGGGACTTGATTGTAATGATCAGTATTATTTTCTGGTCAGGAAACAGTGGATGTTTGGTCATTTTATGTCTTTATGTCGATGATATTGAAGGTTATATAAGGTTAGGAACTTAGTTTTTGTGTGCACTTGAGGCCTGCCTAAGCGCGCACATGTACTCGCCATTTTTCCACGATGTTATGAATATTCATGAGCTGGATTCCATATTAGGCATTAGCGTATCCTTACTTGGAATTTGCAGTAGTGCTGCGGGGTTTTACGGTGTATTTAGGAACTATGCTTTTTTTCTTTGTTTTAGGTTGCTGATTTCAGTATTCCAGACCCATAGGCAGTTTAAGGAGACTTCATCCTTTGGAGAGCACAGTTTTGTAGGTTAATTTACATAGATTGTCTAATGTGAATTTACAATCCCTTGGAGTGTTTTGAGATGATGTTATGCACTTACCTTTGCGATGGTTCTTATAATAATAATAATAATACAAGCATTTGTAAAGCGCCATCTATCTACATGTATGTAGACATATTCCGAGGCGCTTTAAGAAAAGTTACTGTACAATAATAATTAATTTCCAGGTCACTTGAAACAAAACAAGCATTCTAATTATAAGTTGAGTTAAACATGAATGTTTTAAGGAGGCATTTAAAGGTTTGTAAAGATTGACAGCTACGAATTTCCTGAGGCAAAGAGTTCCATAGAGTGGGGGCCGAGACTGAGAAGGCTTGGTCACCATACAATGTTCTAGTTCTTGGTATCACAAGAAGATGTTTGCCAGATGACCTTAGGTGGCGATGAGGGGAATACTGGGTGAGGAGATCCTGCAGATATGTTGGTGCACTGTCATTGAGGGCTTTCCATGTAATTAGCATTAATTTGAAGGCAACCCTCTCTTTGACTGGAAGCCAGTGAAAATTTCTCAGGACTGGAGTAATGTGTTCAAATTTCCGTGTTCGGGATAAGACACGAGCCGCAGTGTTTTGTACACGTTGAAGTTTGCGCATGAGAGTGTTGGTGATTCCAAACAAAAGTGAGTTACCATTATCCAACCTAGATGTCACGAGAGCATGGATAAGGATGGCAGCTGACTCATCAGTCAGGATTCGGCGGATGCTGTTGATGTTTCTAATGTGGTAATATGACGTTTGACAAACTTTCTTGACATGTGATTCCATTGACATCGTTCTGTCAAACATGACGCCAAGATTACGTGCAATCGTAGAAGGTTCAATATTTGAAGTCCCAATTTGCATCTGGTTGCAGCTGATTTTATCCAGGCTACGTTTGGAAGTGATAATTAGAAGTTCGGTCTTGTCGTCGTTAAATCTTAATTTATTCCTGGTCATCCATTGCTTTAGATCACAAACACATTGTTCAATACGCCGTCTCACGGAATGTTCATCGTCATGGTTTCCCAGTTGAAATGATCCATATATCTGTGTGTCGTCTGCGTAGCAATGAACTTGAAGTTGATGTCTTCGTACAATAGCGGCAATAGGCTCGGAGTATATTGTGAAAAATAAGGGACCTAGTACTGATCCTTGAGGAACGCCAGAAGAAAGTGAGATGGGAGATGATAAGGTTCCATTAATGTTCACAGACTGAGTTCGATTACATATATATGATCTGATCCATTGCAGGGCTGGACCAGTAACACCGATGAACTGAAGGCGGTGGAATAAAACATCATAGTCTATAGTATCGAATGCTGCAGAGAGATCTAGGAGAACAAGGAACACGCCACGCTTATTGTCAACTGCCCGAAGAATATCGTTCTTTACTCTTAGAAGAGCAGTCTCTGTTCCATGATGTTTCCTATACGCAGATTGCAATGGTTCATGTAGATTGTGTTCATTCAGGTGATCAGTAATTTGTGAATAAACAACCTTCTCTATTACTTTGGATATGAATGAAAGGTTGGATACAGGACGAAAGTTCTTGAGGTTTTCAGGATCGAGGGTTGGTTTCTTCAGCAAAGGAGTCACCAGCGCATTTCTAAATTGCTGTGGGAATTTAGATGATTGAAGAGACATGTTGACAATTTTGGAGATAACTGGAGTCAAATTATTCAGATTGTTCTTTAGGAGCCAGGTAGGAATAGGATCCAAATCACACGTCTTTGATGGTGATGATTTGATGATTTTTCTGATTTCCTCATCCAGAGCTGGTGTGAATTCTTCCAATGGTGTAATATTAGAGTGAGATGATTCAGTGGTATTCGACTGCATACAATCTGGATCGAGGTTAAAGTTATTACGAATGTTCTGAATCTTTGTAATGAAATAATCACTAAATGTTGTCGCCAATTCCTGTTTATTGTCGTGTGTGGGAAGTTTAGTTTTTCCTTTGTTGTGGAGTAGAGATTCAACAATTTTGTAGAGCTCTCGCTGGTTCCCACAGCTGGCTAGTTTTTCTTTGAAGTATGATGATTTGGCACTGTTGTATATTAACAACACAGAGTCGTTGCGCTTTAAACTGATTTCTGTCGGATTCTGATCTGGTTTTCCTCCAGCGTCTCTCCAATTTCTTGCGGAGTCTCTTGGCATCGGCAATCTCCGGTGAATACCATGGATTAGCTGGTCTAATAGTAATACAGCGAGTTTTCAGTGGAGCATGCTTTTCCAGAATAGACTTCAGTGTGGAGTTGTATTGATCTGTGAGTGTTTGGAGGTCATTGGACGGGTTGGTAATCAATTCTGACTGGCTAATATCATTAGAAAAACTGTCATGGTCAAGAGCTCCATATTTACGATAGGAAATATGTTTCTTGGTTGGTTGAGGTTTAGTCAGATTCAGTGCACAATGCAAAGCAGCATGATCTGTCAGAAAACATGCAACCTCCACTGAATCAATAAGATTATCGGTGGGTCGTGCAAAGACAAGGTCCAATATATGGCCACTCACATGTGTAGAAGCACATGCAAACTGTTTCATGTTAGTGTTATGAATTATATCATTGAGGTGGCGGGCAGCAGCATCATCGGTATCCCAGTGGAAATTAAAATCCCCAACAATCAGCAGCTTGCTTGGGGATGTCGAGAGTACACTGACATATTCGGAGAAATCGTCAAGGAACATTGTAGGGGTTATACGATTCTTTGAGCTGTATGGTGGTCTATAGATGAGCTTCACAGATGAGAAAGTTCCTTTAACAGTCACATCACAACATAGACTTTCAAAATTGTCGCTACTGTGTGATGTTATTGGGCCGCATCTGATGTTAGTCTTATATATGAGAGCAATACCTCCACCGGTTCGATTTGGACGAGGTACATGACACATGTCATATCCAGGAATGCATAATTCATTAATTATTTTATTGTGTTTATCAGTAGCCGATAGCCAAGTTTCAGTCAGTGCAATCAAATCAAAATCATGTTCAATAAAGTAGTCAGTCAGAAGGTTGGTTTTATTGCACACAGACTGGGCATTTAGGACACAGAGTTTGGAGAGCTTGGACTGTTTAGACTGATTCTGACTATTGTCTGTTGACGCTGGCGGTGTTGATTTATGCAGATCATTGTCTGAAGATACAGTTGGTGTTGCGTGTGCCACTTGTGTTGGGGGGTAATTAGATCGATTTCCTCGACGTGACGGTCGCTTTGAGTTTATTCGCAGGTCTTTCAGGGTGGACCATGTAGCTGGGGAAACTGGTATTGTTTTACATCTTAACCCAATACTCAGAAGATGATCTCGCGAATACTTATGAGTAGGTTTGTTGATGACTGCAGTTGTAGTTGTCTCACTAACAGGACCAGGGTTGGGATTTATGTCCCCACAGTTTAACAGGGCAATGTTGAAAGTCGAATTAGAATTCTGGTAGTATGGAATATGTGTCTTCAGATAACACTTGATGGTAAATCTCTTCCATGTTGGGCCATATGCTGGAGAGTATGCATATCTGGCAGACTGTTCACCTGCTAATCCCTGCACATCAGACACCAGAACAAAGGCAAACAGGAAACTCCAAGTTAACACCTCCATTGTGTTTGGCAGTAGGCAGCAGATAAACAGCAACTACTCTTATTGTTCATGCATAGTCAGGCTCCAGTGGCTTGGCTGAGTCATTGATCCGTGGTTTGCATGGCTAAAAAGCCCATAGATGAATATTACCTTCCAGTTAGTAAAAATAAAGATTTCCAACAGCAAAATATCCACTAGAAGAGTAGATAGACAACATGTAGATAGCACCAGAAGATTCCTTGGTGTTAGCTCTTCAAGATGGTATAAAAATATGCAACAGACTAATGTGAATAGCAGGATATATTACATGAAAAATACAGAGCGAGAAAAGTGTGCAGCTTGCGCGCACAACTATCACTATCATGTATCTGTTTGTCATTACTTTTTGAGCTTTAAATATTTCATTAATATTTTAATGTCTTTGGTTTTTTAGTGTTAAATCTCTCACCAACCTGTGTAAAATTCGTGCACATTGATGATTGTATTTAGTGTATTTTCCTTGTATTTCTTGTTTTTCAGTTTTACCTCATGTGGTCCACCCACGACACACGAATGAGAATAAAGCAGTTAAAGTTCAAAAATCTTGTATTAGTCAGAGGTTAACTTGTCGGAGAGAGGGCGCCCTCGGCGCTCCATGTTCGTCATACGCGGCCTTCTCCAGTCGTCGCTGTTGAAAACTCAAAACTAAGCAGCTAAACACAACTAGTTTTGACCATAACATTGTCAACATTAAAGAAAATACCCAGCAAAACGAGCGAAAATACATGTGACTGCGACCCTCATCAATCAAGCAAGACAGTTTAAATCTTCATGTGTAATTCCTACACGTCTTCGTAAAAATCACTCGACTTTCTCCGATAAATATTATGTCAACGATGGCGGTGTTCGTAAACACTTGCGAGCTAGCTATGACCTTTCACTGCTAGCTCAAATTATGCAGTTTCCACGCAACGATCGACCAATAATAAAACGACTATAAAGGTCAGCCTAATCTATTAGCATAATGAGCACCGCCCCCAAAACCTCAACTTAACCATTGATCCAAGGCGTTCAAGCATCTTCAGTTAATTTGCATATAATAGTGGCCGCGTGAGGTCGTTGTTTGAGCTCCGATTATCGCTGCGCTGTACGTACGGACGGGTAACGATGAACGCCTTGACCAAGGCTAACAAAAATGTGAAATCAAGTCAGTGTACCGGATGTTATTTAAATATAACTCGCAAATTGATTATTTAAGTTGAAATATGGGACCATTTCATTCCCGAAAAGTGTTAGTGGTGACAAAAATTATAAAAGAAAATTACCCAATTTTGCCGTACATGGATCGATTTTGCTGGGAAGAACACTGGATAAAGAAACACTGAACATTTTTAAAAACTAAATCTTCTCTTTTGTCGATGTCCTGAGCAAAGCTTGTACTCAAACAAATAATGTACACAAAGTTGGCGCGGGTCCAGGGGGTTGGAGGCGAATCATAGACTAATGTTATATACAGTCAAACCTTGATATATAGTGGCCATCGACGGTGCCAGTTTTCGTGGCCACTATACGCAAGTGGCCACAATAGCAAGATGTACACATACATGTATATGTACACATGTGCTCGCATAATGAATGAATGTACGTACATGTAGTACGTGTGCCCACCATATGAACAACACAACTATATGTATCAATCTGAAACATAATTTTTCTGAAACAGAATTTGTGTTTATTTTTTGTCCAATTGTATTTATTTATTTTAATCTCAAGGCACAAGAATGGCAAGAAGAAACTTACATAAATATACTGTAAATATTATTTCTTTCCAATTGTATTTATTTATTTTAATCTCAAGGCACATGGATAGGCAATTCACACTTCAAAATGATGAAATAAAACTAAGCACTCACGATCTGACGTTTAACAAAACGAACAAGTACGTTTACATGTGTCGCGACGAAAAAAACCTCTTTTAGTCTGTGCGCTCAGTACCGTTTGTATAAAACACGAGTTTGAAGTCCAGGAACCAAACAACAGGGGAAATTCTAAAGTCAACAGAGGGCGCACTTCATTTTGAAGGTTGGAGTACACAGGTTTTAAGGCAATGCAATTGTACACATTTTATTTGCTGTGGGCTATTAAAGGTTGGCCGCTGGCCGCGTTACACAGTGGCCGCATTAGCAAGACATGGTTAGGTATGTTTATAATGCAAGAATCAAACTGGGACCAAGCAAAGGTGGCCAGTGAAGCCAGGTGGCCGCTGTATCAAGGTGGCCGCAAAGGCAGGTTTGACTGTACTACCAAAATGGGGCCAACAAATTTATCAGAGCTTCTAAAGTTATTTATAAAAAGCCTTAGACTGCAGACCGCCTACGAAGTATTGTGGATTTCAAAATATTCCGGGGGCATACACCGGACCCCTAGAAGGGCGTTCTTTTGGAACCCTCCTCCCTTGGAGTGGAGTGTCGTGGCCGAGCGGTTAAGAGCTGGGTTTTCTGTAGCCTTGCAACGTTCATCGTTACCCGTCCGTACGTACGTACAGCACAGCGGTAATCGGAGCTCAAACAACGACCTCACGCGGCCACTATTATATGCAAATTAACTGAGGATACTCGAACGCCTTGGATCAATGGGTTTTGGGGGCGGTGCTCATTATGCTAATAGATTAAGCTGACCTTTATAGTCGTTTTCTTATTGGTCGATCGTTGCGTAGAAACTGCATAATTTGAGCTAGCGGTGAAAGGTCATAGCTAGCTCGCAAGTGTTTACGAACACCGCGCCATCGTTGACATATTTTATCGGAGAAAGTTGAGTGATTTTTACGAAGGCTTGTAGGAATTACACACGAAGATTTGAACTGTTTGATTGGTGAGCGTTGCGTTTATTTTGAATGTTATGGTCAAAACTAGTTGTGTTTAGCTGCTTAGTTTTGAGTTTCAACTGCGGTGACTGGACTCGGGAAGGCCGCGACTCTATTGAAACGTGTCGAACTCGGCCCTACATTATATCGCACGCATCTAATCCAGCTGATCTGAAAACCGTGGCTCGGTAAAACTCTGATAATTAAATGCCTTGTCGGCTGAATTTTGCCAAGAAAATAATCTGAGGAGTTATTGAGGATATAAAGACACTTGTCCCTGTTTAAATTACAATATTGCGATCACTTTGAAGGTTGGTTCTGCAGCCGTAAACATGCCCCCTCCCCACAGCGTTGGACCATGCTTGCACCATACGATGTGGCGATAACGCACAGACCAGCATGCCTGGGTTAATGCCGATTATGCGGCGATAAGAAACTGACCGAACACGCTGGAAACTGACGCTGAGTACCTGGCCGTACGTGCGAGCTCCGAGCAAAATGGGGCTCAGGCTGCCTGAAAAATGACGGATTTCCCATAACCTGTCGGCAAATTCACATAAACACCGTGACCACGAAGAAAGGCTTCTAATGGCCTTTCGCTGCTCGGGTCTAAAATCGTCGAGGGATAATATTTTCGCTGCAAAATTCAAACAACACGACAGATCATCAGACGACAGACGACGCTGAATATCTGCCATTTTGTCTTAAATGTCATGCTGCATCAAATTTGATGACGTCGGGATTCAACCGTGTTGTGATTGGACACTTCACATCTTATAGCCCCGCCTATACTTATCTGTATTCGCATACGAGGTCATGCGCTAGAAATGTAGCGCAAAATATAGGAAAAACATAAGATTTCAAAATCCATTGATCCAAGGCGAAAAAGTAGCCTCAGTTGATTTGCATAAATAGTGGCCGTATGAGGTCGCTGTTCGCGCTGTATCTTTGCCTGGGGCGCAAGCTAGCATTATGCGGGGCGCGCGTGGCGTGTAATTCTGGACGGATAACGACGAACTCGCCTTGACCAAGGTAGGTTTTCTGTTGCTTCGTCCTTCGGAAGTTGTAGGTCCCGTGTGTTGTATAATTTATAATGTGTGTATATATCTTTCTCATTATAACATTTTAAAATTGTATAATGCAAGTAAAAGAACCCAGAACACTTATCGTTAAAGAGAAGGGGTTTGCCCCGGTGTTCTTGGCTGACATGCCTCTGTCTACAGGGTTCTTCTGGCTTACGAGCTACAGTGCCTTGAGCGCTTTTGAAGGATCCTTGGTTTCATTACCAGATAATAATAATAATGTTTGCTCGCTCACACCTCTCCCCTCGTTTTGCTCCAAAAATGATCCACGCTTTTTAACCCGACAAAACTATGGTGGCCCTGAAGGGACATCAAAGACGCGAACCTGCGCGGATGCGCGTACAGAGCTGAGAGTGAGAGTGCTTAATATAACAGTCGTTCATTCGAATAGCATGCATGTGCATAGGTCGTGTGGAACATAGGGCGTCACAAATTGGGGCTAGAGTGAGTATAGGGCAGAGAGTTATAGAAAATAGAGAGCGCACTTATCACGTGACCCCGTTCCGCAAAAAAATATGCTTGGGCGCCATTTTCTAAAATGGGCAAAAAGTTCGTACTTGACATAGCCTACGCATCTCTTTAATCTCTTTTCCGCGAGCGTGAGATGCCTAAGACTTGTGCGTGCTTTGGCTGCACAAATCGGAGCATAGTCAACAAGACCAGAAACGTCTCTTTTCGCAAGTAGATACTTTCTGGGATAGGTTGCTAATAACCACCACGACCATGCCGACAATGTCACCTGTATAGGGACACAAAATTCCCTAGTTGTTGTTTGCTGGGCTAAATATCACAATGTTATCATTGTTCATATGATTTTCCATAATGATTTAATATGATAACTGTGCCAGTAAGCAACTTGGTGAATTTGAAACTCACCAATATTGACTACTTGATGATATTGCATCAAGTAGTCTCGCCAATTGTCAGTATCGAGTAAGCTCCAAATTCACAGTTACTTACTGACGCAGTTACCCTAACAAAAATAAATGGGAAATCATGTGACAAATGATAACATCTTGGTATTTCGGCCAAAAAAAAGAAAATCAGGGGGGAAATGAGATTAGGCGATGGGTTGCCTATCCACCAAAATATAAGATTATTGTTGTTTACAATAATTATGGCAACGTCCAAACGTTTTCTTCCCATTTATTTTGCGAATTGCCAGGGGATGCACCTGCTGCACATGTTGTTGACATGATGCAAAAACCCAATGGCTGTCGCGTATTATCTGATAATGGCTGCCGGCTCTGTCGGCCTCTAGTAAAGGGATTGACTCTTTCGCTAACCTACACGAGAGCAATTTGCATTGACTCACCTACATATGGAAATTATGTAAAGTAAAAGACGTACCTAAAGGATTGGGATTCCTTATTATGAGGGGGGGGGGGGGGGGGGGGGGGGGTGCAAAAATGGAACCAACAATTTGTGTGTGCCAGAACCGTTATTTCTACATCAAAATACCATTATTTACCCCGGAAAATATGGACCCTAACCCTGCGTTTGGGCCTGAACAATTCACAAAGTCAAAAAGTACTAATACTAGTACTTTGAGGCAGCATGTACCGGTATATGTGGCTCTGAGAATATCCCTGGGCTGTGGACGGAATGGATGGCAATCCATCGCAGGTTTACTTCCCAGACATATATTCCTGGGTGGAAAGAGTCAAGTTGGGGTGAAGTGGCTTGCCCAAGGACACAACATAATGGCCAGTAGCTTGATTTGCACCCCTAAACCCTCCAATCGTATGAGTCACAAACCCTAACTGCAAGGCCACACTCTTCATATGGAAGAGCTACCGGTACATGTATAAGTGCATAATATTTGGCAAAAAACAAGCAGAGTATATAGTTTTTATTAAAATTCAAAAAGAAGATTATACATAGCTTTTAAAATAAAAAATAAAACAATTAATGTAGCTTTTTTACAGGGAAAAACATGTATATAATGCAACATTTGTTTACACAACAAATTTGAATCTTGGCTTCATTCTCTTGACATTACTCACATTGAGTTTCATTGAAGTAACAATTGTAGACCTTTACTTCTGTGCTTTTGCTTTTGTTATTTTTGTGTTGAAATTTTAAACTCCATAATCAGTAAAGACATCTACAGTATCTAGCCCAGGTTGGACGACGTTCTTCATTGCATTACGACTGACGTCCAGGGTATCAATTTATCCTTCCATAGCAAACAATTTGACAACAATTTTTTTCCATATTTTTACCTGATGAAGGAAGCTGACATTTTTCGTTTACATCTTCCTTGTGTCTGGAATTACAGATCGTCCTGGGTTACAAAAAGCGAATGCGTCTTTACAGAAAATAAATTGCAAATCCACGCTTTCGACGTAAACACCATGTACGAACTTTATACGTGCGTGCGCGTGCACGCGCTAGGCCGGCTCATTAGTCCCATAACCGGCACGGCTGCCGGGTACGCGCGCACGCACGTAGAAAGTTCGTACCTGATGTTCACATCGAAAAGCGTGGATTTGCAATTTATTTTCTGTAAATAAGTAGCCAAAGACACATTCGCTTTTTGTAACCCATGACGATCTGTAATTCCAGACACAAGAAAGACATAAGCGAGATTTCGGCTTCCTTCATCAGGTAAAAATATGAACAAATGTTGTTGTAAAATTGTTCGCTATGGCAGGAGAAATTGATACCCTGGACTCCGTCGCGTTGTACACAACGGAGGAGTCCAACCTGGGCTACTACAGTATCCTGTTGCTCCAGAACTTGGTATTTGGTGGCTATCCTCTTGAATACTCCACAGGGAAGTCTGTCGAAGAGGCCTTGGGAGAGATGGCTTAAATTTGTTATGTAATTTTTAACCTAGTTATGCAACTACACCATTCTAATCTGACAAATCTTAAACATTTTGTTTTTGTTTCAGGTAAAAATGTACAAGAAAAGATGCCAAGGGAGCCATCGGTAAAGGTGTGTCAGTCAATATTGACTTTCTGTTGGACTACATACATACATGCTCCTCGCACCAAAGCTTTAAAGGTAAGGAGTAAAATTTAAAAATAACTAAATGTACGGTAAAAGGCGAGGATAAAAAAACATTTTACTTGACAGCGATGTAATAAAAGGCCAATTAAAACGGTTACAAATCTTAACACTAACAATTCCTATTCAGTCAAACTTCAACACCAGGTTTTGTTGGAACCTTATTACTGATTGTCACACTGGGTTCGACATATAGTCAGGTTGCTTAGGTCCAAATTTTGACGAGACCGTGACCGACTGGCCCAAAGCACCAAACTTGGTAGATATATTCTTTTGGTCCTAGAGAAGATATTTAGAAGGGGTGACACCTGAAAATTATCTTGGAAGGGTACCTAATTGGCATAAATCTAATTTGGTGCCTAATTTGCATATAAAATCTTTTTAAAATTATGTGGCAATTTTTTTTTAGTTGAGTGCTGTATTCAGCCCTATATTAATTATTGATAGGGTTCGAGTTATGTATGTTTTACTTTAAAGTCAAAGTAGACTGATGCTTATAACTAATTATCACTAATTAAGACTAATTACAACATAATTATTAGTAATTTGATGAATAATTCATTTAGAAAGATTCAGTGTACAATTTTATATATTTGTTTTATTATTTGCACCTACAATTTGGAGGTGGGCTTCAATTTGCCAATTCAAAAATTGTTTTTATCCTTCCTGTCGTATGTTTGGAAAAGTTATTCTCTTATCGCTAGGGGAGATTATCTTTCTTTACTCTCGACCCAATATGTTACCTTCTTTTCAGTTTCCCTTCCTTGACAAAAACAGTATAAATATTTGGTGTAGCCATATTCCCTAAACTCACAAGAAACGAATATAGCTATTCCTCACTCCACACATCTCGAAACACAATTTAACCTTAATTATAAAAACAAGGTTTTATTTTTCAACAGCTTTACTTAACACAATCTTTTTTTTGGTAAAAATTAAAAACAAAAAATATCTTAAAAAGAAGGCACTCTTGTTGCACACGTTTAATCAGGAATCCTAATAAGGCGCCCTTTTCAGCAGAACCTCCCCCATTAAATACAAAGCAAACAAAAAACAAAAGAAATACGGGGTTAATTGTGGTGCAACCGACACGTGCACAAACCCCTTTTTTATCCTTCTTCAAAGGATATCTCTTAATATCGGCCTGCACACACCGGTTTCTACCACTACTCTTAAAAACAAATTATTATATAATTTTTTTTTTTTAGAGATTGCTTTAGTGTTTCATTCTTTTTGATTACGACACTATTCCCCCCCAAAAAAAACCAGTTTGAGCTCGAAATATCTTATATCTCTTACCTATTGACTATCACCTAACGAAGAAAACAATATGTGTCATATGCCCCACCGTTAGGGATACCATAGGGTGTACACAACATACACTCATCAATTCGATAAAGGCCGCGGTGTGTGCATCCTTAACAAACAAGACTACATACGTGAAGGGACACGACAATTAACAGGCCCCCACTATGAAGAAATTAACATGGACCTGACCGATGAAACCGCGGAATTAGTCTCTCAAGCCATACGCCAACTCTACGTGGACGGACTCATATCGAAAGACATATCTGAGTTTCTTAACACCCGCAACCACGACATTAAAACACCTTGCCTTTACCTCCTACCGAAAGTTCACAAAAAAGTACCAGAAGGAACACGGTTCGTGGGGAGGCCAATCATTAGTGGTTGCGGAGGACCGACTCAATCCTTATCCAAATACATAGACTATTTCTTACTCCCAATTGTCAAACAGCAAAGCAGATACACACGCGATTCCGGGCATGTGCTTGAAAAACTAAATAACCTGACATTGGAGCAAGATAACTTATTGATAACACTGGATATAGTATCTATGTACACTAACTGCCCACAAGATGAGGCAATTGAATCAGTTTGTGACGCACTTTCAATGGCCGACGACAGACTATACGCAATACCCAAGCCCACGACAGACCACGCGCGAAGTCTCCTTGAACTCATTATGCGTCGAAATTAACACGTTTGAATTCAATGGCAAGTTTTTCAGACAAAATATTGGCGTGGCCATGGGCAGCGAATGCAGTCCGGAGATTTGTGACATAACCCTATTCAAATACGAACTAGACAAAATCCTCCATCACAATCCCTCAATTGTGAGCTACATGAGATATAGAGACGATGTTCTTATAATCTTTAACGGAAATGAAAAGCAGGCTGCTGACCTAGTGCAATCACTTAATAAAATTCATCCCACGCTGAAGTTCACGTCTGAGATCTCGCACCGCCAAGTCACTTTTCTCGACCTTATCTACAAAGGCGAACGATTTATACATGAAGGGATATTGGATACTCGAGTCGCTATCAAAAAAACTGATTCATTTCAGTACCTAGCTCGAGATTCAGCACACCCTAAGTCGGTATTTGGCGGATTAATCAAGGGCGAAGTGACCAGATACAAACGTATATGTACCCATTTAAAAGACTTTGAGGAGAGGGTTGAGTTCTTCAAAGACAAACTTCAAAAGCGCGGATACACAAACGAAGACCTAGCCCTCCTTTCTCAAAGGGGCAAGACTCCCGCGGACCCTAAGCGTGACAAAAACAAAAACAATATCCCACTGGTGTTCGTCCTACCATACTACCCACATGTCGCGCACCCAGCCCTCAAACGGGCTACCCTCAAACACTGGCCCCTGATTAGCGAAAACGAATATCTGAATAGGATATTTGATACCCAACCCATCCTGGCATACAAACGGCACAAAAACATAAAAGATGAACTTGTTCGATCTAGGACTAAAGCATCTCCACAATCCAACCAAGAGGAACAAAATCTTGATGAGGAGAATCTGCAAATTCTATTGGAACTATTGAAAGAACAAAACAATGATCAAAGAAATGGATCTCAAGACTAAAACAAAATAAATAAGTCAAACCCCCCCCCCCCCCCCCTCTTGTCCTTGCCACGCGTCATATAAACCGACACACAAATAAAAATAAGGAAGGGAAAATGATAAGAAGATGACTGATGAAGTGCATGATATAGCACAGAAAATATGCCCTGCTCCCCTTCCAAAAAAGGGGAAAAAAGAGGGGACGGCATATTATCACCGGTAATAATCAATCACTGTGTGAACGAAAAACAAAGGGACCACTGTTGCAATACACAAACCAGTCATCGCGTCGCCAAAACCCGAGACAGGGTTTGAAACTCCCGATTTTAGGGAATGTCTAACCCAATTGGCCTGCAGACGTTTGATGTATTTGCCCGTCCACGAACTCCAACCACGGACTATCATCTAGCAGAGATAATGTGGCTAGAACTTACCCCAGATGCGTATCTTACACAAAAAAAGAAAAAAAAGAGTTAAGAACTACGCTCTGGAGAGACCAGTCAAACCACCACTTTCTAGCATACCCACTAGTTAACATACCCACTAGTTAACGTTAACGTTAACGTTACAGATCTATCTCTGTATAGACAAATACAAATACAATCCATATGATACTTGTCAGCAGACCCTTTTCCGCGTCTCAAATAAATAACGAAAAGCACGGAGGGGGTTCTTTTGAAACTTGTACAAGAAACCCCCCCCCCACCCCCCCCCCCCCCCCACCCCCCCCCCCCCCCACCCCCCCCCCCCCCCCCCCCCCCCCATTCCTACAGACTGTAATCTCGCGAAAAAAATGTGGCCTGAACTGACCTCCCATGAAGCGTATATCACTAGCAAAAAAAAACTTAAATTAATAATTACGCTCTGGGCGGGATAGTTACGCAACCACACTGCTGGCATACCAGCACATCATAAATTATACAGATCTATCTCTGCAGACCAGCCACACACCTACAATCCAATGATACTTCACGCAGCAGAACTGCTTCAGCATCTCCACAAAAAATAACGAAAACGATGAGAAAAAGTTCTGACTTGTGACAACTCCCATAAACACCGTCCCCGTCCCACATAGAATGAGTTCTGATTCACTGCAGCTAACTTTAGATTGATCAAAAAAACACAACAAAAATTACTGATCATTCCTTGAAGTATGCCTGCATACACCGGTTTCTCTGAGCTTTACCTTCTTGCAAAAGCACTCCATTAGAATAAAAAAAAACTAATAGCCTCACAGAAAAAAATTAAAAAAATCCACAAAACCCAGTATTACACGTCCTTCACGTTAATGTCCTTCCCAGGTGACCGAGAATCGTTCTAAAAATTTTAAAAACGGTGAGTGACATGTATGATTACGCTGCTTCCCAATAAACACGATACTTAATTTATTATTATCGTGGCCATCTTGGATTTCTGACTAAACATAATTACCTAGGCACATCATCAGCTAATTAATGTTGTTTAAGTGCAGAATATGTAAACAAAACCACCGAAGTAAATATTTCAAAATGACTTTTGCTTTCAAATGATAAAAATGTACCGAAATTAGTGCTTAAGAATAGGATTTTGCAGCCATTTTGAAATTATGCAAATTAGGTACCTTCCAAAAATATTTTTTGGTGTCACCCCTTCTAAAATTTATTTCTGGGGCCTATAGAAGGTACCTACCAAATTTGGTGCTTTGGGCCAGTCGGTCACGATTCCATCTCTAAGCTACCTGACTAATACCTCCAGAATCAGAGTCTAACAGTTTGTGTACAGTTTACCACATGGTGTTGAAATTTGCAAGGATGGGTATGGTTCCTAAATTACTCAAGGGAGGCTTAAAAACATATTACTCGACAGCGATATAACAAAAGGCCAATTAAAATTGTTCAAAATCTAAATTACATTGTATCTTGTATCTTGTATTCTGTGCGAGTTCTGTGCGAGTTCTGTGCGAGTTCTGTGCGAGTTCTGTGCGAGTTCTGTGCGAGTTCTGTGCGAGTTCTGTGCGAGTTCTGTGCGAGTTCTGTGCGAGTTCTGTGCGAGTTCTGTGCGAGTTCTGTGCGAGTTCTGTGGGAGGTTCTGTGGGAGGTTCTGTGGGAGGTTCTGTGCGAGTTCTGTGGGAGGTTCTGTGCGAGTTCTGTGCGAGTTCTGTGCGAGTTCTGTGCGAGTTCTGTGCGAGTTCTGTGCGAGTTTAAAACAAAATTATCACTGTAGTCCTACCATTTAACATAAAAATAAATTGTAGATTTATTTTAATTTGTAGTAAATCTTTGTTTCCCTTTGTTCCTATACTATAACCTAACCCCATAGACTTAGCGTACACTTTAACATCCTCTGGGGTTATACAAACTCGCATACACACACATTGATGTGGTACGCGTTCTAATATGGCAAATACAAGTTGCATTTTGGGCACGATGTTGATAATGTGTTGTGGATATTGACTTGAGTCTGATCAGTCTGACTTGAGTTAAGTCTAAGCTGACTTTTGCTCCTACAGTAATTCAAAACCTGGATTGAAACTTAGGCCGTGTCCGAAGCGAGTGTCTAGAGCTACAGCTACGGCTATTGTCTGCGTCGGCCATTTTGTAGCGCTGTCCGAAATGCCGTCTAGAACTACAGCTACATGTAGCTACGGCTACAACGTCACAAAAATCTAGCAGTAAAAGAAGTTGTCTAGCTCAGGCAAAACAAAATAGCGGCAGCACTAACGTTAATTTTGGAGCAAATTTTTGTTTATTTTTCATTGATAGTGCATTGAATTTAAACTAACAGATCAACAAATACGTCAATATCATCAGGTATTTCGACTGGCTGTAAACAAACATTGCGTAACATCTAGCAGACGATAATTGTTGTAAATTCTTACATCGTAATTTTGCAAACACTAATTCAAGCATCGCTTGGGGGTGCAGTAACTAGCTGTAGGCTCTACCGTAGCCGCATCCGAATTCCATTTGCCTTAGCGCCTCGTAGCTGTAGCTGTAGACCGTAGCTCTAGACACCTGTTTCGGCCTTAGTGCTGTTGTTTTCCTTGCAATACATGTATGTCTCTTTAGAAATTTCTTATTTTTTAGTGCTAACAAAGAACCAATTTAATTGTAAAGTTTATAATACACACTACACCAAAGAAGCATGGAAAACTTCCCTTAATTATTTTAATTAACCTTTAAAATAACATAAAAATACACCGAACTACATAGCATACATTTACATGCAAGGCCAATTTATATTTTACTTGAAAATGCAAATTACACGTCACTAAAACTCAACTGAGACCTTTCACCCTAACCTCTTGGGTATCATTCCTAAAAAAGTATGCTGAATCTGCACAAATTCCCCAATTTTGTCACGCACACAAATGCTTGGTGTTGGTGAGTGCTCAATACAATCCTGCAGTACCGTTGGAGTGCAACTTGGATGGAGTGATTTTTGGGTTCATCAACGCTTTTAAAATAGGTCAGAGGCCATGTAGGGGTCATTTGAGGTCGTTATAAAAAATACACAAAATGTGACTTTTTAAAGAATACAATACATGTACTTGTAGGGATCGCCTGGGAAAAGTCGACACTCGTAATGTTTTTTTTTTTTTAAGTGGATGCACATAAGAGATTTTTTACAATTTGTAATAGTGGTATCTTCTTAGATCATTAAATCAGGCATGATATTTTGTTCCGTTTTACTAGGATTTTCATTTTTGTGTCCATAAGTTTTTGGCATTCTGTACTGCAGACCACATTTTAGGCTCTGCTGAAACACTTTTTCCATTCCCCGCCCCCCTCAATCGAATGTCAAATATTATGCCTGACAATTAAGATTACATGTATACTCAAGTAAAATAAAAATTGGCCTTAATTCTATAGGTTCTCTAAAGAGACTTTACTGGAAAGCAATGCATACACACGCAATAATACTAAGCAAAACACTACTGTACATGTACATTAGAACCCTCCCCTAGCTCCCTCAGTGCCTACCAGGAGCTACGGTATCAAAACCCATCAAGTGGTAGTTTTTAACAATTCTGTAAACTGACTCCTATTGGTTCAATTGATACGCTGCACTACTTATATTTTAGTTAACTAAGGACAGAGTTGTAATCGAGTCAGTCATTCACAAGTCGATCACAAGTCGATCACAAGTCTTTCAGTCGCTAGTCAACCCACAAGCTATTTAAATGTACTTTGACAAAAACCATGCCTTAATTTGTTATTGTTCCTTTTAATACTTTTGAACTGACTTGTGAATAGACTTGCGAATGATTTGTGAATGAAATGTATACCGTTAATTAATCTACTGGCTGGAGGCTTCTCAAAGGGAATTTTTTGATTTCGACACCTCACAACAAGTTCGGTATTGCCTAGGTAGAACAGGCCACAGACTGTTTTGATTGTGTTAATTTTAAGTCTCCATTTATGGAAGTATCGACTAAGATCTGTGAGATCTGTCGATAGCTTTCTTTCTATCGATTGTAGTGATGCACTGGTGTTCACCAGCGCGATATCATTAGCGTACAACGTACTTCTTGGCAGATCCGATACGTATACGTTGAACAGCAAGAGGGCTAGGACTGACCCTTGGGGGACACCATTTTTCAAGAACTTCTGACGTTTCTTGTCTGATTGACTCAATTACAACTCTGACTGAGGGTAACATGGCATGACTGACATTGACAGCCCGGTTAGATTTCTGAATGCAATTACCGGTACATGTACATGTAGTTCAGTAACAATGAATGCACAAAAGATTCACGCAAGAATATTCCAGCAAAACAAAGCATTGTCCTCTAAGATGGACGCTATACTAAAATCACTATTTTGGCATGAAATTGTTTTTTCTTCAGTCACACAGGTTTCGATCGTAAATGTACCGGTAGTTCATTGAGAGAACTCCAGTGGTAGTACTTTTAGTAGACCAGTTGGCGAGAAGTCTACCGTTTGAAAAGTTTGAGTTTTTGAGGACCATCTTCATTCATGACTGAAGATAATACAATTTCATGCCCAAATAAAAATCAAGAAGTCATCGTTAGGGGTTACAAACTTTGAAGGCCTCAATTTCTTTCAGCTATCGTTGTTTGTCGGTTAAGTCATCAGGGTTTTCCTCCTGGTAAAGAAAAAATTAAGTTTTATTTTATAAAAGCAATTCATGGAATATATATAATACTGTACGTGGATACGTACCGGTACCATAGCTCCCTAGCTGTATGGGGACCAAAGTACCGGGTACGTGAACACACGTGCATTAGTTTTTATGAAATTGCGCATTTTAGAAATACCGTAGGGAAGAATTTATCTGGGTTTAAAACAATAGTTGCAAGTCTTAAGCTGCCCTCTAGATTTGTATGTCAAGATCTTACAGTGCACGTACACATGTACATTGTACATGCACTACATGTACTTGAAAACATTATAAATAATGTATAGTTTCGTTAGGATGTTTTGGGCCATTATTACTTTGTAAATTCGTACATGTAATTTATCTGAGTAAAACGTGCCTTAGAATTAATTTATTAAATAAATAATCAAATAATTAATTGTTTGCTCAGAACTGTACATAAATGTATTTTTTAGACAATTGGCTTTTTATCAAATGAATATTTTTTTTTTTTTTTGGGGTGGGGGGGGGGGAGTGTTAGAGGGGGCTTTAGATTACATGTATCAAAATTGATTGTTGGAGCAACCACAGGAAACATACCGTTACAAATGCAAGTGACTCGGCTGTGCCAGCTACATGTACTTGTACAGGTCCATGTACATTCCCAATATCATGTTTAAGAGCATGTACATGTCCATGTTCACTTCCCCGTCCACGTCCATGTCCATTTCCATGTATTTTATCACAAACAGCCAGAAATGTTCAATCTGCTTGCAGATTAAAAACCAAATAATAACAATAAGATTTACAAATTGGATGGCTTTGAGGAAAAAACTGTTGACTCTCGTTAATACGGGCTCGGTTAGGACGAGATTCCGTTTAAGACGAGATTCCGTTTAAGACGAGATTCCGTTTAAGACGAGCTTTTTTGAAAGTCCCAACCAAACTGTACACCTTTCTACGTGAACAAAAAATTCCTTAGTATGAGCTCTGGTAACATGACATTTCGGTTAAGACGAGCGCTTTCTGTGGTTTAGTCCAGTCAAAATCTATTGTTGTCTATTTTACACTAGCGTTTTGGCAAACAACCTATCAATCGATGAACCCATTCAATTTGAAGAGATACTAATTGGCGCAGTGATCATGCTCGCAAATGCACATCAGCTTTTTGTGTCTCGCTACTAGCAGCTATTCAAAGACAGACAATGTGTGTTTATTGTTTCCGTGCTGCGAGATGATTTCTTTATGGCAGCTCATGTGCTGCCCAAACACATAAGCGTGCCTCCTGAACGCGGCACTGTCAATTGAACAGTTTGACCAAGGTGGAGATTATCACCTTCTTAGATTTAGGTCGCAAGAAGGCAGATGTTAAAGGTGGCAGTACGAAATTGTGTCCAGCACCCCGGCCACAATCTTCAAAAAGCGAGCTGACATCACTGCGAAGTTCGAATCGTCCAAGTTTCAGCCCTCAAGAAAACGAAACCTAGCCCCATTTTCCAGCCTCATATTAAAACAAAATCAAACCACTCCCCACCCCCAAAAAATTAAAATGGACAAAATAGAAAAAACATGAAACAAAACCGGACAAGTACATTTGATAAACAATTGACGAATTTTACGAATATTGATAAACATGTAGGGTAAAAAACTGCAACATCATACTCCTATTCAGATACACTTTTGATATATGGATAGGTAATTTTGTTAGGAGAATGATACCAAGAACTTTTTTTGGGGTTTAGTAGTTTTGATTCAGCGCCATTTTTGTGTTAACAAAGGTCAGGGGTTACATCTTTAATTTGGTGTACACTTTGTGCTATGATCCTAATTAGAGCCCCTGACTTTGGTTCACAAAAATGGCACTGGAATCAAAACTACTGCACCGAATCAGGAGTTCTTGGTATCGTTTTCTTTCCAACAAACTTTATCAAAACTGTAGGTCTCTGAATAGTGGAAATACTGTAAGCAGTTGCATATTTTTTTAACACCCTGTATTTGGTGCCCCAAAAATTCCTCTGATGGTGTTTAGGTTTTAGTGGTAATAATAACTTTTACAAATCTGAAAGCTCACCATTTGCATTCTCTCATTCTGAATCTTTTCGTCACGCACCTTATCTTCATTATTAAGTGCAGATGGAATTACATTATTCTGCTGACAAAGGAATAAACATTGTCATTTAATTAATAGGAAACAAAATAATGTTCATGGTCATTCCGTGCCAAATCACCTAAAGGTTGTCAGGGGTCCGACTCAGATTTACATGTAGCTGAAACTAAACAAAAACTAGTGAGACTGGAATGCCATGCCTCGTGCTGCACCCAATAGTTTGGTGGAGTTGTAAACCCCGATGTAGGATCTTTTATTTGTGAGGTTTTAGGAGCCAGCAGCTGACAACAAAACCAAAACAAGCACGAATTAGTGCGTCGTTGTGTATTGGTCTAGTTCAAATGCAAAACAATTGCAGGAAAATCTCTCTAGCAAAAGTAGCATGTTCATTTCATAATGTTCGGAAGGCACTGTTCGACAACAACAAAAACGACACTGTCGTGCAGCTTTGGTTACGTGACATTGCATGTTTTTTGCTGTTGTCATTTTGGTTGCTCTCTTTAACCAGTTCGGACTGTGATTATTTTAACATCACCGAGCCGACGCGCAGGATTATTTTTAACGAAACTCGATCCGAAGCGTGTTCAGGTCGATTGTACCGGGAAGCACACCCACGCATTTCCGGCCTTGCTCGCTGCTTAGACATTTCTGGCCTTGCTCGCTCGTATTTCGATTTCTTTTTAAAGATATGGCCATTCTTCGATGTCTGCCATCACTACGGCATCTTCCTTCGATGCTGGTATTGCATCTTGGGTATATGCTTCTGGTAGAGGAACCGTGATTCTTAACTCCATGTCAGATACTTCTAGGCCGCTTACCGCAAAACTTTTTACCAGCGTGCGTTCTGTAATTGTCTGGATGCAGAGCTTTGATTTCCGACCTTTCATATTCAATTGTTTGCAAAGTTTTTCTGAGCAGAATACCGAGTTACTTCCTTCGTCGAGAAAGGCATACGTTTTAACAGTCTTTGCAGATTCTTTGCTTGAACCATGACTGGTATGACCGCTGGTCAGTATTCGCCGTCGCCGGCCCCAGTATGACTACGACTTGCATTACTTGTTGTTGTTTTACTGGCTTCATTCGACTTATCAAGGCCACTTTACTTTACTTTTTTGGCCGTCACGATGGAGAATTGTTGGATGCTGCCGTCCACACTTATTACATGTCAGTCTCCTGGTGCAGTCTTTACTGATGTGGGTACCTTTCTTCAGGCAGCCGAAACAAAGACCCTTTGTCTTCATAAACTCAATTTTGTCTTTGTTTTTCTTGGCATTGAGTTTTCGGCATACTGCTATGGAGTGATTCTTTCCATTGCAGAAAATACATGCGTCAGGAGTACCATTGCTGGATGGGGTTTTATATAGATACGTCTGGTTTTTCGGGGAAGTAACGTTTGTTGGAGCTTTTGGTATTTTTCTTGAATTCGTTTTGATACTTATTGTATCCCTTATCACCTTTCACTGTAGTGATTTCTCCATACACTGGATTTGATGCGACTCTTGCTAGTCTGTCTACAAATTCTACCAAGTCCTTGAAACTGGTACTTCTTTGTTGATTTTTTTCCATGTAGTCCACCTTGTGTCTCCACTTGTTCCTCAAGTTGTATGGTAACTTATTAACCAGTGTCTTGATGATAGCAGCGTAGTCTAACTCGCCGTTGATATCCAGTGAAGTTACAGTGTTAGCGCATTCATGGATAAACAAGGATAATTTCTTCAATGCTTTTGAGTCGTTGTTTTTTATTTCAGGCCATTCTCTAGCTTTTCACATCATTTCTTCATTTATACGATACTTGTTGCCGTACTTCTTTTTCAACAGCTTTTTGGCCTGCTGATAACCCTTGTCTGGCGGTAGTTGCATACAACTACAAATCAGAGCCTTTACATGTAGGTGCACCTCTAGTGTATGCTCAAGAAAGTTGAGCTTTCTCCGTCATTTGTAGTTTTTTCTTCAATCCCGTGTTGAAACGCAGTCAGCCAACTTGCATAATCCTAGGGGTCGCCGCCGTACACTTGTATGGCTCTGCGTGGCAAAGTAGATTTTACCTGAGCCTCCAAAGCAGTTTAGTTAGATCGCCCTGTTGCTTCATAACATTTAGCCTACCTGTGGTGTTTGTTGCATCACCTTGATTCAGGTTTCTCCCATTTTGTCCTGGGCATACTTGCGACTCTTGTTGTTGCGTGTCTTTAAAATGGTCTGGTGGCTTTATTGAATCATCATGAAACAACTGGTTAGGCCTCAACCAAAGAGATTCCTCTACCCTTGGTTTATTTTGCGGCTGTGGAAAATGAGGGGTGAGTTGAGGTGGGCCTATTTCATCATGTTCTGCTAACCAGTCTTTGACCGCATCGCTTGGCCGCTTGTCGTTTTCACAAAGGTCAAAAGACGCACGAGTCTTGATCGAGTCCTTTTCGATTCTCTCAAGTATGGCCAGTTTTGTCTCTTTGATTTCTATTTCTGTGTTTAAGTTGAGACGTTCCTTTTCTTGTCGTAGCTTTAGTTCTTTCTCTTCAAGCTCCTGTTTCTTTTCAAGTGCCTTTTGATGGTATTTGAGTTTGGCTGTTTTGAATTCTGCATCTGTGTGAAAACTTAAATTAGTCTTGGATGACACTCTGCTGTCATGTGACGACGCATGAGACAAACTATCCAAACTATCTTTCAATTCACTCATCTTTCTTCGTTTTGTACTTCAACAGTGCTAAAAGACAAAAAAATTCAAGTTTTCTTCTTTTAATTTACTCATTTACCGCGAGTGTATGGTGCCGCCTGTAAACGAATATTTACGAATATTTGGGCGTCGCTTTGTGCTACGATCACAGTTTTGGGCTTGAAGTGGTCGTTGCATATAGCGTGGTCGTCCTGACTGCTGATGTCCAAATCTGTCGAAACCTTGGGTCAGTTGGATGCTCACACCAGCTTTATTGTGTTGCCGCAACCTGCAGCAACACATCTGGCTGGCATTTTTATGAATAATGAAGAAAATCCAGAACTAATCGATAATCGAACTGGACTAAATGATTCTGCATCAATTGTGCACGTGAGTAGCAGCACGGCCGCTAAGTAGCTCAGCTACTGGCCGGCCGAGTTCCCAAACGTACTTCACGATTATGCAAATTTTATATGCTAATGAGGTACCATTCTAGGGGTAGGGCCACTTCCCCAAACACTTTATGATTTTTTTAAATCATATTTATTAATCGAATTATTAATTTGTACATACTGGAAATCACTCATTTAAATATAATCTTTAATTTAAGATAATAAAAAACACATTACATAGACCCTTACATGTACTTGTAAGTGCCTATATCAAGGAGTTACAACAACGCTAAAGTGCTAATAAAGCCACCGTCTGTGGCGCGGCAAAACAAAAACCAGCTGGACTTATTGAATACATGTAAGTTCCAAGAAGTAGGTGGTCTAAACCCTGCAAAAACACACAGCACAAATTTGTGTCTCACTATACTATGTACTCACTAGGTGTGATTGTGTTGGCTTTCGGTGTAAATGAAGGACACATCCCTGACACATCCTTAAAAGTCCTATAGCCAGCGGCTCGAAGGTGCCCGGAAGTTTAATCAAGACTTTTATGTGCAAGACTTGCAAATGCTCATTGTGGTCGCAATTCAAATTGTGACTTGGGCAAGGGTTGAATTGAAACCTTAAAATATTGTTTTCTTTGAATATAAAGCTTTCACAGAGAGGAAACTTCATATCATTGTTGTTGTCTAAAATTTGAGCACTTTTGCTGCTTCAAACAATAAAAATGCACAACTGACAAATGGTACACTATACCTTTTTATTGAGTGGAGGCTGATAATCAGATAGTGGAGAATTTTCTTCCAAAATCTGTGAAGGAAATAAGCTTCAAGACTTGAAGTATTTGTGTGTCCCTGTGATGGGTGCTTTTGTTTAGCTCACCCAAGTCAACATGGGTTACCCCCCAGCCCCCAGTCGTTAGGTTATAGTTATGACATCATACTCAGGGCTCACCAAGGTCAGCCACCACAGACCCTGCCTGGGGAGCAGAGTCACTGGTGAAAGACGTCAAACACATGGGTTGTTCAGTTCAAGTAACAGACAAATATGGTGGGCAGACAGTGAATATGTTCAATTAGTTTTTATTGGGGGTCTAAACATTATTTAATAAGCTCATTGTGATTTTAGAAGCTGTTATGCCAGCCCGACGTTGTTACTTGTTTGCGACTGATGGGAAAGCAGTAAATCTCAAAGGAATAATCAGTCCGATGATAAGGTTTTGTCAGTGGCTATCAGCCACGGCTGCGACCACGTGTTGATTGTAATGGCCCGCGTTTGAGCGTTCGTTGAGCATGGCTCTTGTGGCTAACTTGTGTCTAACCCGACTGATCTGATTTACCCTTGTCGACTCGGTTAGCTAAATGAACGCAACCAATAAGTTGAACTTCATATTGCTATCGTTCTTCCTTCCAAGTTAAATCAGTCTAAAAATAATAGGAAATCAGTGTTTTCCACGGCCTCAAATTTCATCAGGATGGGCAATGCATACGTGATGCATGGTAATACATGTACTGTGCCACAAGCGCTAACCTCACCTTATACGGGAGGGAACATTTTTTTAGGGGGTTATATGTACCGGTACATACATAAATTGTACCCAAAGTACTCTTTACAGAAAACTGGATTAACCAGTTATTGGGGAACGTGGTCAGGTTCTGAAATTGAGTCTGCAGAAAAAAGTTGAAATAACCACGCTCTTCCGACCCCTCACCCTCTTTCCCCCTTACCTCAAAATCATATTTCATCTTCTTGCTTCGCCCCAATTTGTCATATTCATCAGACGAAAATGCATCGACAAACTTTCTTTTTCTACCCTGTGGAAAAATTACACAAACATTTTATAGTACATGTACAAAAAATTGCATTAGGGTGCAACAAACTTCACTTTTACCTGATTAAGTTCTTATTTTCCACAAGACTAATCTCAATCTCTTTAAAATAGTTTTAATTCTGTTAAAAGGTTATAAAAAAGTGTGTAAGCCTTAATAATAAAAGTCTTACACCTCAAAGAATTTGAGCTTTAATTTCCAATGCCTTTAAATCCTGTTTACTGGTAACAGTCACAGTAGCATCCTGTTTCTTCTGTGGATAAGAATTATGATGAGTGATTTGTATAAAGTTCTAACAGTGTTTTGGACTTTTTGTTTATCTACCTTTCTGCGTGTTCGGCCTTGTTTTTGTATACATGTACATGTACCTGTGCGTACACAACATTCATTGCAGCAAAGTAAGATAAAGTAAGAACTACTGGTATGTAGTTTACATATTTAAAATTGTTGACTGATGTGATGTGGGATACCCCATTTTTATCTAGCTATTTTGCAGCTATCCAAAAAGTAACCAACCAAAATACTGTTGAAAGGCCTACTTGTAAAGATAATTACTCGATGCTCCCTGTAAAATTCTTCTTTTTTTGCATGCTGTCATTTTGAAGAAAACACTAAAGGTGATTTCCAAAGATGCTTCTTTGAGCCTTGAACAAAAATTCCCATTAGTACCGGTAGCTGGTTCGTAATCTGTGAATGATACGCACACGCATGGGAATTACACAGACGCGCGCGTGAGTGCTATTATTGGTCAGTTCAGTACGTGACATGTGTAGCTACAATAATTAGAGTGTGTAAGTTGACCTTGAGAATGTACACGTAGGGGACTTAAAAAGAAACCAAACTTCTGGGCACATCAAATAGGAGCTTCAACGCGTGTAAAGCAAATAGTTTTCTTGAACGACAAACAAGCCTTTTTTCTGTCTTTTTCCCAGGTCCTGGGGTAACACAAATCACATAGACTTTGTACACGTTTCATTCCTGGGATCACTTTTGCCAATAAACTGACTTTAATTTCAGTGAAACTTTGCACAAAATATACTCAGAACGAACACTGAACTCGTGCATAATACTCGCATGTCATGATATGTGACGTCATGTGGCATGTGACGTCATCTTAAAGGTGCAAAAGATTTAAAATTTAAAAATTAATTTAAAATCAACCGTCAGCGCCAGAGCATGCAATACAGAGATTTTTGGGGCCAGGCTTTTCTCTTTCCGACAATGAGCCAATTACGTTGCAACCTAGCTGTTAAACTTTTTTCCCACTTTTCTTTAAAAAAATTGACGGTGATGCATGTTTTTTGTAAAATAATTATGAATTTAACATCCATATTTATGGCCATTTCATGGTTCAGATCTTTGTAAATTTAAAAAAACAAAATCAACCACACGTAAAAGTCCTACAGCCAGCGGCTCGGAGGTGCCCCGAAGTTTAATCATTACTTTTATGTGCGAGACTTGCAAATGCTCATAATTGTGGTCGCAATTCAAATTGTGACTTGGGAAAATGTTGAATTGAAATCTTAGAATATTTTTTATTTTAATATTCAGCTTTCACAGAGATGATAACTTCATATCAGGGTAGTTGCCAAGATTTTTAGCACTTTTGCTGCTTCAAACAATAACATTGCACAACTGACAAATGGTGAACACTATACCTTTAACCCCCGAGGGATATATCATACGTACCTTTGTGGTTTCAGTGACTGGAGGCTGAACATCAGATTGTGAAGAATTTGCTTCTTCCAAAATCTGTGAAGGAAAAGGACGTTGAGTATTTGTGTGTCCCTCTGAGATTATTTGATTATTAATATACAATCGCTACATCTATTTATTCGGAAGGAAAGATCCATTGTTGTTCAACCGATGTGTCACTCAGGTAAGGTTCGGTTAAGCTTAGCATTGGCTATGTTCTAATATTTATGTCTTTTTGAAATTTTCCACACATACAAACAATTGTATAAACAACAAAATATCAAAATTTAGAAAACGTGGGATACTTTAATACGAGGTCCTGATTTGCATATTTAATTACCGTGTTAATTAGACCACTAATGGACTTTAATCCAAACACTAACTACGCAAACACTTCGCAAAATCGCGTAATTTAAGAGGTTTTCGATCATCTGATATCACCCCAAAGATGGGAATATGTAGCGGAGGAATTGGGCTTTCCAAATTATGCAAAATCTCAACATTGACCACCCCTTCATATTTTGACTTTAGATGGCCATATCTCTGAATCACATTGCATGCGACTTTACTCTCATTTTGTGGTGACAGGTTATGTATATATGTACATGTACATGCAACGATGGTACAAGTCTGGTTTCCTGAACATGCTGTTAGAAAGTAATGATAAAAACCTGAGAACAGTCAAGCAGCCAACATGCATATAGTGTAACTGGTCAAATTTGACATCGTTATAAATACCGGTACATTGTACGGTAGCTGTATCGGTAGGATAAATATACATTGTACGGTAGATGTAGTAAAAAGATGAATAAAGCAGATTACTACGTGTTAATCTCTTTTCTGTGTATGTATTTTCTGTTGTAATTTTCTTTTCTCACACCTCCCCCTTCCCCCCCCCCCCCCCCCCGTTTTTTTGTTATTATACTCGGCACCCCCCACCCCCCCCCCCCCCAACCCGGATCCGCGCCTGGATTTAGAAGTTCTTGGTATCATTTTCTTTACAACAAACTTTATCAAAACTGTAGGTCTCTGAATAGTGGAAATACTGTAAGCGGTTGCATATTTTTTTGCCCCCAAATTTCCTCTGATGGTGTTTAGGTTTTAGTAGTATTAATAACTTTTACAAAACTAAAAGCTCACCAGTTGCTTTCTCTCAATCTGAATCTTTTCGTCACGCACCTCATCTTCATTATTCTGCTCACAAAAGAAGAAACATTGTCATTTAATTAATAGGAAACAAAATAATGTTCATGGTCATTCCGTGCCAAATCACCTAAAGGTTGTCAGGGGTCCGACTCAGATTTACATGTAGCTGAAACTAAACAAAAACTAGTGAGACTGGAATGCCATGCCTCGTGCTGCACCCAATAGTTTGGTGGAGTTGTAAACCCCGATGTAGGATCTTTTATTTGTGAGGTTTTAGGAGCCAGCAGCTGACAACAAAACCAAAACAAGCACGAATTAGTGTGTCGTTGTGTATTGGTCTAGTTCAAATGCACAACAATTGCAGGAAAATTTCTCTAGCAAAAGTACCGTAGAATGTTCATTTCATTTCATAATATTCGGAAGGCACTGTTCGACAACAACAAAAACGACACTGTCGTGCAGCTTTGGTTACGTGACTGCATGTTTTTTGTTGTTGTCATTTTGGTTGCTCTCTTTAACCAGTTCGGACCGTGATTATTTTAACATCACCGAGCCGACGCCCGGGATTATTTTTTTAACGATCCGAAGCGTGTTCAGGTCGATTGTACCGGATAGCAAACCCACGCATTTCCGGCCTTGCTCGCTGCTGTCAGACATTTCCGGCCTTGCTCGTGGCGTGTTTATGCGTCATCCGTTTTGAATCTGGGGAAAACTTTGTGTTTATATACATCATCTGGCGCGAACTGGTTAATTGCAGTTAGCCCGCAATGCATTATTAAACATACCCATCTGGTTCTCTATAATAATGCATTGCGGGCTATGTACACGTTTGGTGTTGTGGCAAACAATGATCCCACGTTGCGGATACAGCATAGCCTTGTATTCAAGGCTAGGCTTAGCCTGGTACAGCCACGCTCTATTCTTACCGTGACGTCATCTTTTATGGGCGGGGCACGGCGCATATTGGTTTTTATTTTAGGGTCACGATTAATGAACGAACATAAACAAAAATGAAGTTTTTGCAGTTGTTAAGTATTTAGCATTATTAAAACGTATATTTCGCTATATTAAAGTTTTGAATTTCAAGTACCCTTTAAATTTCATCAGGATGGGCAATGCATACGTGATGCATGGTAATACTGTGCCACAAGCGCTAACCTCACCTTATACGGGAGGGAACTTTTTTAGGGGGTTATATGTACCGGTACATACATAAATTGTACCCACAGTACTCTTTACAGAAAACTGGATTAACCAGTTATTGGGGAACGTGAAATAACCACGCTCTTCCGACCCCTCCCCCCTTTTCCCATTAGCCTTACCTCAAAATCATATTTCATCTTCTTGCTTCGCCCTCCAATTTGTCTAAATATTCTTCAGTCGAAAAGGAAAAGACAAGCTTTCTTTTTCCACCCCGTGGAAATATTACACAAAAATGTCATAGTACATACACATGTACGAAAAATGGCAAACTTTACTTTTACCTGATTAAGTTCTTATTTTCCACAAGACTAATCTCAATCTCTTTAAAATAGTTTTAATTCTGTTAAAAGGTTATAAAAAAGTGTGTAAGCTTTAATAATAAAAGCCTTACCTTAAAGAATTGGAGCTTAATTTCCAATGCCTTTAAATCCTGTTTACTGGTAACAGTCACAGTCGCATTCTGTTTCTTCTGTGGATAAGAATTATGATGAGTGATTTGTATAAAGTTCTAACAGTGTTTTGGACTTTTTGTTTATCTACTTTTCTGTGTGTTCAGCCTTGTTTTTGTATGTACCTGTGGGTACACAACATGCATTGCAGCAAAGTAAGATAAAGTAAGAACTACCGGTATATAGTTTACATGTTTAATAATTGTTGACTGATGTTATGTGGGATACCCCATTTTTATCTAGCTATTTTGCAGCTATCCAAAAAGTAACCAACCAAAATACTGTTGAAAGGCCTACTTGTAAAGATAATTACTTGATAATTACTCCCTGTAAAATTCCTCTTTTTCGCATGCTGTCATTGTAAAGAAAACAATAAAAGGTGATTTCCAAAGATGCTTCCTTGAGCCTTTAACAAAAATTCCCATTAGTACCAGTAGCTGGTTCGTAATCTGCGATTGGTACGGGCAAGCATTGGAATTATTCAGACGCGGCGCGCGTGGGTGCTATTATTGGTCAGTTCAGTACGTGATATGTGTAGCTTGCAACAATTAGAGTGTGTAAGTTGACCTTGAGATCGTACACGTAGGAGACTTAAAAAGAAACCAAACTTCTGGGCACATCAAATAAGAGCTTCAACATGTAAAGCAACGAAAAAGTTTTGGTAACACAAATCACATGGACTTTGTACACGTTTCATTCCCGGGATCACTTTTGCCAATAAACAGATTTGAATTTCAATGAAACTTTGCACAGACCCATACTCAGAACTAACACTGAACTCGTGCATATTACTCAGATGTCATGATATGTGACGTCATCTTAAAGGTTTAATAGATTTAATCTTTGAAAATCAATATAAGATCAACCATCGGTGCCAGAGCATGCAATACAGAGATTTTGGGGCCAGGCTTTCTCTTTCCGAAAAAGAGCCAATTAAGTTGCAACCTGTACGCTTCTGTCAAACATTTTTCTACTTTTCTTCAATAATTTCCACAGTGATGCATGTTTTTTTATAAAATAATTTTGAATTTAACATCCATATTTATGGCCATTTCATGGTTCAGATCTTTGTAAATTTGAAAAAAAACTAAATCAACCACACGTGAAAGTCCTATAGCCAGCGGCTCGGAGGTGCCCGGAAGCTCAATCATGACTTTTATGTGCAAGACTTGCGAATGCTCAATTTGGTCGCAATTCAAATTGTGACTTGGGCAAATGTTTAATTGAAATCTTAGAATACTTTTTTCTTTGAATATTCAGCTTTCACAGAGATGATAACTTCATATCAGGGTAGTTGTCAGGATTTTGAGCACTTTTGCTGCTTCAAACAATAACAATGCACAACTGACAAATGGTGAACACTATACCTTTAACCCCCGAGGGATATATCATACGTACCTTTGTGGTTTTAGTGACTGGAGGCTGAACATCAGATTTTGAAGAATTTGCTTCTTCCAAAATCTGTGAAGGAAAAGGACGTTGAGTATTTGTGTGTCCCTCTGAGATTATTTGATTATTAATATACAATCGCTACATCTATTTATTCTGAAGGAAAGATCCATTGTTGTTCAACCGATGTGTCACTCCTCGCCAAGTTCACTTTGCACGTGCGTGGCACATACACATATGTGACCTGTCACCACAAAATGAAAGTAAAGTCGGAAATATTGAAAATTGAGATATTGGTATTTTCAAATTCTTGAGAAAGAGAGCTTTCCAATGGTACATAACACTTTGGGGGTTTTCACAGCACTCTAGAAAGTTATGGGTTTCACAAAACATGTTTGTGAGAAAACTTACTTTAAACATCTAAAACAAAACACGCAAAAGATTACAAAACAGGACAAGTAAGGTTCGGTTGAGCTTAGCATTGGCTATGTTCTAATAATTATGTCTTTTTGAAATTTTCCACACATACAAACTATTGTATAAACAACAAAATCAAAATTTCGAAAACGTGGGATACTTTAATACGAGGTCCTGATTTGCATATTTAATTACCGTGGTAATTAGACCACTAATGGACTTTAATCCAAACACTAACTACGCAAACACTTTGCAAAATCGCGTAATTTAAGAGGTTTTCGATCATCTGATATCACCCCAAAAATGGCAATATGTAGAGGAGGAATTGGGCTTTCCAAATTATGCAAAATCTCAACATTGACCACCCCTTCATATTTTGACTTTAGATGGCCATATCTCCGAATCACATAGTGCGACTTTACTCTCAGTTTGTGGTGACAGGTTATGTATATGTACATGTACATGCAACGATGGTAAAAGTCTGGTTTCCTGAACATGCTGTTAGAAAGTAATGATAAAAACCTGGGAACAGTCAAGCGGCCAACATGCATATAGTGTAACTGGTCAAATTTGACATCGTTATCAATACCGGTACATTGTACGGTAGATGTAGGATAAATATACATTGTACGGTAGATGTAGTAAAAAGATGAAAAAAGCAGATTACTACGTGTTAATCACAAAACCTTTTCTCTCTTTTCTGTGCATGTATTTTCTGTTGTCATGTATTTATTTTGAGACCTTATCGCTCGTGCAAGAAGTTATACATGTACAGTGTACCGGTAGCAGAGTTCTATTCGAGTCACCAAACATAGAGTCTGAGTCATCCAGTCCGAGTCTGAGTCATCCAGTCCGAGTCTGAGTCATCCAGTCCGAGTCTGAGTCATCCAGTCCGAGTCTGAGTCATCCAGTCCGAGTCTGAGTCATCCAGTCCGAGTCTGAGTCATACAGGTCTAGTCCGAGTCCGAGTCACGAGTCACAAAGGTCGAGTCACGAGTCATCTTTAACTAGTGAAGTACCGCAAAAAACTAACGGTGTAAACAGTTCTATTTTTACAGCTTTCCTCTACTCTAATGAACTAGATCATGTACATGTACAGGGTGTCTAAAAAAAAATTACAACGCTCCTTTAGTTGATCGTAACTTCCTAAATAAGTGTTGGAATTGAACAATTCAAATGAAAAAATAAAGTCCAATAGTTGGCTATAATGTAAAGAAAACTGCATTTGATTCGGTTTAGTAATCACAAAGAAATGAGCTATTACGTAAAAGTAGTCAAAGAACACTTCCATCCAAGTTTGCTCATATTGAGTGATTTACACAGCACAGACAATAAATACTTCTTTCAAAGATAACATTCATAACCTTTTTTCTTGTTCTCTTTTTACTTTTAATCTAAATAATATCCCAGGTGTTAACCAAGTTCAACATAATATCGCACATAAAAGTTATTGAGAAAATTGTTCACATTTAAAACTTGATAAAGGTTGAAGTTTGCTATTGCCAATTTGCGCAATAATTAAATCTGCACAATTGAATACAAAATTTAAGCATCTTATTTACTTTCTCAAGGGACTTTATAATTCGTAATCTCTCTCTTGACAATGAGTTGTAATGTTTTGTTTTATGGTTGTTATGAATGTCACGAGCGATTATTACTCAGTACTCTAATGATATAAAGTAATACTTTTATCAAAGTATTAAACAGTGCTGGCTAATTGAAAAGAAAAAAAGTAACTAACCACCTGCACAAAGGAAAATCTGTGAAATACTCAAACTTGGATGGAAGTGTTCTTTGACTACTGTTACGTAATTGCTCATTTCTCCATGATTACAAAACCAAATCATGCGCCGTTTTCTTTAAATTATAGCCAACTAATTTGACTTTATTTTGTCGTTTGATTTTTTCTATTCCAACTAGGGTTCTAGCTAGAACCTTTTTAGTGCCGGGTAAATTATCAGATTGCGAAGCGCTGCTCTTGCGCCTCACGGCCGGGGGTCCAGTTCATTTTTGCATGTTTCTGTGAAAGTCTAGCTAAGTTAATAAAACAAATTACTACATGAACATGATTAACGTGACTTTGTATCTGCTCTCTTTCTTTAGTGCCCCCATAATTTGATTTAAAAACAAAATAAAAAAGTTTTAAAAAAATTAAAAAAAAAAAAAAATTGTGCCGGGCGGCACAGCCAATTTTAACCCAAGTGCCGGGCGAAAATTTGCAGTGCCGGGCGGTACCGCCCGGCGCCGCCCACCGTGGCTAGAACCCTGATTCCAACACTTATTTAGGAAGTTACGATCACCTAAACGTGCGTTGTAATTTGTTTTGAGACACCCTGTACAATATGTCAAATAAACCATTGCAGTTATTCGATCTACACTGTGACCCGTTCGCCTTTATTGCATTAACATAAAAGGAACCTTTTAGAAAAAAAATATCACAATATCACAACAGTGATAATCCGGACAATCTCAAGTTGTATTACACAGTATAACCGTATGTGTACGCGGGATACATGTTTCGATGCATTGATTTCGCTAGTCAATATAGGAAACTAGTCTTTGGGCAAGACGTCAGATAGGCGATAACGTTCTCTCGCAGCGGCGGGTTATCGCGTATATATTTATATCTAAAGTAACAACGTCTTGCCCAAAGACTAATCGGAAATAATCCAACCGCTCACGCGTGCATTTCTAGAGATGCGTTGCGTCACTCACGTCGGATCTGCGTGAACAACCTTTATTCCCTCTTGCTCAAACAAAATGTGAGTTTTTTTGTAAAAAATAGTTGTTAATGGTATGTTTTGGTTGAGTCGCAAGTCACGCAGGTCGAGTTCGAGTCTGAGTCCGAATCCTCAAGGTTGAGTTTGAGTTCGAGTTCGAGTCCAAGTCACTTGTCATCGTGACTCGACTTGAGTCCGAGTCCGAGTCACAAAAAATGAGACTCGATCGAGTTGGACTCGAGTCCGAGTCACGAGTCATACAACACTGACCGGTAGCATGTTTTCCTAAAACTTGGGTCAGTGATAGTTGCTTTTCTGTACTGCACACTCGATCGTTACATTCTTAATTACACATCTGTCTTATCGTATAGATCACATTGAGCTTCTGCCAAGTATGTGCAGCTTGCCAAGATTACTGCAAAACAGGCAGATTGGGATAAGATAAGTTTTTCCCCGATAGCACGATGTGGTAAATTTGTGAGTTTGTGTGGTTCTGAACAGAACCGGAGGAACCTCACCGTTTCGGACAGTGTGCTCTGCGTATCATCAGAAGAAATACAAGTTGGTTTGGATATGCCGTTTGTTTTAGCCCTATTGTAGAAAACAAATGTACATAGTACCCACCTCGCTGAAATAATCTTTGACACCCTGCTCCAAGCTGTTAACTAGATGGTTAGGACGCTCGGCCTCCTTCATCTGCAGACTTGATGGCAACATGATGTCGCTGGGTTTGAAGAGAGCGGTTAACGAGACGGCTGTAGAATAGACGATCTGTGGAGTGGTAAACTAAAGAAAAGCATTAACAGCAGTAATTATTACTGATTTACCCAGTTCGTGTTGAATGATGTGTATACATGTACACGCATAGTTTTTCCAGGATTAAAAACAGATAAACACATCACGGGCAAGGCGGGAAATATATCTGTCAGCGACTGGCTCGCAGTGAGTGAGGCTGGAAATATGCAATGTAGGCCTACATGTACGTGTACTGTACTGCATGGTGTGCTACCCATTGCTGCCAGCATTAACCCGTTTTGGATCAAGGTTTGAGAAAAACAATCCTGCGTCTGTGCCCGGTCATGTCAAAATAATCCCGGTGCTAACTGGTTAAAACTGACAAGAATCATTATCCGCATTCACCGCCTTTAAATGTACTTGTTTAAAATATGTGCCAATCGCATACTTTTATTTACCTTTCGGTTAAAAAGTGAAAACAAGTGAGAAATTGTACATTTCCAACCATTTTGTTCAATGATTTTACTATATGTTTTGTGTAACACCCCAACCTCGTTACCATGGCTACGATCTTGCTGCGCCATGTTTTCCCACCATGTTTTGCGCGATCTTAACCCCTGGAATTGTCTAATTTAAATGTGCCATATATTGGCACATTTAAATTAGGGCTGCAGTCGATGCGTTTAACGCGCGCCATCTTTAACATTTTTTTTTTTTTTTTTTTGCAGAATCAATCTTTTTAAACATGATATTTTGACGTTGCGTTATTTAGAAAGGATTTATATTAAATTTACGTACCTCTGTCGTCCTTCTAATAACATTTAAAACAGATTTTGGGCCAAAAAAACGAGGCTTCCAAAATTCATATTGTACAGGTAAGGCGCAGACTTGAAAAAAAATTCATACGTGACGTGCGTTTAGGAACACGCGCGCGCATTACATTTAGGGCGTGCAGTTTACGAAATACGTGCGCAGTGCGCACTAATTAGCCAGTCAGCGTCGTTTACGCATTCCTCACGGCCAGGGGTTAGTGAAGGAACGTGCACGCGCCTATATGGACGGTCGAGGCTGGTAACACCCCTCTAGCTACTGGTATGCTTTATGTGGTGCATGTACCGTAATTTCCTGCGGTAAAGCCGCACGGCGGTTAAGGCGCAGGTCCCTAAAATCACCCAAAAAAAATTCAAACGCCAACAGATAAGGCGCACTGCCGAATAAGGCGCATGCTTGAACGCACCCAAAAGAACACCAGGCGCCACCCGGTGTAGGTACATCGCCAGAAAGGGGTCATTTTGTTGCCTTAGAACGATCCCATTATTCCAAGCATGAATTAAACCGTAACCCCATGGGCTGGTCCCATGAAGAAAAAACCCAAAGTACCTTTATCCATCGAGCCAACGCTGTGCATGATTGGGGTCATTTTGTTGCCTTAGAACGATCCCACTATTCCAAGCATGAATTAAACCGTAACCCCATGGGCTGGTCCCATGAAGAAAAAACCCAAAGTACCTTTATCCATCGAGCCAACGCTGTGCATGATTGGGGTCATTTTGTTGCCTTAGAACGATCCCCCTATTCCAAGCATGAATTAAACCGTAACCCCATGGGCTGGTCCCATGAAGAAAAAATCCAAAGTACCTTTAATTATCCATCGAGCCAAAGCTAGCTGTGCGTGATTGCGGTTTCTGACCCTGCAATGGTGCGTCTTTTTCCAAAAGAAATAAGGTTCAATGAACTAAAACCATTGAGTGAGCCGACACGAAATGTATCAACAATCGCAAACACCAGATGTTCCTGACCGCAGAGTTTATACAATGGAAGCCGACAGAAGACCACAGATATCGGGTTTCAAAACCACGTTTAATGTTTTGGTCCGTGGGATTATAAATTAATTCAGTACCGGTAGTACCGGTAAGTTCAGTCAGTCAGTGATTATAGTTTCTTTCCAGACAACGTAATCAGACAACATAGAGTTGACTTAATATATGGAAGGGATTTTTAGAGGGGATTTAAATAAATCAATTCGCTCGAGAAATACATTGACAAACGCCTTTTAAATAAATTAAATAACTGCCAGGCGAGGGTTAGTGTAAGTAAATACAATGTATCTTTGTTGGAGATAAGCGGGCCGGGACAACATTTATTGAGAAGCAGTTTGTGTTGAGAGAACGTCAACACCCAATGGTAATGAAGATTTTTTTAACTG